>JASJOG010000386.1:0-215973 GCA_030142905.1 Heliopora coerulea
ATTGAGCTACCGAGGCTCAGATGGTGAGCTACGGTGCAAATTCGATATATATGTGCGACCTAAGCGGAAGCCACTATATATTAATAACTGTTTCAATCATTATTATTGAACTATCGCTGATGCACAGTTTGCCCACAGCTATTCCCGACTGTGGAAAAACAAACGGAGGAAACCGAGGTATAAATTAAACTTAAAATATATCATATAGTCTTTTCAGCACCTGCATCTGATTGGTTTTTGGTTACACTTTTGCTTCACATCCTGTAAGACATACCTACGAGATTTTTCACGGATCACAAATGAATCCGCAAAACCGCAAAGGGGACAAAGAAGGGTGACTAATAGTATGCGTCTGTTGTAGCATTTACACGGGCCTTTAGCTGTTGGTTATCTCTTGAATGGAGTCTTACATGTTCGGAGTGAATCTTCATTGTCGTAAATATATATACGGAATCGAACGTATTCGACGCGGAGAAAATCGTGACTAAAGTATGTTTTCATTATTTCAAAATTCTGATAAGTCATTTTTCTTTTAAACTAGGTTACTGTGGATAAATGGAAGGCAGGGAAAAGGAAGAGAAACGACGAAAGGAATAACGCTGGTCATACAACAAATCTGAACAATCGTGCGAGAAAAAACAATTTGTCATAGCAAATATCTCTTATAAATATTGTTGGAATAGAATAACACGACAACAATCCTGCCAATACTAAGCCTTGCTTACCGTCGACCTTCTCACGTGCACAATTAAATTTAAAACAAATTTTTTGCAACTCATTCTCAAATTCGGAAGATGAAAGTTCGACGCTTGAACTGCAGGAATTGATTTGTCTGTTGACGTTTTTAGCTTACTGTGGTTTCGTAGTACTCAAATTACTATCCAGTAGCCTCTCCCAAACATTTTTCATGTTCTTTGGCACAATATTTTTGGCGCGAGTTTTCTCATCAGTTGGTTAATTGCCTTAAGATTTATGATCGGCAATTCAACAAGCGAAGTAATGAAGTTGAATTACATGTTGACTTCACAAACAACTTGATTCTAGTATGCGACAGTGCCAAGATCACTTGTTTGGCTTCGACTTACTCAGTTTTAACCAAACTTCACTTTGTGGGAAGTCAAATTATATCTTAGCGACATTCAAGTTTGAAAGAGAAGCTCGTGAGTCAGCGAGGCAGGTAATATAACTTGTAAATCAGGTTAAGCTAGTGAAGCATCAGATATGATTTGATGCTAATCTGGTATTGAATTTAAGAAAGGCGACCAAACAATAAACCAAATAGGATAAAATCGTCTGATACCATCCATTGTGAATAAGTGCACCATGTACTCGAGACCTCTAGAAAGGCCCCTGGGCATTTGAGAAAGTAAGAGGAAATTAATGTATAATTAAGAGTTCTATGTTTTTACATGTAGTTTATTATATTATTTATAAAATATCAAAATCGACTAACTTTGTAAACTGCCAAGAAAGGTGAACGAAACGCTGACGTTTCGAGTGAAGGCATTTTGGTCGCAGGATATGTGGACACTTTTCCCTCCGGGGAAAGTAGAATCTCGCATTTCACTCACTCGTTCAAAACCTCAGTGTTTCATAACTTCATCTTTTATGTCCTTAAGGCAAGGGACATGCTTTTCTTTTTTACATTTATGATGTATGCTTAAAGTATTTAATATCTCCAATAAAGTTGTGTTCGTATAACAAAGTTTATAAACTCAACACCGGGGCTTGTGGCCTTAGGCTAGATGGTACATTTTGTCAGTTGACTGTTTTTGCACATGCCATCATTAATCAACCATCACAAAAATAGTCATATTGATATTGAAGTCGATAAACTCGTCCAATCTTAAACTATCTAGACGATTGGGAATTGAAAAAAGGCCAACGTAATACAGTAATCTTGAACCGCAACACCCATATACTAATGATCTTTTTAACTTTTAGCATAATATTGCGCTTAGTTTGACGGGGACAAATACAAAACCTGGATATCTATCCGTTTATTAGAACTTGCACTGATCTTTAAGATTGATCCTTGCTTGGCGAACAATTGCACGTACAAAACTTGTTTAATATTTTATCAGATATTACTGTAGTGATAATGCTTGATTACCAGGCGAAAACAAACTCCATGTGTTTAAAGCGACATCAAAACAAACCTAATATGTCCGTTCCTTACGTTCGAAAACGGTGGACATTTCACGCAAGCGCCTTTCACGAAAACTCTCAACAGCCTTAAAATTCTTGTCAAATCTATCTAATTGTATTCACAACCGTGTTACCATGCGTAGTGACTCATTACGCACAGGGAGTAAGTGTTTTCATGGCCTACACAAACCACAACGCTAGTGCAACATGTTCATTTTGACACTCCACAATTGTACTAACAAGAACGTTTAATGATACAGCTTTAGCGCTGGGATAGCATGTGCAATAATATCAGTTGAATTTAAATTTTGATATCCGTCAAACGTATTCCCCCAAGTGTGATGCGCTGCAGCAAATTTTCCATCGTTTTTAGCAGCTATTACAACCTTACGGTTTTAGACGTTCTTCGGTACAACGGGCTTTAAATACAAACACGTTTTACATAAATTAACTTGCAAGGTTGACAGTCTTTTGTGAAATATGGTTTAAAGATCGTGAACAACTGAAAGTACGAGGCCTAGTAACTAAGAAACTAATGTTTAGAAAGTACACCCTTTTGTCTGAGTAAAAAAGTCAAATCTTTTTGATCAAATCTCCACTTAGGTGAAGAACCTTTTCCCTAAACGACAGCTAGAAGCGTAACAATTCTTTTTCAATCTATGTAATCGTATTCACAATAGTTTTCCACGACATAATAAGTTCTAGGGAGTCATGATAGAGACAAACCACAGTACCAAGCAGCTTATTTTGAGCATTGGTTTTGCGTGTAAATTCAAAAATGGAATGCAACGTCATTTTACACATTTTCTTTCGTGATCGCAGAGCTCTCAAGAATTACAAATATACGAACTTGTGTTACAGACGTTAGACATATAGGTAAGCAAAATTTTGAGAAATTGCAATGAAAGTTGGCGCATTACCAAAAATATGGTATTGTTTCTCATCTTCGTATTTTCGGCGGTACACAAGTCAACGATACACCATTAAACATGTTGAATCACACGCTGAGTATCTTCCTGCGGCGGCGTTTCAGAGGTGTAGTGCAACTTGGTTGCACCATAATTCTTTCTCATTTCAAATTCTGCCGATCTTGTATTGCTAACGACTACATTCGCGTACCGTTCGTCCTCTAATACTAGCCACTGTTAACAGTTGAAATTTTGGATGAAATACAAACTAGAGTGTGACTTGAGATCATCTGTCATCAGTCCAAATGAAAACACGTTTGGTATTTCCTGCCATGTTTTGTATTAAACCTCATATCACGTGATCGAGAGGTTAAAACAAACATGTGTTAAATGCGACGTAACAAACGTAATATGTCCGTTTGTCACGTGAAACAAACTTATTCTGTCCATGCCGAATTCCTTTGGACACAATATGTTTAAAGCAAGGAAAACAAGCCGGAAACCAACTTATTGTGTTTATAACCACTACTTTTAAACATATTTATCTTAAAATTCTTGCAGTCCGGATTAAATCGACAGTCCGGAAAAATTCCGACTCGTGTTTAGAATTAAATTGGCAGACATGAAAGGGCACATCAGACTGCAGTTTTGAAAAGTTTGTTAACAATGCCAAATCAAAGTTCACAATTTAAGGCTGTAACTGTCAACATTTATCACCTCTTACATTGCCTGTGTAGTTCCAAAGCCACTAGCATTAATAAAACCTCTAGTAAAATTCTCAAGATAGCATCACCTGTTATTTCAACATCTCTTACATATATTTTTAATAAGTCTATTACCTTATGTTCTTTTCCCAATGAATAGAAAACAGCTAGGGTAATACCACTATATAAAAGTGGTCATAGAAATTTACCCTGCAACTATAGGCCTATTTCTATTTTTTCAGCTATAAGCAAAATAATGGAATGAATTCTTTATGATCAACTATACAGTTATCTGAGAGAAAATGACCTTTTATCTGAAAAACAATTCGGTTTTCGAAAATTTCACTCTACTGCAACAGCACTGCTGGATTACACAAACAGCTGGTTTATAAATATGGACAGAAAAATGTTCAACCTAGTTGTTTCCATAGATCTCAAAAAAGCTTTTGATACTGTCCATCACAAAATTTTACAAAGGAAAGTAGAACTATACGGTATCAAAGGGAAAGCTTTTCCTCTACTAAAATCATACCTCACTGATCGTAGCCAGAAATGTCAGGTATATGGATTCGTATCATCAGAGCAATCAGTCAAATGTGATGTACCTCAGGGCTCTATATTAAGGCCATTACTCTTTTTGCTTTACATAAATGATTTACCTGAATACTTGAATAAGACAGAGCTACGATTGTTTGCTTGTGATGCAAACTTGACAGCTACTGGTGAAACGATAGATGATGTTGAAATTGCAATGAACTCTGATTTGCATAACCTCAGAGAATGGTTATTAGCTAACAAACCTAGTCTTAATGTGGCCAAAACTGAATTTATGCTTATTGGGTCTAAAACACCTGTAAAAAATGTTTCACACATGCAACCAAACATCAGTATTGAAAATCAACCTGTTAAACGCGTATATGAATGCAAGAGTCTTGGAGTCCTAACTGACCAGCATTTGTCTAGGAAAAAAAATACTGAAAATATTTGTAAAAAAATCTCTTCGGGAATATCTGCTATCCGGCGCTTAAGCGGATTTGTTGGCAAAAATACGCTGTTTTCTGTGTATAATGCTATTGTCCACCTTTACTTCAACTACTGCTGTGAAGTTTGGGATGTGTTTGGCGACACACAGTTCAAGTATTTGCAAAAACTTCATAACAGATCGGCTTGAATTATTACAGGTATGAGCAACGATATCGATCTTAAGGTTGCACAAAATACGCTAGGATGGGAACCACTCGAAACGCAAAGAAGAAAAGCCAAAGCAAAATTAATGTTTAAGGTGTTGAACAAAATGGGGCCGAAATCCCTCACAAATCTTTTCACTTACAAAAAGAAAATCACAAATCATAATCTGCGAGACATCTCTACCACCTTTTGCTTGCCACAACCACGCACAAATAACATGAAAAAGAGTTTACTGTTCGATGGGGCATCGACATGGCACTCGCTACCCTCAGAAATCAGGGAGAGCAAATCGCTCTCATCATTTGTGAGAAAAATTGCTACTCAAAATTATGTAAAGAAACGTACCTCTAAATAAACCGCTAAATATCTAAGATTTATCTGTAATAGTATGCTGACATTATCATTTGTCAGTTCGTTTAAAAGTTAGTCACTCCTGTATGTAAATCTAACACTCTACTTTCCGTATACACGCCTTTCGTGGAAACCAGCACATGCTGACGTTGTTAGCGTGTCAAAATAAAGATTATCTATCTATCTATCTGTCTGTCTAACTGTCTATCTATCTGCCTGTCTACCTGTCTATCTGTCTATCTGTCTCTTTATCTGTCTATCTGTTTATCTATCTATCCCCAACTCGACTTCAAACTTTAGCTTGAGACTGAGTTGCGAATATGGCTTCTAGAAATTTTATCTAACGTGTAGCGAGCGCACTAGAAAAGCACGATGACGGACTGTTGAGAATGATCTATCGTGATTTGTCTACGAAAATCCAGTCTTAAGCTGTTCTCACGAATCGAGAACTTCACGCATAGATTGGTAAAACTTTACCCAGAAATTTTGATGCGGAGGCGTATATTCCCAAGTATGCTCAAGTTGGAAAGAAGTCCTGTGTTTGATTTAGTTTTCTTATTCATTATCTACGGTGGCTGTGACAAGTAACCGTAAATTATGAAAATTCAATGGCATTGCCTCTACATAGTATTCTCAATACATGAATAATTCATTTTCAATTTTGGACTCGGCAGTACGACCCGCCATTATAGATATATCGTCTAATTTTACATGACCATGGCAATGTGCTCGTGTCATGTTTATTTTGACATTTTGGTTTCTTTATTCGGTTGAATTAAACTGATTTTATGTTGTGAATGTTCTCTGAAACAGTGTTTGTTATATTTGCCTTATATAGATCTGAAGCATCTGAACATTTTTTGTCTAGCTCCGTTTCTTTGGCGTTGGTAGGTAACAATTCCCTTGTAACAAATCTTCTAGTTTAACATCAGTTGATCTGTATCTTGAGGCTGATTTTTATTGTGAACATCCTTATTTCTTGTCTGCCCAAGCTAAATCGAATGGTATCAGTAGCAACCTTTCAGAAGTGGTAAAAACAGCAAGAGGAGGAATACAAAGCACTCTCATGGCTTCGCTGTGACAAGCAACAAAATCATGTCACAAGCTTATGGTATCAGACATGCAGAAAATTTGAAAACAAGATTCGTGGGACCAAGAACTTTTCGGTTGCATGGATCTTTGGGACTGCTAACCAAAAGATGAGTAATGTCATTGATCATGCGGGAAGTGATCAGCACAAGCTATCAATGTCCTTGCTACGTACTGAGTAAGCTAAAGCCACAAATACTCCTACCACATCATACGGTCCAATTGCACGAAGCCTGTTATCCATGAAAAAAACGCTGCAGGAAAAGATGTGCAAGAAGTTTGACATTTGCTATGTCCTTGGCAAAGAAAACCTGGTATTCCGCAAATATCCTGCAATTCACGAACTCAAGAGCCGCCATGGAGTTGATTTAGGGCAGTCGTACAAAACCAAAGATTCTGCCAAATCATTCACCCATTACATAGCAGAGAGAAAACGCAGTACTTTCATTAAGACGCTGTCAACCATGCACTTTTACAGCTTCCTAATGGATGGCACAACTGATGCTGGTAACGTTGAAGACGAACTCATCGTCATCATGGGTTCTCGAAAAGATGATACAGCTTGTGAAGTGGGGTCTTTCGTTAGGTATTTCAGCCTTAAAGTACCAACGAAAGCCGACGCAGACGGTCTGATTGTATGCCTCCATTAAGCAGCAGGAGCTCTTGGTCCACCTGGGAAAAACACTTTATTGAGCAAGACCAGCGTTTTGGAGACTAAACCAATCCTGATTGGTGGTGGCACCAATGGAGCTTCAGTTAACGTCGCGAGTGAGAATGGGATCAGGGGAAAAATGCAGCGAGAACTCCCGTGGCTTTTCTGGAGTTGGTGCTATGCTCATAGATTAGAGCTTGCCTGCAAAGATTCTTTTACAAGCAACCTATTCAAGAGCATAACCGAAATGCTGCTTTGTTTTTACAGACTGTACTCCAAGTCGCCCAAAAACTCAGAGAGCTGACTGATCTTGTCAGCGATCTGAAGGAGGGGTTCGAGTTCCCGGGATGTGGAGATGCGCCGATTCGTTCTGAAGGTAACCGCTGGATTTCGCACAAACGACAAGCGCTGCAGAGAATTATTGAACGCTATGGAGCATAGATCTCTCACCTAACGACGTTGATAGAAGATAGCTCAATCAGTTGCGCAGTTAGATCTCGATTAAAAGGGTACCTTTTGAAATGGCAGCAGGGAAAAGTACTCATAGGGTGCGCCTTGTACGTGGATGCTCTAAAGGCTCCATCCATACTCAGCAAGGCACTGCAAGCAGAGAAATCATACATCGTATAGGGTCTTCAGAATATCATGAAGTGCAAGAAGTTATTGAAGAGTCTAACAGATGCCAGCCCACTCCAATGGCCGATTGTAAAGCTTGTTCGTCACAGGATTAGGAATGGCAATGAGTACCAAGGAGCCACTCTTAAGCGCTTTGATGAGGAAATACTCGAGTTTTGCAAGAACCAGGCATTAGCTGATGTACGTCGACTTGAAGAAAAGATGCGCGAAAGGCTAGAATGGTCAGATGTCCAGCTTCTGCGAGCAATCCTAGTTTTCCTGGACACCCAGACCTGGCACCCCATCATCCTAGCAACTCAGGAGAGCGAATCACGGGAACCTGATTCCAAGAACTCTCCTGAGGACAAGGTATTAAGTGAGGTTTTAGCTGCAGTAGAGGTGATCGCAACAACCTTCAAAGAGCCACTACGCGCTTCAGGCGTGAATCTTCTCGGTCTACAAGATGAAATGGAAGAAGCAGTCGAATACGCACGACAATACTCGTCAATTGAGAGAGAAAAGTGCCACAAAGTATGATACAATCTCCATATTTGCGCAGATGCCAGCAGATGGGGAAATGTCCTCGTCCTTTGTCAATTGTGCTTTAGCCTTCCTTTTTCGAATGGCAGTATAGAAAGAATGTTCTCCGTGAAACTTATCAAGACTGACCGCAGAACAAGGGTTAATTGTGACACCCTTGATGACCCCATGGAGATTCATGTTGAAGGTCCCTCCCTAGAACGTTTTTCTGCAGAACAAGCAGTGGAAGCCTGGTGGGAAGACTGCAAGAGTGAACGAAGGCACAATCAAAGTGCTCTGAAACCGTATGCGCCACGGAAAACCGCTCAAAAAGATACAAATACGCCTGCAGATGGAGAGTAAGAAAGTGAACTGTCTCTTTCACTACGTGAATGGGATACGTGGTTTAATGACAGTGATAACTTAAACGGTGGTGAACTTTTCGATGACTGAATGTCTGAGTGTGGATGCTTTCGCTGCAATCACTCCTCAATAATGTTGGAAAAAATCTTGTGTTTATGTTCAATACTTTACAAAAAGGTGTTTACGTTCCTATAAGCTATAAACAGTTAAGATTGTAGTTTTTACTTACACTTGTAAGTGTAACTTTCTAAGTAACTTTATAGAACATTTTCACGAAAATTGAGGTGTATGACTTGTGTGATTTCATATTTTGTATTTATTATCATAAAATAACTGACAAAAAAAATTATTGAAAAGTCCGGCCGACCATTTTTAGCCAATGTCCGAGCAACTGTCGAGTTGACCGGACATTTGTCAGACCCAAGCAAAATCGTTATAATCCACAATGAAGCGGAGAAAAAGGAAGCTGCAAACTGTTTCCCCTGATATTTGGAGATGAAAGGCTCAGAGGCCTAAAAAAATTTGCAGTGTGAATACAGTGGTTCAGTATAAGATATTTCTTCCTTCCACAAGTGCACCTGGTCCTGCACACACTAAAGAGAAAGTTACGCATGGCCCTGATTCATTAGATAGCCAAACTGTTTATTCAGCACCTAATTTGCCATCTACATCCACAGCCATTACTTTTCCAACTCAGTTATGTGAGTATGATGTTGCTTATTACCGAGAGAAAGCCAGAACTACGAGCAATTTGCAAATTTACACTCTGATAAAAAATGTTTTTAGACCTGATAAATCCTACTCTTTTCCCAAAAGGAATGGAAGAAGTTTTCGCTTTAACTGGTTTGAGTCCTATCCTTAGCTATGTTATTCACCTAGCCCTAGATGGTACTTTTTCCCTTCTTTGTGTGTTGTTTGGGGATAGGTATCCAATGATACTTAAAGCCACTGGAATTAAAAATTTATTCTCTGAACCATTTAAACATTGGAATGATGCTAGTTGTTGTTTTAACAATCATATTGGTATTAAAAAATCTAGTTCAAAGTTATGCTTGCATGACAGCACATCAGCTGTTTTTACATTGGTTTTGATTCAGTTGTCAGGAAAAACCCAACCAATTGATATTATGATCAGTGAAAACAGAAGGGAAAAAATTGCTGAGAACAGGGGGAAAGCTGGTTCCCATTGTGGATACCATTATAACTTGTGGTCGTCTATGTTTATCTTTTAGAGGGCATCATGACGATTTATGGTATCACCCTGAAGTTGGAAGTTATTCTCAGGGAGGTGTGGGTAATTTTGAGTTAATGAATATGAGGGTTCATGCGGGTGATTATAGGCCTTGGAGAGAATCTTAAGACATGTTCAGAGAATGCCTCATACATTTTGAAGACTACTCAGAATGAAATTATTGAATGTTGTGGCCAGGTTATAACTGAAAAGATTGTAGAAGAAGTTAAGCAGAACAAATTCTATTCTGTTATAGCTGATCAAGCAGCAGATTGTTCAAATAAGGAGCCGATGTCTTTAGTTTTGCGATTTGTTGATAGCAACTTGAATATAAGAGAAGACTTCACCAAATTCATTCATCGTAAGTGAGGGCTATCTGGTGAAGACCTAGCTACTGTGGTTTTGAAAGCATTAGCAGACCTTTCTCTGAATATTGAAGATTGTCGAGGTCAAGGGTACGATGGAGCTGGCGCTGTTTCTGGTCATATCAATGGACTTGATGCACACATTTTGCGGCTTAACATAAAAGCCATTTATATTCATTGTTATAGCTACAGACTAAATTTAATTATTTGTGCTACTTGTTCAGTGCCATTAGTAAGTAATGTAATGACACAGGTAAAGGAACTGTCACATTTTTTCAACAATTCTCAGAATCGCCAAATGCTATTTGTAAAAAATTTTTTACAGTATAGACCAGATAGCAGGAAAATGAAGTTGAAAGATGTATGTAGAACAAAGTGGGTCGAGCGGGTAGATGGTTTGGATGTTTTTGAGGAGTTATTTGTTTCAATATTTTACACTTTAAGGGAAATGAGTTTCAATCGATAAAGACAGTGTAATCCCAGCACTTCTTCACAAGCTACCTCATATTTTGCATAGATTTCTTCTTTTCAGTTTATTGTAACTCTGGCCTCTACGAGAAATATTCTTGACATGACCCTTCCAGTTACTCAGTTATTATAGGCAAGGAATAATGATATATTGGATGGTATTGAACTGATTCAGGCACTTAAAAATCTAGCTATGACTGCACGGAATCAAATTGATCATTACCATGGTAAGTGGTATAGGCAAGCTGTGTCTTTGGCAGCTGAAGTTGACACAATGAAAAATCTATGCCCGGGATAGCTTCCAGACAAAGCACCAGGGATAATCCTCCGGCCTCTAATGCTCCTGAGCACTTTAAACGTACAATTACAATTCCAGTTAATTACAATTCTAACACCATGTTAGAAGATCGTTTAAATGGCTCGGCCTTGTTGAAAATTCATCAGGACATAGAACCTGGTGTTCAGCAGGTTAGTGATAAATTTTCAGCTGATAGCAGGAGAATTGAAATGATTTAGTTGATTTACTTTGGATGTGATGCTTCTAATAAGAAGCAAAGAGTAATGTTTTGTTTTATTAATTCATTTTTTCATGAAGGCATATATCAGCTTTTGTATCATTATCTAAAACATTTTTTCCATTGTCTGGTTTTGAAGATATTTTTCAAAAAAGTTAGTGTGTAATTTTCTTATGATAAACTGTCAAATTGTGTCAAAGATAGCCTGGCTGATGTTTCAAGCCAAAGTACTTCCTCGAAGTGAAACCAATTTCCTTGGACTGCTCTTTTGAAATAAACATATTACTAAGTTACATGTAAATTTAAGAACAAGTTTAGCCATTTTAAGTGCCAACTTCGTACGAATTTTCAAATTGCTGTGCTGTGTAAGGGATATATGTTACATTACTTACATCCAATATCTGTAATCATAATTTTTATCAAAATTACAAGCATTCTTGTTTCCCAAAATGAATGAAAACTTGTCATTCACGGCAATTTAAGACACCCATTTTCTTAACTTTTATAAAATTTTGACCATTTGGGATTAATTCTAAAAACATAATTTGCAAAGCCTTTTGGATTAAGATGAAAAGTTTGCATTTCGGGTTATTATGGGATAGGTGGGATACTTGAGTATGACTGGGATGTTTTAGAGGGATAAGCTCCTCTACGCATATGCAATGTCCCATATGGTCTGTATTAATAAAAGTTTCTAGTCAGACATCGTCTGGTCAGAAAAAAGCTTAAAAGACGAGTATCTGGCGTCTGAAAACCAGACAGCTCAGGGAACAGAGGTGGTGGTAGAGGACAGTTGCAGCAAAACAAAGTGACTACAGTTGTCTTGAAATGCAGAAACAACTTGGCAACCCTAGGGAAGTCTGTCCATGTCGGACTCACTATATAACAGTGTCTCCTAGGCATGCTGATCAGCTCTGAAATGGAGCGAAATAGTTTCATCCACTTTCTGTGCCAAATTTTGATAAAATTTTTACGAGAAAATTAGAAAATGAGCCTTTTGAGATGCTATTTAAAGCTAGCAGAATTTGCCAAAACGTGTTGCGAGAACGCAGGAAATGCCATTTCAGAAACCCAATTTTCAAAAATTTTCCGGGGAAGCATACCCCGTAACCCCTAGACAGATAGCGCCGAAGGCGCAAATGTTTGACTAACTTACGAAAATTCCTAAATCCGTCCCTGTCATATACTCCACGAATGTCTCCGCCACTTCTTTCATCACTTTGTTTACGGTGTCTTCCCTTTCTGCTTCGGTCATGTACTCAACGAATGTCTCCACCACTTCTTTCATCACTTTACTTACGGCGTCTTCCCTCTCGGCTTCGATCATGTACTTCACGAATGTCTCCATCACTTCTTTCATCACTTTGTTTACGGTGTCTTCCCTCTCGGCTTTGGTCGTGTACTTCACGAATGTCTTCACCACTTCTTTCATCACTTTGTTTACGGCGTCTTCTCTTTCGGCTTTGGTCATCTACTTCACGAATGTCTTCACTACTTCTTTCATCACTTTGTTTACGATGTTTTCCCTTCCGACTTTGATCATGTACTTCACGAATGTCTTCACCACTTCTTTCATCACTTTGTTTACGGTGTCTTCCCTCTCGGCTTTGGTCATGTACTTCACGAATGTCTCCATCACTTCTTTTATCACTATGTCTACGATGTCTTCCCTTTCGACTTTGATCATGTACTTCACGAATGTCTTCACCACTTCTTTCATCACTTTGTTTACGACGTTTTCCCTCTCGGCTTTGGTCATGTGCTGCACGGATGTCTCCATCACTTCTTTCATCACTTTGTTTACGGTGTCTTCCTTCTCGGCTTTTGTCATCTACTTCACGAATGTCTCCATCACTTCTGTCATCACTTTGTTTACGGCGTCTTCTCTTTCGGCTTTGGTCTTCTACTTCACGAATGTCTCCATCACTTCTTTCATCACTTTGTTTACGATGTCTTCCCTTCCGACTTTGATCATGTACTTCACGAATGTCTCCATCACTTCTTTCATCACTTTGTTTACGGTGTCTTCCCTCTCGGCTTTGGTCATGCACTTCACGAATGTCTCCATCACTTCTTTCATCACTTTGTTTACGATGTCTTCCCTTCCGACTTTGATCATGTACTTCATGAATGTCTTTACCACTTCTTTCATCACTTCGTTTACGGCGTCTTCTCTTTCGGCTTTGGTTATCTACTTCACAAATGTCTTCACCACTTGTTTCATCACTTTGTTTATGATGTCTTCCCCTCCGACTTTGATCATGTACTTGACTAATGTCTCCATCGCTACTTTCATCACTTTGCTTACGCTGTCTTCGCTTTCCGCTTTGATCATGTGCTCCACGAATGTTTCCATCGCTACTTTCACCACTTTGTTTACGGCGTCTTCCCTTTCGGTTACCTTCATGTACTCCACGAATTTCTCTATCACTACTTTCGTCACTTTGTTTATGGCATCTTTTCTTATATCCACCTTCACGTACTTCACGGATGTCTCTTGCACTACTTTCATTTGTTTGCTGACCGCGTCTCTTTCGATTTCGACAATGTTTCTTAGGGCTTTGACTTCTACTTTCATCATGGTACTCACGCTCTCTTTCGTTTCGACTTACACCTCGTTTTTCATCTAAAATTACATTGAGGTATAAACATTGTTCATTCAAAATGTTTGAAAAACAAAGAAAAAATCAATCTTATATATCTTTCTTTTGAAAGTAGGTTCAAAATAAAGAAGAAACCCGCACAGTTTTTTTCTTTATCAGTTTTCATTATGTAGATATAAGCATTTAAAATATTAGAATGGTGATATCACAAGGTGGACAGATTTCGGCAGAACTACGTTGTCATTATTGTCTCGTAAATCACCACCTAAATGCTTTATGAATAAAACGTGGCCGCATTACAGTAATCTCAAGAATTGACGTGTTAAGAAATGAACTGGGGTGTTTTAGATTCGATAAACCATGTACTGCGAGATTTTTAAATAGCTACGAAAAGGAATCCTTTAATACGCTAATTCACGAAGGTTTGAAAATTCACGTTTTCCAAGCCAAAAAAAATGAGAAAAATAAGCCTGTTTTTATCACAGCTACAGAAAGGACGCAGTTATCACTTTCCCTTGTATTTTGCTTATAAATTATTAATGAGTTTTTGAAATTTATTGGTGTACCGTGGCAACATGTGAGGTCTCAAGCCGTAATAAGGTGTAAACGAGTACTAGCTCTATTTTCCAGTAAGACTTGTACTTGGAATTCAGGATATCGTATCAAAATCATATTCTAAGTAAACAAAGCCAGCAACGATTGTTTACGAAAAGTGAAAATTACAGAATAAAGGATTCTGGAACAAAGTATGTTTCCATGGTAACTATAAAACGTTGACCACTAAAATGGTCACACTGCCCATATATTTGTCATCATTCAGGTCATGTACTACAAAATATCCCCACTTTGACTTTTTTCTGGGAAAGCTTGTCTACCTTGTGACGTCATTGTGCTGAGATTTAAAATGTTTTTCTCGACAACGGCAATTGATGAAGAAATAATTTAAACGGCATTCTTCATTATTCAGAACCCACAAACAAGAAGAATATAGAAGGTTGTTTTGTTCACTTAATGCTTACATGTTACCCTAAAGATGATTTTGAAATAGAGTCCAAACATTGCACATCTTCACAGATATCGAGTGTTAAGTTGTCGTGAGAATTTCTCGTGCACTTAAATTGGATAAAACAAGCATACTGTCACCAGTTGACTCGACAACTTAACTGGTAGAGCATCGGTCCGGAAAGCCGAAGATGGGAGTTCAAATCTCGCTCAAGTCAACTTTTAACAAAGTGACTTTAGCAGTGTACGTCAATTCATGAGATATTAAATCAGACAGCTGACTCCCAATTCGACTCAACCTCTTGAAATGGTGGTACAAGCAAAATCATGAAGGAGGAGATATGTTATTCGTTTAACTGAGCAATCGTGAAATTTAACGATTATTAAGGTCACTAACGGTTTTTGGCTACCTTATTTAATGTTGCATCTGAAAAACTAAGAAATCTCTCAATTAATGACAGATCCCCAACAAGTGTTAATGCGTTAATATATCAGCAACTGTTAGTGGAAACTAGCAAAGGGAATGGCATCGTGCAAGGAAAAAAAATTGGTGAGGCCCAGGCTAATATTTATTCTATAACACCAAATGTTTCTAACACTTTGACGCCTGAAGACAGTATTGTCATCTTTAATGATTTTACTCTGGCTAACGCCAGACGATTTTACTTGTCAAAGGGGAAACCCCGTCAGGCTTCATAGGGCTCAGCAGATCTAAACACATTTAAAATGATCAAACGAGAAAAGAAATTGCTGACTACAAACCTATCAAGGTAAAGACAAGACCTTCTAAAATAAATTAAGCTTTTCATAATTCTAGAACGCCAATAATATAACTGAACCATATTATCATCAAAACACCTATCTAACATTCACAAATACTGCACAGGCAAGGTTGCAACGCTCACTTCTAAACCTATATTTCGTGCACATGTAATATCACCAAAATTTACTAAATATTCCTAATTAAACTGAATTTGTCCAATCTTGTTTGAATATCCATCCGCCATTTTGATTTTAATCATGGATGGTTGAAACTACTATGCAAAATTGTTTGATTAAGGAAAGTTAGTGTGTGGGTTAATGGCAAATATTTTTATAGAAAGTAGGAATTCTATTTTAAATTTGTTAGATAAAATAATTTTAAACATGTCCTAAATTTTCATCCTCAAAGTTTATGGACAGCTCAGCCTTCAGGGCGCTGAACATCATATGAAGGTGGCAAGTTAGATTGCCCGATGAAGTCAAATTTGTAAAGTTGCTAGGTGATTTTTATACTGCGATTGATGCGCCGGAAAATACGTGAACTTATTTTGCCATAACTGAAGGTTGATTTAAATAGATAAAAATTACCCTCTGCTTCCAATGTTCCAACGAGGTCGTCTCTTCCCATCTTTTTAAGGAACAGTATCAGTTCGTTGACGTCATTCTCAGATCTGGTTCCCCAGTCGGACAGGAGAGCATCGGAAGGATCTTTCTCTAATTGAAATATCTTTAATTGGCCAACGGTGTATCCAATGTGTCCCGCTAATGCTTTGTAATCTTTACCCGGAATTGACTTGTTCAATTCTGTACAGACTTCGTTGTATACCAATTGATTAAGGTCACGAATTGGAAACCTTTCTTTGTAGCTCCCTGTCGTAATAATGGGAATGATAACAATATGATTAAATGTACCAGTAGTTATACAACAGGTCAATGGTAACTGGTTTTTAAACCACCGCACCGTATCACAACCTTAATGATTTAGGAGTTGTAGTGCAAGACAATTATCAAATGTAATTGCTGACAGAAAAAGAATTGCAGTTGTTCGAATTTAAAATTCTGGCGAAAAAAAAATTGTAAACTGAACAAGTTATCAAACGTCCGGCACTTATCAAGAATAAGTAAACCTCTGATGATTAATGAACCCATTTCAAGCGATATCTGACACTTTCTTATAATACTGGACTTCCTCTAAAAATTAATTGTTACTTTGCAGGTAATCACTTGTAATAAAGATCCGCGTTCCATTCTTCATCAGGGCTCCAATAAAAGTCGTTTGTAGGCTAGAGCAACACGCATGTGAGTTACCCGCCCAAACCCAACGTTAACAGATGGTTGGAAGAAGATGAACTCATCACCATTGAGAATTCCTTATTATCCTACCAACAATTTAAGTTAGCTCTTCATGATATAGTTGAGGTAGAAATAACAGCTCAAGAAATCATCATCTTCTACGGTCAAAAGCAAGACATCCGTAGGGAGTTGGGTATACTTCAAAGATTTCTTAGGTATATCAGGATGTTTCAGTTTTGGAATTGCAACATTTACAGGAAGAGGATCATTAAAACAGTTTGTCTTTTCAATTGCTTATGTAATGTTATAGAAAAGTATTCCCGGAAAATTTCTTTGAATCGTTGAACTGGTATGACGAACATATATATTGGTCTGATGAACATATATACATTTACATATACATGTATATATATATATATATATATATATATATATATATATGTATGTAGCTGTTGGGTTTCTGAAAAGGAGAGTGCTCAATACATAGGTGTAGAGCTTTAATAGTCTATTTAGTTAATGTCTAAGCTTTGAGCAACTGCCGTTACACGGCGTTTTACCCTTACGCGATCATCAGACGACGCTTAGGACGATCATCAGAGTCATCTGATGATCGCGTAAGCGTGAAACACCGTGTAACGGCAGTTGCTCAAAGCTTAGACATTAACCAAATAGACTATATATATATATATATATATATATAAGTTGACTAATACTTGAAAGAAATATCGAGTTCCCATATACCTCGACTTTTTAAGACCCAACTGGGACCTGTTACGAAAATGCAACTTTTGGCGTTCCGGCTGGGAATCGACCCCGTTTTTATATATATGTATATATATAAATATATGCTGGGGGAACTCAGAAATTTTCTGAGATAAAGCTTGAGAACAAACTTTTCATCATGTATATATATATATATATATATATATATATATATATATATACATATATTTATATATATAAACATATTAGCACCTTTCCTTCCAATGCTTTGTTATAAGTTGACAAATACTTGAAGGAGATATCCAGTGCCCATATGCCTCGGTTTTTTAAGACCCAACTGGGACCTGTTGCAAAAATGCAACTTTTGGCCTTCTGGCTGGGAATCGACCCCGCGACCCCGCGAATCTAGTGAGATACTCTGCCAACTGAGCTATGGAGGCCGTTGCTAAGAGCATGACCACAAAGTTGCATTTTAGCAACAGGTCCCAATCGGGTCTTAAAATGTCGAGATATAGGGGCACTCGATATTTCCTTCAAGTATTTGTCAACTTCTAATAAAGCATTTGAAGGAAAGGTGCTAATATGTTTCTGAATATTCTCTTCACTGAATCGGTGTGCCCTCCTCATAAATAATGAACTCGTGGCCATGCTCTTGGCAACAGCCTCCGTATCTCAGTTGGCAGAGTATCGCACTAGATTGGCAGGGTCGCTGGGTCGATTCCCAGCCGGAAGGCCAAAAGTTGCATTTTTGCAACGGGTCCCAGTTGGGTCTTAAAAAACCGAGGCATATGGGCACTGGATATCTCCTTCAAGTATTTGTCAACTTATAACAAAGCATTGGAAGGAAAGGTGCTAATATGTTTATATATATAAATATATGTATATGTATATATATATATGATGAAAAGTTTGTTCTCAAGCTTTATCTCAGAAAATTTCTGAGTTCCCCCAGTATATATTTATATATATACATATATATAATCATGGGTAATTTCCCGGTAAGCAGAGTGCTCAATGCAAAGCTGCAGAACTTTATAGTAATAATTTATTGTTTCTTATCTAATATGTTTACAGCTTGTCGTTACACCGTGTTTCATGCTTTCGCAATCATGAAAAGCTGTAAACATATTAGATAAGCAACAATAAATTATTACTATATATATATATATATATATATATGTACAAATGTTGACTGAAAATATCCTTTACGTCGCTACTTAAAGTTTCACGCTGGTATTGAGCACTCTACCTCGTCAATTTGGAATTAACCATATTCACATATATACAGGGTGAGCCAAAAGTAGGTAGAAAGTAAATAATAGCGTTTATTTTGAGTAAATGATAACGTTTATTTTGAGATTACATAAACAAGTATATAAAAGAAAAAAGAATAAATTTTATTTTATAATTTAAATTTAACATAATTTACATAAATCTAGCTATAATATACAGTATAATATAACACAAACCCTATTCAACCTACTATCCACCTACTTTGGCTCACCCTGTATATATATATATATATATATATATATATATATATACACACACACATATGTCAGCCAGGAAACCAACAAGTAACCTTTTGATGACCAGAAAGACACACCAGCCATTGAACTCAGAGGGAGACACAACATTACAAATTTGTGCTTGTTGGATTGATGGACGTTTGTGCTACGAAAGCAGCTGCCTGAATGAGACAGTAATGGCCGATTCCCCCTTATTATCTGCTGAGTACAACTACCAGAAGGCTTTTCAAAATCTTCTCAGTTATGCTAATGTAAGCAACTGTCTTCCCATTTCCTGTCTGTGTTAAATATTTGCATGAAAAAGAAAACGTCGTAAGTTGTTCTGCTACTTGTATTGAGCTGACGTAATAAGGGGAACCGGTCATTGTGAATCAACGTTATGAATGTTGTACATCACAGTTATCCATGTGTAAACCTCCAAGCTTGCACTTGCATGTCACTGTACAACATTCATAACGTCGAAAGCAATATCACTGTGTCGGGACAATTTCGTATCGGAAACCTTAGACTGAGAAAATTACCTGTAGTTTTCGTTCATTTGCCTTAAAAGCAGTTTAGAAATTTTCATGTCAAGACTTGTCAATGCACTCGAAAAGTGTACTGACAATTGTTGAAGTCATTGTTGTATTATAATATTGATATATAAGATATCAAGGCCCAAAGTTCTTTAATTCACTTGCTGATGAAATTACTAACTTTGCTTCGTTAAAATTATTTACAGCTAAACTAAAGATATTATTAACTAAATGAATATCTTTGTACTTCATTATTAATGTTTTTGTGTCCGCTGACCTTTCTATAAAAGGTCAAACGGCACTATCCAGGCGTCTTGGTTTGGGTGGCTGGCCAGGTTTGTGGCAATCACGTGATAAACAAATTAGTTACGGGTACGAGAAATGAAGTTACTGAACGTGAAGGAAAGGTCGCGAATTTCGAGTGGAACACGTGGTCGTACGTTTGTCGTCAGAGAGAGAACGTTTTGTGTTAGGCCTAGTTCAGACGTCGAAGTTCCGTCGCATTTAATTCGTCACATTCATTTGCTACAAAAACTCGACAGAGGTGACAAGTTTTAGTTCAGACGTTGAATTTAATGTGTCGCATTTAATTCGAAGCTTGAAATATGACACCAAACAGCGCTGTCGTTGATTATCTCACCAAGCGGAAAGACGTCATTCAGACCAAAGTTTTCAAAATAAGAAGAGAAACGTGGCTTTGATGACTTTAAATATTGAGCTATTAAGACGTTTGTGGAGTCGTTTAATTCGTCATCATCGTCATCATTTAATTACTTAAACCGTTACCATACCAAAAGAATTATTTTTATTCAGTTCATTGTGATTCACTTTGGCACCTGTATTTCTTAATATTATTTATGTCATCAACAACTCAGTAAATGGACACATGCACACACTGTGTGCCTATTTTTTATATTTGTAATTTCATTTCATTCCATTGGAGGAAGTCTAAATCCGTTTTATAGGCTTTATATGGTTTTTTTTAGACTTCCTCACCAAATGTCTGTATAAATATTGATATTTATTGTCTTTTGTAATATTTTGTGGTAAACTTAACAAACTCAAACTTAATAAGCTCAAGCTCAATCCGTTATGTTACGGGTAGGCATACGGCATTAGCAGGTTATAATCTGACATGTCTAATAAAAAACTATGTTTACCTGAACTTTCGTTTGTAATCGTTTCTTTAATGAATGCTTTGACTATCTCTGTATAAAATAACAAAAGAGAATCTAAGAAAGACTTCTCAAACATTTATAATTAGTCTTAATAATTGTGTTTTCTAGTTTGAGCACTAAAGTTGTTAATCTACTTGCTCTTCAACAATAGCATGTTGAAAATCTCCTTAATAAAAATGTTCAATTTCCCATAGTCAGTTACTCGCGTTTCACTTTGGGATCATTAGGTGTTCTAAATAAATTTTATAACCAATAAATTGAAATGAAATATACGAAACAGAAATTCATGGATCGAGCGAATAAGTCCGTTGAAACCGAAGAGAAGCCAACCGTGCGAAGCTGCACTGTGCGTAACGGCTGTCTCAGAGACAGCTTGATGGAAATTTCAGTAAGTGAAATAACCAACACAAACCCAAAGCTTCGACACCTAAATTTAGTGCCATCATCAGGGCTGAGTGGGTCCGTAGATCGACAAGAACTTCATTTATATTGCCATGCGAGTGTTGTCCATATAATCTTGATCTTTTTTGACAACTTTGAAGTCAACCCATTTCTATCAATAAAATATGACTTTGTCCGCTCGATAAAATTTGCGTTTACAAAATTTTCTTCACAAATTCTCAAATTGAAGCACAATGTTTTTCAATTTCACGGAACGATGTTGTGTTTTTATGAGCCCACAAAGTAACAAATCAGTGGTTTCTTGGACAGAAGTTAAGACTACTTCGTGTATAATTGTGTACGCAAATGGCGTCGGCTGGAGCAATAACCAAGTTTTTCACTAGAACAGACACTTTCCAAAACAACGAAGACGATGAAGAGCAATTAATTGCAAAAAAGCATAAGAAAAATTCCACGACGGAAACAGAAACGCGTGGTTTTCTTCAGTCATGGTTAGTGGAGTTCGAATGGCTTTGCTACAACAGTGAGGCGAACGTTATGTATTGTGACTTCTGCCAAGGTGCAGGTCCTCACTTGGATGGAAACACAGAATATGTTGACGGCTCAACAAAATTCAAGAAGGAAAATATTGGAGCCCATGGAAAAAGTCAGAAACATGCAAAGTGCCGCGATTAGGCTCTGTCGAATGGCAAAACAGTTTGTTGCGGTAGAAAAGAAGGATGAAAAGAAAGCCACCGAGGAGATGAAGGTGAAATTCAACACAGCGTGCTGAATTGGTAAAGAAGAACTACCCTTTACAAAGGTCAGACCTTTATTGATTTTGCACAGAAAGAATGGCCCGTGGATAACACCGGCTTATGCGAATGATAGAAGATGTGCAGAAATGCTGTCAACAGTGGCAAGTACAATTAGACACAGTGATTCCAATGCTCTGCAGAATTCAAATTATATGTCTTGATGATTTATGGGGCGACAAATACATCTGTTTCAGGTAATGAAGTAATTCATGCACGTATCTTTGAAACTGGAAAGCCAACAAACAAAATGCTAGACTTGGAGGATTTGGAACATTCACACAGATATAGAATTGTATCTGGAATCAAGAGTTCATTTTCGAAAGTGGGAATGGAAGAAGATGAGTGGAAAAGAAAGACAGTTGGATTTTGTGCTGACGGTGCAACAGTGAATATGGGACAGAGATATGGAGTAGTTGCAAAACTTCGAGCAGATATTCCTCACTTGATTGATTTCCACTGTATGGCACACAGACTTGAACTGGCCTTGCTGGAACTACAGAAAGTCTGCCGCATGGTTGAAGATGTATCTGGCTGTCTCCATGTTGTGTGTAAGACATATCATTACAGTCCCAAAAGCAAGCGGGAGTTATACACTATTGGAATAGAGCTGGATGCCAGAATTTACAGCATAGCACCAGTGAAAGGAACCAGATGTGTTCCCCATATTGACAGAGAACTACAAGTCTTCCTTCTAGGGAAGAAAAGTGGAGATCTACAATCAGAAGCAAAATGTGCTGAGACAATCGATCTTACGGAAGGTGAACTATGTTATTAAGTCCAGAATGCTTTGCTTGATATTCCCTCCCTCCCGGTCCCTAGAATTGTTGATCAAGCGGATAAATTTGGTATGTCCGGCACTCTACCGTAACAAGAGATCAACATTGATATAGTGGGGAGGGGAAGTGAGGTAGAAAGATGGCCTTTTAGGATCATTTTCATGTCTGAAAGAAAATTAATACTAGGGAGTTCATAAATGTCTCAACCATTTTGCATCCGATTGTAGCCACAGATCATGGCCACTATGCAGCAGTTTGCATGCATATGGAAAGCCTTGTTACAAGCAGCAAGAATACTGATGTCAAAAACAGAGCTGCCAAGCTACACAAACTTATGATCACCAGGAACTTTGTTGAGTTTGCTCATTTCATGATCTTGTTAGGAATATCAAAGCCTAGCATATAATTTTGAATAAACCCATAATAATATAGACATGAGTTGTTGGAAAGTATTTTTAATTTAACTAACGTTTCGTTACCAGTCCTGCAACATCTTCAGAGTAGGTAATAAATTTACAAGGTGTTCTCGACTATACAATATTCTATTTACAAGGACAGGAAGTAATTAACAGAAAGACTGGTGGTGAAAACCGGTGAATAATTAAGTGGGCGATAAAGTGTATGCGTGAGTGAATCCAGGTGTGTATGTGTCAGAAAAAACATATAACAGGGAAAAAAATTAACAGTTAGAACAAGGTTAAAGGAAGTGAACTGATCTTGGCGTTGAGCGAAGGATTTATCTTATTAATAAGCAGACTCTCTCTGAGAAGGAGTTCAAAATTAGAAAAATAGGAGCTTAGAATAGTAAAATCAGTCAATGAAACAGGGTGGCCAGTCTGTTTGTGATGTGTTAAAACAGCAGATAAAGTGGTGACGGAGATAGGCTTTCCCGTGTAAGCAGAAACTCCCATGCGTTCAGAAACACGCATGTGTAAATGGCGAATAGTTTCACCTATATACAATGACTCACAGCATTGACACTTGAATTTGTAAACCACGCGAGACCTTAGTGCAAGAGGAATTTGATCTTTAAAACGGAAAAAACTTGAAAGACGTTGAATAGGTTTAAATATGACTCGAAGCTGAATTTGAGGGAAAGTAGAAGTAAAAAGTTTAGCGACTTGTTTGCGAATCTGAAGAGAATGTTGACCGGTAAATGGTAGAGTAAAGAAAATTATGCGTTTGGGTACCGAAGTCGTTGTAGAAGCTGGACAGAAAATTTTATCGAAAAAATTGCGAAAACATTTATCTAAGAATTTGATAGGATAACCATTCCGAATCATAATACTTTTAAATTTCTCTAGTTCTTCATGAAAGATGGTATAAGAAGAACAGAGATTAAAATAACGAAAAAGCAAAGTTAAAATTAAGCCTTTCTTATATATGAGTGGAATAAAACTCTCAAAATTTGTAAACAATCCAGTAAAAGTCGGTTTACGATAAACGGAAGAAGAAAATTTATTATCGGAGCGTTTGATTTGAATGTCGAGGAAGGAAAGAGAGTTATCTTTTTCGATTTCATTTGTAAATTGGATATTCGGATGTTTACAATTCAGGTAATGCAAAAAAGGTAAAATATGATCGCGGAATCGAAATAAAATAAAAGAGTCGTCAACATAGAGTCGATAATAAAACGGTTTAAATTGAGGGGGACAATCATTTAGCCAATTAGTTTCATGAAAGGAAAGAAAAATGTTGGCGAAAAGGGGACCTAGAGGGGAACCCATAGCAACACCATCACGCTGTTCGTAAAATTTTCCGTTAAATATAAAGTGACAATTTTTGACAGTTAGATTTAGTAGCTCTTTAAATTGTTCGCGAGTAAAATTTTGGAAATGAATATTGTTATGGAAAAGCTGGTTAAGGATAATTTCAATGGTTTCATCCAACGGTATGTTCGTAAAAAGTGAACTAATATCAAAACTAGCCATGGTGACATTATTATCAAGGTTCAGTTGAAATAAATTTTGTAGAAATGAAAATGAATCAGTGATAGTGTATGGACTAAAGGAAATAGGACGAAGAAGAGGAACAAGAAATTTAGCGAGATTATACGAGTGGGTGCCAATAGAAGAAAGTATAGGTCTAAGTGGAATATTTAACTTACGCACCTTAGGTAATCCATATAGCACGCCGGGTCGAGAACCAGTCGGTGCTAATGATTTCAAGAGTTCCTCGTTGATGACGTTGGAGTTCTTCAGTTCACGTAGAAAGGTTCTGACTTTATTTTCCCGTTTCAAGGTGGTCTTGATGGTCTTGATATAATAATGTCACCATGGCTAGTTTTGATATTAGTTCACTTTTTACGAACATACCGTTGGATGAAACCATTGAAATTATCCTTAACCAGCTTTTCCATAACAATACTCATTTCCAAAATTTTACTCGCGAACAATTTAAAGAGCTACTAAATCTAACTGTCAAAAATTGTCACTTTATATTTAACGGAAAATTTTACGAACAGCGTGATGGTGTTGCTATGGGTTCCCCTCTAGGTCCCCTTTTCGCCAACATTTTTCTTTCCTTTCATGAAACTAATTGGCTAAATGATTGTCCCCCTCAATTTAAACCGTTTTATCATCGACTCTATGTTGACGACTCTTTTATTTTATTTCGATTCCGCGATCATATTTTACCTTTTTTGCATTACCTGAATAGGAAACATCCGAATATCCAATTTACACATGAAATCGAAAAAGATAACTCTCTTTCCTTCCTCGACATTCAAATCAAACGCTCCGATGATAAATTTTCTTCTTCCGTTTATCGTAAACCGACTTTTACTGGATTGTTTACAAATTTTGAGAGTTTTATTCCACTCATATATAAGAAAGGCTTAATTTTAACTTTGCTTTTTCGTTATTTTAATCTCTGTTCTTCTTATACCATCTTTCATGAAGAACTAGAGAAATTTAAAAGTATTATGATTCGGAATGGTTATCCTATCAAATTCTTAGATAAATGTTTTCGCAATTTTTTCGATAAAATTTTCTGTCCAGCTTCTACAACGACTTCGGTACCCAAACGCATAATTTTCTTTACTCTACCATTTACCGGTCAACATTCTCTTCAGATTCGCAAACAAGTCGCTAAACTTTTTACTTCTACTTTCCCTCAAATTCAGCTTCGAGTCATATTTAAACCTATTCAACGTCTTTCAAGTTTTTTCCGTTTTAAAGATCAAATTCCTCTTGCACTAAGGTCTCGCGTGGTTTACAAATTCAAGTGTCAATGCTGTGAGTCATTGTATATAGGTGAAACTATTCGCCATTTACACATGCGTGTTTCTGAACACATGGGAGTTTCTGCTTACACGGGAAAGCCTATCTCCGTCACCACTTTATCTGCTGTTTTAACACATCACAAACAGACTGGCCACCCTGTTTCATTGACTGATTTTACTATTCTAAGCTCCTATTTTTCTAATTTTGAACTCCTTCTCAGAGAGAGTCTGCTTATTAATAAGATAAATCCTTCGCTCAACGCCAAGATCAGTTCACTTCCTTTAACCTTGTTCTAACTGTTAATTTTTTTCCCTGTTATATGTTTTTTCTGACACATACACACCTGGATTCACTCACGCATACACTTTATCGCCCACTTAATTATTCACCGGTTTTCACCACCAGTCTTTCTGTTAATTACTTCCTGTCCTTGTAAATAGAATATTGTATAGTCGAGAACACCTTGTAAATTTATTACCTACTCTGAAGATGTTGCAGGACTGGTAACGAAACGTTAGTTAAATTAAAAATACTTTCCAACAACTCATGTCTATATTATTATGGGTTTATTCAAAATTATATGCTAGGCTTTGATATTCCTAACAAGACTACGCTTTCCGCCTGGTTCATCCATTGCCACTATTTCATGATCGATCGTTTTGGAGAAGTTGCATCACTGAGTATAAAACTTCAGACAAAGGTACTAATCCTTCCTACTGACACATCCATTGACACATGCATTAATACTATTAAGAGCATGAAAGAGCAACCTATTGCCAGTAGGGCTTTGAAGCAGTTTCAAGTCTGTGTTGAGGAGAAGAATGACACAACTCTTATGTTCCAGGGTATTGAGTTGAAGGGTGGCTCTGCAGCTGGACGATTTGGCGGCAATGTTACACTCAAACAGGGAATTGTAAAAACCATTTATGTGACAGTTAAGGAACTAAGAGCTAGATTTGATAACCTTCTTGGCAAACTTGTAGACGTACAGGTAAAACAGGCAGTGAGCTGCTTCAAGATCTTTCATCATGACAGATGGCCTTGTTCTACCAGAGCTACTAGAGTTTGGCATCCAAGAAGTTGACACGCTATGCCAAAGGTTTCAGGCTCCTTCAGAGGCGGCTGGATGTAACACTGAAGCCGTTCCAGCTGAATGGAGACAGTTGAAAGTCCTTGTATCTAATTTTTTTCATGATAAGAACTATGCAAAGCTATGGCAGATCATGTTGACTAAAGAGCCCTACAAGTCAGACTTTGCTGATGTACTGCTCCTGGTAGAACTTATGCTGGTGTTGCCAACAAGCTCTGCAGAGTGTGAACGAGCCTTCTCAGCTAAGAAGAGAATCAAATCCGATACAAGAAACAGTTTATCAGTGGAGAGGTTATTCCACATGATACTCATCAGCGCAGAAGGACCTGAACTTGAAGACTTCATTGCTGATGAGAGTGCGGCCAGGTGGATGTCCAGCAAGAAGTGAAAGCATTCAGAAGGTCCAGGCCAAAGATAATGGTCTGAGGATATTGGGACAGTATAGTCATGTTATAAAGATGATATTTGCTCCTAACAGTCAGAACTGTCTGATAATATTGTCACTGTGGGAACAGTGCTAGTACTTACTGTACCTGTGGATATTTATAATAGGGCTAGTGTATTTTTTGAATAGATATTATAAACAGTAGGAAACTGAAAAAAGTTGCTTCTGAAGTAAATAAAAAGCATTTTTTTTTGTCCGACATTTACAACATTATAATATTTTGCATGTTGAATGGGTAATGTATTGTAGCAAAAAAATCTACAAAATATGTGGTGACTAACTAGGTATGACTGGCTAGTAACTTTTTTATCTCACTAGCAAAAAAATACTAAATTTTTTAAGCTGCGTAGAGCCTTGATATGTCCACAACGCTTAATTTGCCTTTGGTTAGAATTTTGCGTGCGGATGGAATGTACTTTTTATTTTACAAAAACATTTGGAAAAGATTTCAAAAGAAATACCTGCAGGAGGATAGATCGATCTCTCTTTATTTAGACCAGCTTCAGCAGTTTTGTTGCAGACAACTGTTTCGCGGTAGCTGTTTGGTGCCTTCAACAGCCTCTCAAAGTCCATTTCGTGATGGCACTTGTTGCATTGGTGACATTTATTGTAAATTTTGTAGCGAAGTTCGGGCCACAATTCCCTCACCATCTTTGCAAAGATGTGGTGAAGACGTAAGACAGCTTTCCATACGTTGTTCGTTTGGCCACTCTTTGCAATTCTGGCTGTAAATTCAATCGTGTCAGTTTGGAAATTACGCTTCGTTACGCAGAATTTCACCTCGTTTGCTTTCTCCACATCATAAACTCCAAAAAATCCTTCCTTCCAGTGAAACATGTAGTCCGAACCTTCATGGGAACGGACCATTTGGCGTTCAAATAGGCCAACAGGAACTCTACTGCAAAATTTATATACGCTTTTTGCTTCGAAATTGTCTTCAGGAGTATTTTCTGGCCATTTCTCATCAAGAACACCAGGACGAGCCTTTGGCATAAGTGCTGGGACTAATATGTACCTCTTGCCGATTTCTTTTCCTTCAATCTCTGCTTCCTTCTTCGTCATTTGATATCCCACGTCAAAATGATAAAGCAGATGATGAAGGTTCTCAAAGTCAGTTTCATCAGGGACTGCATTATACCAAATGCATCGTAAGAGGGACTCTGAGAGCAATCCACGATCAATCAGTTCCTTCTTCTCGTTTTCAAAGTGTATGGCGTCCATGTTGAAAACTTTGAATTCATCTCTGTGCTGAAGGTGAGAACATAAATCGTGGTGAACGACATCTTTGATCAACATGATAAGCCACTGGGGATCTGGAAACACGAAACCTTGCAGCTGTTCTATGCGTTGAAATCGTAAAACTTTTCCGATCCCTACGAGATAAAGGATTACAGAGTTCAGAGTATCTTTCCTGTCGGCAGCGCTTTTGAAAGTTGGATTACGTTCACAAAACCAGCTTTCCATCTCGTTAAATGTCAGGTACTGGGGGCCTTTCGTTTCTTTCATTTCTTTTATCAACGTCAGCAATAATTCTTCAATTTCGACCCATAATGGTGGAAGAGTGGTATTCAGATGAGGAAACAAAACTGTGTCATTTCCAATTCGAAGCACTTCCTGTCTTAAGAAAATTACACCATTTTCAACAGCCTCGCCTGTATATTGAGCAGTGCCATGCCCTCCCTAAAAAATACACATTAGGAAACACAATCAGTTTCTGTCTCAAGAAAATTAAGCCATTTCCACCAGATACTTTCTAACAAAAGGTATGATAGAAAACATACTAAGGTGTGACATTTTAACACAACTTTTGGGGGGCATTTTATTAGCATACCCTATAGTGTCAATAAATAACACTTTAGTGTTAAAAAAAACCCCAGTACTGCAAAAGGGGAGGGCGGTAAGTGGGATCAAATTGACCCCAGGTCCGGAAGAAATCAACAGGCCCGGTTGGCCAGAAAGTACAACGTTGAATTCAGATTTTGTATCACTGAAATAAAAGACTATTGCTCATGTACTGATGTGCCATTAGTGGTTCTTAGTAAAATAAGATATTATGACAATATAATCATTTTCGCATTCCAGTTTGGCAACTTCCGTGTTCCACATACGAAAAGATAATGTGTCATTAGTGTGCATGGTTCAACCTTCAAGTAGTACCTTAGAGTACAGATGGTTAAACTAATCATTTATGGAATACTGAATTAACTAGATATGAAGGAATGTTTGGAAAACCCGCCATACAATTTTGAGTTTGGTATTACCTGTATTTATTAATTTAAATTTAGAATTGTTTTACTGTTTTGTTCATTTCTTAAGTCCATATGGTGAGGTATTACTGCACTACCGTGAATTAGTTTGGCAATTTAAATGTCATGTAAAAAATCCCTAAAATTAAAAAATGCAAAGGTTCATTCTGCCCAATAGTTAATGAGGTTAGTCAAATTAATTTTCGACTAGGAGGTCTACCAACTCCTCTACCTCTCCCCCTGGGGCTAGCAGTAGCTCTCGGCAGCACTGTGAAAAACAACACCTCGGCATGTTACAAAACACAACATGAAAAGTTAAGAAACGCACCTTGGTATATTTCAAAACACACCTTTAAATAGCACACCTTTACACAGCACACCTTGAGGGCACACTCTTTATCCAAAAACAAGGATTGTTAATTTAACACACCTTTGAAGTAAAATGCACCTTTGCACATGGCAAACCTGTTACATTAACGCTGCCTTTCAACAATGGCACACTTTTCAAACAACACACCTTTCATTGTTGGTTTGCCAAGCTACAGACCTTGTTGAACTGGAATCACAAGTCAAAGGCAAATCATGCATGTTCTGTTTCATGTTCAAATTTTTTCCAAGGTCATGCTCGTTCTAATGGTTTTAAGATTAAAAATAATCCTGCCGTAACGATGCAAGCGAACGTGATTCATGATTTGTACAAATGTGAAGATCAAGTTGACTCATGGTCCAAGACAAAATTAAGAAGGTGGCCGTGTCTTTGTCACCGACCTTTAGGTCAGCAGTGGTCTTTTTCTGTGAATTTCCTGGAATTTTAAGTTGCGCCAATGAATCCAATACACGATTCCGAACGAAATAAGTAACTTTATTACCAAAGCTATACGGTATAAAATAACAACAACTGAGGAAGCACTGTTAACCGCCCAGACAAGGGAAATGCGCGTACAATGATAGTACAGTACCGCTGATCGATACTGGCGTTGATATTTTATTTTACTTTGGTTTTAGACTGACGATATTGAGTTCAATTATCAACATCATTTGAAAGTGCTTCTTTGACTTTTCTTTATCATTCTTTGTCATCAACTCCTGGTAATGGCAAATCCTGCAACCTTCTCAGAGTTACATGACTCAGATGTAAACCATATTAACCAAGCTAGCTCTAATGAGCTTCATGTGGCCTGTGAAGCTGCTACTATCAAATCCAAACAAAACCAAAAATTAACACGTCAACTAACACGTCAATCACCACACACATTCCATTAAGTACATATCTGTTCAACAAAACATCTTAAGCTGTGCTATATAACACACCTTAAGTTGCAAAGAATATCTTAACTTATGATTTATTTATTTACACATAGCTTAGGGTGAGAAGAATAGCAATATTGAAGGTATGTCCAATTTCACACCTTAAAGTGTTTTAACTTAAACACCTTAGTCGGTTTGAAAAAGGGTTGCCAATGTATGCACAAAACCACATCACGGCATGTAGAAAACTCACCAAGACGTGTAGCAAAACACACCTTAAGATCTATTTCATAACACACTTTTTTACGGCGTGCGTAATTTTGGACAATAACTTTTGCTAAAATGTGCAGATAAGAAAACAAGACCGTGTCACTTACGCTTTTAAGCATGGATTCTCCAAGTCTTCGTTCCGCAGATGCAACGACAATTACTGTTTCCGAGTCAGAGGGATACGTTTTCTGATCTGATGCAGACACAAGGCTGTAGGGCAGTACTGGCCTCTTTCTTGTCGCCAACTCAAGCTTCTTAATTAGTTTGATGTTGTAAGGATCCGTATTTTCAATCTGCTGTTTATCTCTTTTTATTGCCGCTATATCAGCATTTTCTTGTTTGGAAATTTCTTTCAACATATGCTTACATCTATCTTCTACAATCCCTTTTTCAACTAAGTCAGATTTTGTAGCAGCCACCGTTATTACTGGCCGCAGTACAATGCTCTTTAACTCATCAATCCACTTGCCAGCATTTTCATGATACGATTTATCAGTCATTTCATATGCTGGCAAATCTACAACCAAAAGAAACAAGGAATGTTCTTCAACGAAGTAATGGCTTACACTTTGGTACTCCATTTGACCACCGAAGTCCCAGATTTCTAGTTCAAGATCTTCATTCGTAGGATCTGGAAACCACTTTCTAATCTCAACACCTTCAGTCCTCTCCTCTGGTTCTGTCAACTTTGACTTTCCCATCAATAAACTGTTAATCAAACTCGTCTTTCCAGCACCAGAATTTCCAATCACCTGCACTCTAAGCCGTTTAGAGTGAACTGTACCGAACTTGGCAATGTCTTTGAAATATTTCAGTATCGCACGAGGGTTGTCGCAGATGACTTGTGGAGGCTTACCTAGAACATTGCCTTGAAGGTCAAATTGCACATTGTTGTCGATTAAGGTAGTAAAACGTTCAGGTAATTCTTTTAGTTTGTTTGAGCGCATACCCAGGTAGGCGAGATTAGGAAGTTCAAATAATTCATTTGGTACAAGAGCGATCCTACAGTTGTTTAACCGTATTCTTCTCAGTTGTGATGTAGTTTGCATGGAAAATCCTTTGTCACCAAAATTATTGAAGGAAAGGTCCAGATCTTCTAAACTAATGCAATTTTGCAGTCCATCCGGGAACTGTTCAAGACCACACGCACTCATACCCAGCTTCTTCAAATTCTTCAGTTCAGTAAAAGAAAATGGCTGCTTGCCAAGGTCGTTGTTCCCCTCAAGGTTCAGATCTTCTAAACTAATGCAATCTTCCAGTCCATCCGGGAACTTTTCAAGACCACAGTACCTCATATCCAGCTTCTTCAAATTCTTCAGTCCAGTTATAGAAAATGGCTGTTTGCCAAGGTCATAGTTCCACTCAAGGATCAGATCTTCTAAACTAATGCAATTTTCCAGTCCATTCGGGAACTTTTTAAGACCACAATCACTCATATCCAGTTTCTTCAAATTCTTCAGTCCAGTTATAGAAAATGGCTGCTTGCCAAGGTGGTAGTTCTGCTGAAGGTCCAGATCTTCTAAACTAATGCAATTTTCCAGTCCATCTGGGAACTTTTCAAAACCACAGTATCTCATATTCAGCTTCTTCAAATTCTTCAGTCCAGTAATAGAAAAGGGCTGCTTGCCAAGGTCATTGTTCACCCTAAGGTCCAGACCTAAACTAATGCAATTTTCCAGTCCATCCGGGAACTTTTCAAGACCACACAAACTCATATCCAGCTTCTTCAAATTCTTCAGTCCAGTTATAGAAAATGGCTGCTTGCCAAGGTCCTTGTTCCCCGAAAGGTCCAGATCTTCTAAACTAATGCAATTTTCCAGTCCATCTGGGAACTTTTCAAGTCCACACCTACTCATATTCAGCTTCTTCAAATTCTTCAGTCCAGTAATAGAAAATGACTGTTTGCCAAGGTCGTCGTTCTCCCGAAGGTCCAGATCTTCTAAACTAATGCAATTTTCCAGTTCATCCGGGAACTTTTCAAGACCACACCTACTCATATTCAGCTTCTTCAAATTCTTCAGTCCAGTAATAGAAAATGGCTGCTTTCCAAGGTCGTTGTTCCCCTCAAGATCCAGATCTTCTAAACTAATGCAATTTTCCAGTCCATCTGGGAACTTTTCAAGACCACAGTACCTCATATTCAGCTTCTTCAAATTCTTCAGCCCAGTAATAGAATATGGCTGCTTGCCAAGGTTTTTGTTCCACTCAAAGTTCAGATCTTCTAAATTAACGCAACTTTCCAGTCCATCCGGGAACTTTTCAAGACCACACTTACTCATATCCAACTTCTTCAAATTCTTGGATCCAATAATGGAAAATGGCTGCTTGCCAAGGTGGTAGTTCTGCTGAAGGTCCAGATCTTCTAAACTAATGCAATTTTCCAGTCCATCCAGGAACTTTTCAAAACCACAGTACCTCATATTCAGCTTCTTCAAATTCTTCAGCCCAGTAAAAGAAAATGGCTGCTTGCCAAGGTTTTTGTTCCACTCAAAGTACAGATCTTCTAAACTAATGCAATTTTCCAGTCCATTCGGGAACATTTTAAGACCGCAGTAACTCATATCTAGTTTCTTCAAATTCTTCAGTGCAGTAATAGAAAATGGCTGCTTACCAAGATTTTTGTTCCCCTCAAGGATCAGATCTTCTAAACTAATGCAATTTTTCAGTCCATCTGGGAACTTTTCAAGACCACATTCACCCATGTTCAATTTCTTGAAATTCTTCAGTGCAGTAATAGAAAATGGCTGCTTGCCAAGGTGTTTGTTTCCCTCAAGGTTCAGATTTTGTAAAGAAACGCAATTTTCCAGTCCATCGGGGAATTTCTCAAGGCCGCATTTACCCATGTACAGTTCCTTCAAGTTCGTCATTTTTGAAACAGAAAATGGCTGCGTCTGAAGGTTGGGATTTTTGCCAAGGTTCAAAGCATCTAAACTGATGAGATCTTCGAGTCCCTCTGGATAAGCACTTAAGTTACAACTGAAAATAGTAAGTTGCCTGAGTTTTACAAGCTCATGAACTGAAACTGATTGGTCCTGGAACTCATTGAAATATAGCCCAAGTACCTCCAGCTCTATCATCGTTGTTATGGCCGAAGGAAAGGTCGTCAATCCGCAGTTGTACAAGACAAGTTTTCGTAGATTTAAAAAATTGCAAGATAACTGAGAATGATCATCTATCAGATCATCAAAAATGAATAAATCTTGAAGATTGTGCAGTTGATCTATTTCTGTTGGTAAAATCTTCTTTCCATTGGCACATAACAAGAACTTTTGAAGCTTCGACATATCCTTAAGCGAAATTTCCCGGCATTCTGATGAAACGTCAAGCTGAATTACTTCACTGTCTGACGTTTCTACAGCAATTTCCTGTAAAGAAATTTCAGGGAAACATTTGATGGACTTTCTCGACGTTTTCCTATCCAAACCAACATTTACAGTTAACGTGTCTCCTGTTTCCCCACTCGCTATAATCAGTTCTTCTAAATCGTTAACAGTGCCCCTGTTAAGATGATCAATTACACCAGTTTCATAATCTCTCAGGGTCACTCGCCGCAACTTCTTCTTGCTTGATGGGAAAGTGGATTTTTGATCAATGCTTTGCATCGTATGTCGGGACGAACTAGACCATGTTGATCAGTCTCGAGCTGGCGGGTCTTCCACTAGTATTTGTTGTATTTAAATCTTTTGTATGCTGGGTTGTCTTCCTTGCACTTATCAAAAGCGCTTATTGAAACATGGCGACCCAAATTACCGATGCGGTTTTCCAGCAACTTGGGCACACTTCAATGGAGAAGCAGAATTTTCTTGACTTGTGGATTGTTTAAAATTCGGAAGGAATAGGCTCTTCCGAAACACCGATAGCTCTAAGGTCAACCACTTGTTCGCCACTCCGATCATTGTTTGAACTCTTGAAAAGGTTTGGAGTCAAAGAACTGTCGCTCATTTTCAAGACTTCTCCTCTTTAAAAATCCTATGGTACCTTCTTGAATTCTAACGGTATCACCAATTTTTGCAAAACTCTACTAACACCGAGTAGGAAAAATGTCGATTTTCGATTTAATCCTGTAAATGCAAATGGGATGTGTTCTTATATTTTAACTGGAAAATATCGAATTGGGTATTGTTAAATGACATATGTGCGGTGGCCCATAAGGGACACGCTAGTTCCTTAGAGTATGACCTTCGTTTGGTACAAATATAAAGACCATCCGTAGAAACTCGAAATGTTCGGTTCAAATTCCAGCCTGTTCCTTCGGGAAAAGGATTTCTGCCGTAAATATGTTATCGTGGCCCAGAAAGGGCACTTTTGTTCTTTACAAAGAGAAGGTTGTTTCGTAGAAATCGAATTCCTTCGAAGAAATGTCAAGCTCTTTTGCGTAAACAGCGACTTTTTCCGTACAGGTACAGAGTTACTCCGTACAAACAGCGAGCTCGTCCGTTCTAAGGACAGGTTATTCCCTGGAAAACAAATGTTGCATGGCCCGAAAGGGACATGGCACCTTCCGTAGAAACAGAGGTGCCTTCCGTCGAAAGTTCAAAACGCTGCGGGCGTAACTAGCCGAGAAAGCATGCGATTTGGAGAGCAAAAAAACAAGAAAACCTGAACCAGGAAAGTATTTCGAAGTTCCTGTGGAGGATAAGTAAACTCCTGAGTAAGGTCGTAACAAGGGGAGAGCCAGAGGTGTCCACCCCCTTCGAAATATTCACGAGACCAGGTTTTTCCTTTGGTAAACCAACACCCGAACACTATATCTTGGTTAAACAGTTGTTCTTTTCAATACTAGTTCCTTTAAAATAGTTGCTTGTTACCTGTGAGGTTTGTCTTTTATACCATTCTTTACGATAAATAAGAAATAACTGATTGTTGATATTCAAACGAATTTCTAGTAAGAGAAGAAATGAAAAAGAAATACAGACATAAGAAAGCAGTTGGGTGTAGTGTGTGTAAAAAGAAAAGGTCAGGTAAGCACGATTGAGAAGGTTTGGGCACATACAGAGAGGAGGTGGTGTCACAAAGAGAGTGTTGAAATAAGAGTTGGAAGGGAAGAGAGGCGTTGGGAGACCAGAAGAGATGGCTTGATTACATCAAGGCTGATATGGATGAGAGAGGGTTGGGTTGGGGCGATCGGAATAATAGAAAAATATGGCGACATAAAATCTAGGCAACAGAGCCTACTGGTTAAAACTGTTGAAAAGATTAAGAAGAAGAAGAAGGAGAAGAAGAAGGAGAAGAAGAAACGAATTACTTGAGATTGAAAAGTATGTAATTAAAGATGGTTTGATTCGCTGAGTTCAACAGCCAGAATAAGTACAGTCAACTCTCGTTATTGCGGACACCCTGGGGACTGTCATTTGGTGTCCGTAATAGCGAGAGTCCGCAATAGTGGGGTGCGAGAAAAATGACCAAAAGTCAGGCTTTTAAATTTTAAAATGTCCAGTTTCTTTCAATTTCTAGTTAACATTTATTTTGATTTATCAATACAAAATACAAATTAAAATACAAATTAAAAATTTATATTGAGAAAAAATATTATATACCCAAACCAAAAATCAAACTGTAACATGAATCAGTGTCAATTGCCTTTTCCTTCACTGTAAAGCTACAATAACGTAACAAAACTCAGCCGTCTTATGCGAAGTTAGTAATCATGTTTTAGACAAATACTGACAAATACTAACAAATTCATGGCAAGTCAAGAAAAGCGTGAAGAATACAAGTCTTATTATTCTTGGTTGAGAGGCCACCATGCTTACAAAGACGAACTTCAGTCTGAAATTGACAGCACTCTCGTGCTTCAACGTAAACCGGAAAATGGCAAAGATCCACATGCTGTGGCCATGACAGAAAATAACGGACGAGTTGTGGGGCATATTCCTTTAGGACTGTCCAAAATTGTTTCTTCATTTTTGAAAAAAGTACATCACAGAAGAAAGCTGTCATTTGTGGAAAGAGGGTAAACAGAGGAGCTGACCTGGGTTTAGAGATTCCCGTTCTTTACAAGTTTTATGGTGAACATAGATATTTGACAAGACTTGAAAAACTCATTATTGGCAGTGATATAGCCAGGCAGTCCTTGCGAGACAAACAAGGAATAGCCACTGCACAGTCTACACATATAAAAGAAAGCAAATTCCGAAAACCAAGGTCATCTTTCAACTTAAGATTTAAGTTAACAAAAGATGAAAACTGTGAAATGGTGATATTTCGATTTTATTGCAAAATCATCTTCAGACCAAGTGAACTAACATAAGAGAACCTAAGGTTTATATATACACGAGAAAAGTGATTACATCATTGATGAAGAATTGGGGGAACGCCTACTCTATTTAGAAATGATTGATGTGGCAGATTTACAAATGATTGATGTGCCATGGTTTTCGGAATTTGCTTTCTCTTATATTTTTTGAAGTTGTCGGCTGGTCAAGGTTTTTTCACAGTCTACACAAAAGCAGAAGTCTGTCAAGAGCACTGAAATGGCAAAACAAACTAAAAAGCCTCGAAAGTAATGTAAACAGAGCGGAAGAACTTTAAGTATCGGAACATAAACGTTGGTTGTATTGAAAGACACGTTCATATTTTGTCTGTCATTTTTGTGGACAGAAGTAATGAAGAACAGAATATTCAAAGTACTTCCGCTGACAAACAGCAGGTGTCCGTTGTAACGAGAGTAAAACAATACAAATGTTAGTTTGGGACCGCAAGAAGTGTCCGCAATTCCGTAATAGCGAGAGTCCGTAATAGCGAGAGTTATTTCAATACATTTCATAGTAGTTTCGGCCGGGGATTTACCATCTGTCCGTAATAACGGGGTGTCCGTAATAGCGGGGTGTCCACTAGGCGAGAGTTGACTGTACGTCGTTTTGTTTATCGGCTTGATAACACGCTAAGTAATTGCAAGGACTGGTACCTAATCAAGAAGTGACGACCATTAGTCAGGACCAGGTTGTCCGAAACGCGATTAACTTAATCCAGGATTAGTGAAAATGTTGTAAACATCTGTCCGACCATGCAGCTGAGATGAGTTGGAATTTTCTTTTACATATTTCGGGTGTGTACAAAAAGGTTTTAATCTGTGAAATCTGAACTATATTGTTCAACCAAAATAAACGAAACCGAAACAACACATTAACTGGTAATCCTAGATTAGCGCTACTCATGTTTTGAACAACCGGTCCCAGGTCATGTTGGAAGATGTAATCACGAAATTTGGTATTTCAGCGACACTACTAAGTGACCAGTGGCGTAACTTTGAGTCAAAGCTGTTTGGACATAAAAAAGGGATGTTATATCAACAGGCTGGAATTTGTATGGAACATTTCGCTATTGGTACGGAAGAACTAGGTTTCTATGGGTCACTTTGATATTTGTACGGAACGAAGCTCGTATTGTACGGAACAAGCGTGTCTCTTCTGGGCCACCGTACAAATGACATCTGTATACGAAGATTAAAACAGACAAAAGATAAATGTCACAGAAAGTAACTGTTTCACATTGTACGGAATGTAGATTTTATAAAAAGAAACATGCAGGGGATAAACGCATAAAAGATCTCCAGTAAAAATATTTGTTTATTTATATGAATGTTCAGTAAGAATAAATTGGAATACAGGACAAACATGACTTTAACACACTAGTTTATTCTCCACAAGACATGAACACTGGGAGTTTGGTGTATGCCCATTCACTATCTACCCTTCGTTGACCAAACATCGATGTACTGGCCCAGGGGTGCCCATGCCCCATGACGATCCTTGAGGTCAGTCAACAAGAAATAGATGTATGTTATAAAAATAATGGCACTTTTTTCCACAATCGGGCACAGTAGGTGATCCAGTACTCCGTGGGACCACTCCATGGATCTGTCATGCATGGCAAAGCCTGTCTACCATGGCACTGCTTTTGTTAAAATTAAATTTATTACACGTGGATTCTAATTTTTCTTATCGTACTTGTTATTCGGGAGTTTGGTACCACTGTTGAGCATCAGCAGACATCATTACTATCTCTACCATCGCCATATAATTTAACGTATTATGATTCCCATCAATGCACCTCGACCTCCGAAGTCAAAATCAGCATGAGTGTTTTTAGTACTTTTGCCGCATTTTTGTCTTTTTAATGCCTTCTGGATTAAAAGAATACCTGTGCAAGCATAAATTCATCCTGTAGCCCATCTATTAACCAACTATCTATATCCTATGTAATATTTAAAAAACAATGCAGTGGAAAATTTTTAAATCTTGTAAAAATTTCAGGGCATCGAAAAGGTCGTAAAAACTCACCCTCCGTGATCCACGCTCATTACGATAAAAAACCCCCAAGCAATTACATTGGACAGTAGCCTCGCATTGTAAGGTCCGAGTAGTTTACATAAAATTAGACCACAGTTCGGTTGGTTCATGATACGATCACTACGTCTGTCCTTCGACACATCTAATCGAAGTGGTACGGTGGCCCACAACGGCAGTTGCAGATATGGGTATATGTCATATAAACATATGTTAGAAACATGAGTTGCTGCAAATATGTATGTCAGAACATGAGTTGTTTGAAATGTGTGTGTAATACGAGTTGCTGCAAATGTGTGCAAGATGAGTTGGTTCAAAATTGTCAGTGTGGCATGAGTTGCTGAATATGTGACAGCGCCCTGGTAAAATTCACAACAGTAGTCAAAGCAAAATGTTAATGCAACATGGCTGACCAACTGTTATAATCGGAACGAGCTATTATCATAATGTATTTTAATTCTCGATTTACCTATGACGAAATATTACGTTTTTGTCTGAATTTCATTTTATAAATGTACTCTTGGAAAACGGCTAAGAATTTGGGGGTTGAGACGAAGAAACCTTACTTTGAGTAACGCGCTCGAGCAAGAACTAAGGTTGAAGACACAAGCTCTCATCTCTTGACCTGGTTTAATGGACTTCCGAAGGATATGGAGGCCTCTTAAGAACGACGGATATCAAGTGAAGTGAAGTGAAGTGATGTTGCCCGAAAGAGTACCGAGTACAGGAAAGGAGGTGATGAAAATTGAGAAGGTGTTACTCAAATCTTAGTCCAAATTACAGCTGGCACGTCGATGGATATGAAAAGTTAAAGACTTGTAGTCTTGTGGCTTGTGAATCTTACCGGCACACTGTCGCATATTCGGCAACGCATCGTACACACACATTTGCAGCAACTCCTGCTACCAACACATGTTTGTATGAATATAAACATATCTACAGCTGCCGTTGTGGGCCACCGTAAAATGGCTATGGTATTCCTCTTGTTGCATAACATTCTCCACTCTTTTTGATATAATGCGGCAAGCGTAGTCTTCTTTTAAATTACGGGTTTAAACGTGGGTTCACTTTGATACCAACGTGAATCCACAAACTGATAATTCCATTACAAGCGAAAGTCGCGGATTGCTTTGAACTCTGAAATCTGAATCACTCGAGTCAGAGCACATAATCCAATACGCGGTTCGAAAACACAGCTGAGGAAGTCAACGGACGCTACTTTAGTAAGCTTGGACAAAGGAAAGTTCGCCATCTACAACGGACGCGAGCGTCGTGAAAATGGTGAGCGACGCGAGTGAATTTGTTTATCTACACAAGACGCGAGCGACGGGTAATTTGATACATAGCGGTTGTTGTGACCTCGCGTGAAATCGTAAAATACGGTACTCTTGAACGAAAGTCTCCATTACATAGATTCGTCAATTTAAGAAAATACAAAATGAAACCAACTCGGAATATAAACATCTTGTAAACCCAAGATTTGAGTTAAAAGGAGCAAGACGAGTAAGAAACGGTAACAAGGACGGCGGAGCCGGAGGGCTGCGGGGGCTGTAGCCCCCCCCCCCCACTTTTTTCCAAATGTAATGTTGAAACAACTACGCTTTAAAACACATGTTGTGAAATTTCCCAGAGAAGCATATAAAATGCTGTATTTTTATCTCAAGCCCCCCCACTCGTAATTCCGCTCCGCCGTCCCTGGGTAATATTTCGATTTTATTCCAAGATCATTATCAAACCTGTGATGATTTTGGAATAAAATCGAAATATTACCGTTTCTTACTAGTCTTGTTCCTTTGAACTCAAATCTTGGGTTTACAAGATGCTTATATTCCGAGTTGGTTTCATTTTGTATTTAGATTCGTCAAGTAGTGGCGCTTCTCTTTCTTTGTCAGACACGTCGAAGACAACGGAAACGGCCGTGGGTACACGACATAATTAAAGAAATGAAAAACTAGGAGCCGAACATACCGTAATCAAGTGTGTAGATTGGCTTTCATACGAAAAATTTGATCCTTTTTAGGATATTACCGAGCTTAATTTATAAGATTTTGTTTTTCTGGGTTTGCTTCTTACTTCATATTGCATGAGTTAATCGTCCATATTTCGGTTTTGTGATTTGGTCTTGGTTGTGGATATAATCTGTGTTGACAGCTCTTGCACAGGCTAAATTCAGTTCTCTTCTCCCATTGCTCTTTCTTCATTTCGTCGTGCAGATGGGGGGTGGAAAAATAAAACATGTTTCTCCATGGTTTACGTTGCTCGCTCGATTAAATTTGGACGCGAGCGACGAAAGCGTACGGTGTAGATGATCACATATTATTTACTTGTTTCTGAAAAATTCGCTCGCGTTCGGTGTAGATGCACTTACAGCGTACTCGTTTAATGAATGATAGATGAACGTTCGTCAAGCTCTATCCTCAGAAAAAAAAATTGAGCCCCAGACGGGAATCGAACCCACAACCTTCTGATGACCGGTAAGACGCTATGACCATTGAGCTACCAAGACTCAGACGGGCGAGCTAAGGTGCAAGTTCGACATACGAGCGACTTAAGCGGCATCCACGATATGTTAATAATGCCGTTGATGCGATATATTTAAGTTGGAGATGTGGGAGCTTGGGGATATCGTGAATGAATGATAGATGAACGTTCGTTAAGCTCTTATCTCAGAAAAACGATTTCTGAGCCCGATTTCTGGACGAAGGTTCATCTATCACTCATTCAAGATAACTCCAAGCTCCCAAAATTTCCAACATATATCTCGCGTTCGCGTTTAAGTTGAACTACTTATATAAAGATGGGATTTCGTTCTGCTAGTTTGAATAGGATACAAGTAGATTGGATTAGAACTATATCTCATTGTATCCTGGACGAGACCTGACCAAAAACTTCCCAATAACGATTACATTTTACTGTCGAAACATCACACACAGTGTCTTTGGACCATAGCTGATAAAATATCGCGAGATCAATGTTTCTTCGATTAAAGCTCATCATCCCACCTTGCTGTCTTTCCAGGAGTAAATAAAACATTTAAGTTGGCGTCACCAGATTTAAGGGGCACTTTCATACCGTTAAAACATCTTTGAACATGAACAGTGTGACCATATTTCCTGTCAATATGTTTGTCAATTATACTTTTTTAAACGAAAGGTGGGGAGAGCATGCCCCTAATGCCTCTCGATTTCGACGCTTTATTGCCTTTCCTTTCTTGATTTCCTTATTCATTGTGGTGGTATGCCATCAGTATTTAAGGCTGATATTTGCAGATCACAGTTGTCTACCAACTGTAATCGGATCAGGGTCAGTTGAACCAGTTAAACGTAGGTCACATCAAACGGCAAGGCACTCCAAATCTACCTACGTTGAGGTTCTTGAAGGCTTGGCCAAACGAGACTTTATAAGTTTAAATAGAACGTGGATGTACGAATTTCCTTCGAGATTAAAGTTTTTAAAGCCACTAAATTGAGCAGTTTACATTCACAACCAAACGCGAACAAAAAACAATGCCGAATGTCGGGAAAAGATGCACGAAAGTTTAAATCCGCTCATACTTTCTTCAAATCAATACAAGCAGATAACCTAGATGTATGTAAAAAATTCGGCGATTTACATACTGGTTTGTTCAAAGACTTACCTTGATCTAACTCCAGACATTTTTGCAGTTCCATCAATCCATTGGGCAGCTCAAATGTTGTTTAACCATCCACACCGCTTTTTAAAACTGTTCGATCAAGCAAAGTTCAAAACTAAAGTGGATAATATGGCGTAAGACTGACTGGCTTGAACTTCAAACTTACGATAGATTGCGAAACCTGCAGTTAAAGCGAGTAAAGATATCCAAATTGACCGTCTGCCAAAATGCCAACGATTGATAGCGCTGAGAGGCGAGCTATTCTTTTATATTATAGCAACGTATGATACGTAAATACTCGGGTCAAAGACAGTATAAAACTCTCATTGACTCACCTTCCATGCAAGAGTTCCCCTTTTAACTAACCTCTCATACGTGCTAAGTATATTTTAACGGGATCAATGAATATTCCCAACTTGAAGACTGATCAATAGCTCAATTGATTGACGTCCAAAGCAAAACCTCGCTTCCAAAACTTTTGTTCCCTCGAGACGCTCAAATTAAACTGTCGATTATGCTCAAATGGACGCCCATGAAAGGCTGGTAACTTGATACAAGAAATTCTCATAATCCTGTCATTTTTTCATGCTAAAATCTGTTTATTCTACATTCCTTCACAGTAATAACAATCAACGTTGTTTCTATATCCAGAACTGTTTTATAACAATAGGCAAAGTCTACCTTGCACGACGTGATCTCTTGTTTTAACCATACAAACTTTTACTTAATCTGAAAATGGGTATATCCGAAATAATATTATCTGTTAAGGTCTCTAAGTACTTGGAGTTTGATGTTTTGACGGTAAAAAAGTGACAGCCACCCACAACTTGGGTCAAAAGTTCAACACTGAACAAAAGAAGCACGCCATCTGTCGACTAAATATAATTTAATGCAGTAAGAATTTTTCAACGAGTTTTATTTTTTGTATTGCAGGTGAAGAATATGCTTAGACCTTGTTTGTATCACAGGCTGTCGGTGCAAGCAGGGTCACCCTCTCTTGAGAGTCAACTTTAGAGAATTACCATCAACGCATACTCAGTGTATAATGGTTTCTCACTGGTAATGAGGGAGCCAAATAATTTGTAATGTAATATATTTAACACAAGATAGCATCGATTGTAAATGAAATTCCGCAAAAGGGGTGTTTTAGCTTTCTCAAGAAATTTCAAAATTTAAAAACCTTTTAGTGTCCATTTTCAGAATTCTAATGATCACCCTGATGATCTCCTGCAGCAGAACCCCATGGAAACCATTGGATAATTTGAACTCACACTTTCGTATCATTTTCGTCTATCCCAATATGGCACTTGTGTATTTGCCTCAAACTACAATTTTCGTTAAAAATGTCATTGGTTTTTATCGGTCATCAGTGTGATAAGGTTTGTTCCTCATGTTACTTCTTACACCGAGTACCGACAATTTCCACTTTTCAGATTCAACATGGGTAGATGTCAGACCTATTGACATGGGGTTTGCTTCAAGGAACACTTTCATTACCCATAGTTGCTTCGTTTTCTATCATTAAATACCCATATTTTATATGTCTGACAGCTCCAAGCTTGTTGTCAGTTTGAAACTTTCCTGGGGACTCCAGGATAACGTCAGACCCTCTTATTTCACGAGGAAAATTTTCAGTATTTTAAATCCACCTAAGCCCAAGGCCGCAGCGAAGGAGGGTATTGGATGTGCTCCACTCCACCCCCCAACTTTTTAAAATTTTGATATTCGGAAAACAACTTATCCATTTGGAAAGCAACGGGTGCATAGAATCAACACTATTTAGATGAAGTGAACTACGGAAATTCTATTAAATTGACAAATTATGTAGAAGTTCGTAAACACAGAGATAACAAAAGCCTATATATGCGAGTTCTTAGCTTATATGTTACCTTTGACCATAACGAAGATACTTTTATTTTGATTTCTCATTCGGATTTTAAACAGGCTTCCTTGTTCAATTTTGTTACCTCCTTTGTTTTGTAAGATAGCAAATATTTTGATTTGAATCGGAAACATTCGGACAAAATTCTTTGTCATTTGGAAATTTTCGCTAGGCAGTAGGCACCCCCCAGCTTTGATATGCTAGCTACGGCCCTGCCTAAGACACAGTTTCAAAACAAATCACTCCAGACATCACATAGACAGAATATCACTTGCACAGACCACCTAAACATTGCGTTTCCTTTCACAATTGACGTCATTATCATCACCAATATTTTCGTCAGTTAACAGTGAAAATTTCGAAGAACGGCGTATTCCGTCTTTATCGCTTGACCCATTTCAGGGTAACTTATAAAACCTATTTGAATATACTATTGACGGAAGGATTGATCACTCTGCCTCCTAGTATTGAGACAAGAGGCAAAACTTAAAGTCAATATTTCCCGATACAGAACGAACACGAATTTTGTAAATTATTTCTAGAACTTGCACAATTTTGCCAAAAATCATCAACTATCAGTTATAGACAAGCTTAAGAAGACTAACCCCGTCAACAAAGGAAAGTCGTCAAGACACTTCAACTTGGTGAAAAGAAAAACAAGAGATTTTTTTTTAAACAGACCAAAGTCATTCAACGTACAAAGTGTTTGAATCACAGTATTAACCAATCAGAGCTCGCGTGCGATACACTATATTTTATAATAGTTGTTCTTGTAAAATTGTTGTTTGTTTGCGAGGAATATTTACGGTTCCTTCCCAGCCCCTTAAGTTCCTTTCAGGCTTCGTTCAGCACAAGGTGCACTTGCGCTGAACTCTTGTCCAGCTAAGGCACTGGACCTTAAATTCCCCAGATAAAACTGCAGTCAAAAGTTCACCGACATATATGGCAAAATTGGATGTAATGTAAGCGGCATTTGATAGTTTCTGCGCAGGTAAAATCTTTAGTTCCCAGGCCCACAGGATCGCGCAACCACAGCAACACTGCTGGGGATAATCAGGAGCGAAAACTTGACGAGGATTACTGCCATAAACCCAGAAACGCAGGTTCTGGTCCTTCCATCGGTAGGCAACTTCAGCCACAGGGACAGCTCGGAGTGTTTGGAGCTGAACAAATGAATCATTATGAAGTCAGAGGAAGAAATAATCAAGTGTATGTGATGTGAAAGTTATACGATAAAACAAATGCCCAAAAAATACTGAATTGTTGAGAGGACATGACTTGAGTATGGTGTGTTGCTGCTGGCAGAGTGGTAGTGTACGTATCTCTCACTTGTGATTGAGATGTTGGTGGCTCAATGGTAGTTTACGAGTCTCGTACCCAGTGACCAAGGTTCGATTCCGGCACCATGCAGTTATCTGATTAAAGTTACTTTGGTTACATGTAAGAAGGGTGTTGTCCAGTTTGACTCTACAAAACATCACAGGTTTTCTCCGAGTACTCCGGTTTCCTCCTGTACTAACACTGAATCCATGGGGGGTGGCCCTCGCTGGACCTTACTGAACTGCTTAGATGGCTGATTGTGATATCCAATATAAGAAATAAAAAATAATGAAGACATGAGTTTAATGACGATGATATTTCGATTGTATTTCAAAGTCATAGTCAAATTGAACTTAGAAGATTAAAATAAAGTCGAAATATCATCGTAATTATTCTCGAGTCGAGTGTTCTCAATGCTTAAGCTTTCTTGAGTCCGTATCTTTTGGCATTTATTTTACCTTTTACCTTTTGAAAATGTCTGCTGGCGCAGTGTTATGTGAAAATTATTTTCAAAAGAAACTGTTGAAGTTAAAATGACTGGCGTTTACAGGTCTTATTAATCTCACTTCGATAAGATGTGTTTAATAAGCAAACGACGTAACATTGATGTCAAACTACTGTACATGACTTCTTGGAAACCTCTCTACATCTTTAAGATTATCGAACGAAAGCACTTGGAACTGCGCATGTACGCGTATGTATCCCATGACACTAACTAAACATACGAAAGTTTTCAGAAATGCCATTGACCAATCTCCAAAGTTTCCAAAACAATACCAGCATCAAAATCCTTTCATGGGGACAAGCACTGCTGTGTTCGTTCACAAGCTTTTGTGATGCCATGTTGATGTCTTTGTCAAAGAAGGTTGATATGGGTCAAGCCTGAAAAGAATTTATAATGTCTTTAGTTATGATTATGAAGATATTTATAGGGAAGAAAGGAAGGAAGGAAGGAAGGAAGGTTAAGAAATAAGGCTAAAATTAAACCACAATTTCAGAATCATCCTCAGGGTATTATGAAATGATAACTTCACCACTAACCAATTGGTTAATTGTTAAGTTATCATTTCATTTGGGTTTCAAAATGATGATTTGGGGTAAATTTGGAAAATAAATCAAGAGTTGATAAAGGAAATAATTTTAGTTTCTTCATGGGGCAGCGAAAGATCGTATTCACACAACAGTGATCGTATAATTGGTTTTATTACCATGTGACAGTCAGTTGTATGAAGGTCTTTAACTTACCGTAAGTCCTGCAGGTATTGCAGCCGACTCTTCCATCGCCATCGCAAGAGCTGCACCTTTAAGAAACAAGAATAACATATCTGCGGTTGAAATTAACATTCGTAAAATTAACTTGACGGACATCACTACAAGATTTACAACGTAAAAGTAATTCAGACTGTTGTATACTTTTCATACAAGTGTACAATTCACGTTTGGGTCCACAGCACACTATATCGCTAGATAATAGCCCTCCGTACTTTCACTATCACGTTAATCACAAGATCGATACAGTCGCCTTTCTCATACTGAAGTATCGCTCAGTCAGTCATTTGAAAGGGACATTTCTTGGAGATTGGTTGGATCAACTTGTCTTGTTCCCAAGTGTATTCACCTTATAAGAACACTCACACTTTCATATAGAATAGACATTGTGAAGAAGTTGTTCATCTCCAGTCGCACCACCCTACAGTAACACTTAGTCTTTCACCAGGATGGGATCAGCACTCTTCCACGATAGGTTATCTTAACATATGTTGCTCCCTAAGGCCCAGGTCAAACGTCGCTCTTCTCACGTGCCGAACCTAATAGTTGTATTAAGTTCGGCAAAAGAGCGACGTTTGACTTGATTAAGTTCGGCAAAAGGAATTAAGTACGGCAGACTACATTTGGAGCGACAGGTCATGTCGCATTATGCGACACCGTAGCGACTGCTAGTCAAACGTCGCTCTTCTCATGTGCCGAACCTAATGCATACATTTTTGTAATTTATTTTTACCCGAAAATTCAGGCTGAACATGCGTAGTGCGGTTCGTTATGGCGTTGTAAATATGGCGGCTATTAACGAGAAAATACAACGTGTATCATGCTATCGCGAAACAAAATATAGATGCATTGATTGTCACATGCGAGTTTGCAATTTATGTTCAATACCCGAACCAGACAAAGAGATAATAGGATGGGTTGTTGGAAGATGTGTGAGCTACTGTCAGCCTTGCCGTAATAACAAAAATGATGAAAATTCAAGGTAGGCAATGTAGATGCCCGTACAATCTAAATACTTGTCATGAATAAAATAATAATTTCTCATGCAGTCTCCCTTAAAGTGTACCTTATGTAAATTTTATTCGACTACTTTAGCCAGCACCCACATATTAAACAGTGCACATTACGTTAATAGATTTTGTATTCCAACTGATTACTGAAACACAGAACTGAGAATTGGTACCCTTCGTACTAGCTACATCACTTTGCGAGTCAATAGGTTTATATTTTTGGCACATTTAAGTTTCTGTTTTATATAGAACACCAAGTATTGCCTTAAGCAAAGATCAAGAACACCTTGGTGCAGTAGATCAGTGGTTCCCAACCTTTTGTTTCCCGGGGACCCCTTCACTGATTCTAAAAATCTCAGTGGACCCCCCCCCCCCCCCCCCAACTGAAACTGCGACTAACGTTGCTGCGAATATTGTTCATGATATCAAAACTCTCACTTAACACTAAAATAACTCAACACTAAAATAACAATCAGTAATTTGGCAGTTCACTAGTTGAAATAAATAACATAGTGGCTTAGTGACTTCCTTGCGCCTGTGCTTATTCACACAAACATTTTATGTTTGGCTCAAGACTTGTCACCGCCAAACGCAAATCGTTGTGGAGTTGGAGACGGTTTCTTGTCTTTGTTTTCAGCTGTGTGACAACGCTGAAAGCATTCTCAGCCAGATACGTTGTGGCAAAAGGTAATATGGCATCAATAATAGCGACGTTCGCGAGAGTAGGTGCCAGCTTGGTCACCTGTTTCAGCTAGAATTTCACATGGCCCTTTTTCTCAAAGAATCTTTGGGCTACTGTGTTTGTTTGCAAGTCAATCAGTTCCTCTTCTGCAGTGTTTCCGATATGGGCGACGTCATCTGTAGTTGCCGAGAAAGGATCTACAACAAAATTGAGTTAGCCCATGGTTTTCAATTCCTGAAACCTTGTTTCAATTTCCTTCTGGAGGTTTTGCATGTGATCAACAAACTCATGAGTGAGATGCGTTGGTAGATTTGTTTCTACAATTTCACTCAGTGGGGCAACATTCCAATTTCTCCGCGAGCTACTTTAGCACGCCAGAGCTTCAGACGACCACAGAATGTATTCATTACTTGTTTACAATGAATCGTGGTTATATCGGGTTCCTGCAGTTTAACATTGACGGTGTTGAAGTGGTCAAATATATCGGACAAATAAGCCAGACGAAGCAAGAATTCCAATGATCCAAAATTGCGAAGATAATCGCTCTGCAATTGCCTCAAAATATCTTGAATTTTGCCGCGAAGTTCAAACTCTCTTCCTAGGACTCGACCCCGTGACAGCCATCGAACTTCGGTATGCAGGAGCAATGTCTGATGAGCTTCGTCAACGCAAAGCTCCGCGAACAATTTTTAGTTAAAAGGCCTTGACTTGAGCAGATTGACAATTTTCACGCACGTAAGGAGTACATCATTAAGATTCTTTGAGAGCTTTTTAGCTGCCAAGGCTTGACGATGAATACATGTAAAGCAGTGAATTATTCTACACTGGGGCGCTACAGCCTTTAATCGAGCGTTGAATCCTTGATTTACACCCATCATGCATGCTGCTCCGTCAGTACAACAAGCGATGAGATTTTCGTAATCAAGCTGGCGTTTCTGGAACATTTCATCAACAGCGCTGAAGATATCTTCCCCCTTCGTCGTTGTTGTAAGGTTGACTGATTCAAGGAGATCATTCCGTAGTTCGTCGTCTTTAATGTACCTGACAAAGATAAGTAGAAGAGCTTCTTCTGTAATGGTCGTGCTCTCATCAAGCTGGATGGAAAATTTGCCAGAGGATTGTAGATCTTGAGTTAACTGTTGGTGAACGTTAGTGAACTTTTCCTGTACGAACAAAACTCGGAGTGAACAGGTGAAGGGTGGTTGCATGTAACATGAGATGAAGGTGTGACCTGTTAAAACCTCAAAATTACGAGTTATGTTACACTTGCATCCTTCGAAACTTGCGATATTGACTGGTGGTTTGCAATAAAAAATTGTTCGACCAATATTGCAAGTAATCGTTTGCCAAAAAATATAATAATTAATTTCTGCAGACCCCATCCCTTTCGCGCGGACCCCCGGCGGACCCCTTAGTCTCGGCGGACCCCAAAAAATTGTTTGCGGACCCCAGGTTGGGAACCACTGCAATAGATGATAAGGATGAAGAAAGTTTTGAGGATGCACAAATGTCATTGCCCCTCAGAAAGAAAGGCAAGCAGAAAAGGAAACCTGGCAGAAAAGCTCAGTGGTCCGACAGTCTTCTCAATGATTCTGTGGATATAGTTGTAAACACTGAATATTACAAAAAGCGATTAACATTCATGAATGTCAAGAATCAAAAAAATGCTGAAATATATGAAAAAATTTTAAAGGACCTAAAAGCACGAGCAAACAAGAGAGGAGAAAATGTACCAATTACTCCAGCACAGTTACGCACGAAGTTCAAGAAGGCTGTATCAGAATGCAAGAAAGTTGCATTCACTGTTAAAACTGCCACAGGGATTAAAAAGGTACAAGATGAGAAGGGTTATGGTTCATGGTTTAACCAATTGTACTCCTTGGTTAAGACTCGAGATTCTTGCCAGCCATGGCAAGCAATTGAACCATCAACTATTGATTCATCCAACACAGATGACCTGTCAGAAAGTTTTACACCATCAACCACACAGCAATGCCAATCTGAATGTGAAAATGAAGTCATTATTTGTTCCTGTAAAGAATGCATCCAGAAAAAGAAAAGCAGATGAAACCTCAAAAGATATTTTGGGAGCCGTAAAGAACCTGGCAGAGAAAGATCCAATGAAAGATTATATCCAATTTGCACGTGAGAAGGCAGAAAAGTCAAGACAACATGAAGCAAGGATGATTGAGCTTATGATGAATTCAGCACAACCCAATCAGTATCAACATGCTATGGCTATGCCATCACCTTTGTCCTATGGATTACAATTTCAACCAAGTGACCAAGAATACAATTTAAACAATAACAATGATAAAACTTTTTTTAAGCTATAACAACATTTCCAATACTATAGTTTGTTGCTGTTACACTTGTTTGAGTTAAGAACTAGTGAACAAAATTTTACTTTAGATTGATGTTGGTTCCTAATTGATTTAACTTAAAATCAAAGACTAAAGTTTGCCATTTGATTAATATTTACATACTAAACAGAAACATTTATTTTTCATACTAGTTAATGAACTTTTGTTTTAACCCTTTGTTGCATGGGGTTCTCCCATTGACGAGTAAAATCCTCTGGCTTTAGCCAGAGTAAAATAAAAAAGTGGATGTTATGCAATAAAGGTTAAGTAATAGCAAATATACCATTGTTGTCCATACAGAACCATTAGCTATTTCAGTAATTAGTGTGTTGTATTTTAGCAAACAAGTTGTACAACTGCACTGTTTAATTCCTTCTCTAACTTTTTGCTGATTGTTTCTCTCACTTTTTCTGCTTGTTTTGACTTGGGGTTGACGGAATTGCTGCGTTATTTCATCAGCAGAATATCTCGAATAGTACCTCGATCTCTTTTTTCACTAGTCAATGGATCAATGGTCAAATCAAGTTTGCCTGGAAGGGTATCCTCATGATCTAAACAGACATTATGAAGAACTATGCAGGCAAGGGTGGCCATTTTACTTCAAAATGGTTTCCTTCCGATTTTCTAAGCAGAAATCGCCATCGTCCCTTCAGCTGGCCGTAAGCCCCTTCAACCACCATTCTAGCGCGACTCAATCTATAGTTAAAATATCTCTGTTGCTTCGTTAAAACTGCATTTGAATACGGTTTCATAAGCCACGTCTCCATGGGAAAGGCTGAGTCAGCAAGTAAGAGGGGAGGCACGAAAATACCTTGCTCAAATTGACTGAAATCCGGTAAAAACTTTCCTTCTTTAATGTCAGACCAGATTGATGTTGATTGAAAAATTACTGCGTCATGCGAATTTCCCGGGAAACCACAACTTGCCCACAAGAACCTGTATTTTGCGTCCACAATTGCCATTAGAACGACTGAATAAAATTTCTCGAAATTGTGGTACTCCTTCATCGACTCAGCTCCCCCAGGTGGGCATTTAATAAGGATGTGACAGCCACCAACTGCAGCCCAGGTAAATGGGAACTGCCAAAATTCCTCCATATTTAATATTTTGTTCTTGAAATCTTGTTCACCGACTGGCATATGGGCAGTAACACATTTTTTCCACATACAAGTTACAATGGCTTCGGTTACATCCCCAACAATTGTAGAAACTGTTGATCGACCGACGCCAATCATATCTGATGTAGTGTAAAAATAATCACCTCTTCCAAGACGATAGAGACATAATGCCAGATGGCACTCAGGCGAAATGGGTTCTTCAGTAACTGTCTTACGTTCCAATTTGTGGCGAATACAAGAAAGAATGAAGTTAAACGTCTTTCCGGATACTCGGAAAGTTTTCTTGAAACGTTCATCACAGTATGTGCTCCATACCAAATCCCACCAACCGTTGTTTCGTATCAACCTTCTACAAGAACGCTGCCGAAATTTTGGGTAGTTATTTGAGTGTGAAAGCACTGCGAGATTCAAAAATGCTTCTAGTACCAATCGTCTTCGCGACGATGCCAATGCAATACCCACATCCAGTAGCTTTCTTCGTTTTTTACGTTCATTAGCGATTTTTTTTCGCAAAGGACTTCTTACAGCTGGTAACATCTTAAAAAGTTCTAATTTTCGCGCCAGTTTGTGTCAAACTATTTGACAATACTTCATGTAAAAACACTAAATTGGATTAGGAGCGACATATTAAGTTTGACGTCTGACTTAACGCCGCTCCACTGTCGATCTAATGTCGAATCTAATTGTATTAGGTTCGGCACATGAGAAGAGCGACGTTTGACCTGAGCCTAAGTCTTCTCACATTACAGTAACAGTCAGTCTTTCATCTAGATAGGACACTCCTCAGAGGTTGGTTACCTCAACTTATGTTGTTCCCTCAGTATTCTCACACGACAGTAACACGCAGTCTTTTATCTAGAAAGGACGTTCCTCAGAGGTTGGATACCTCAACTTATTGTTACAAGCCGGTCCCTATTAAATTATGTGACTGCTTTTGGTTCAATTTGCTCGCAACAAAGAATACAAAACCAGCTATATTTTCAACTATTTATTTTACTATATTTGAATTGTTAAAGATTAGCGTCTTTATTCTTTCTAACCTTGAAGTATGTATTATACTGCCGTGAGGCTGAGCACAACTCTGATCACTCCGTACGCTCTTTGGATTTTGGTTCTGTTGATTTCTTTTACGACTTTGACTTTTTGGTTCTGTTTCTTTGGTTCTGTTGATTTGTTTGGTTCTTGACTTTGATAATTTCTTTTAAGACTTCGGCTCGTAATGATGTTATTCAGGCTAATGCCTTACGAATAATACATGCACTGCTGAGTTGTGCTCTGCCTTTTATACGTTTAGCAAGGGGAAGAAACTATAGACTATTTCCTTTACGTTAAATGGTGCGTGAAAGCTTGTTCCAGCACAGGATGTCTGTTACGTTATCTTGTGGGCTAAAGCGTTTTCCTGTTGCGTTTTGAGGTTTAACTATTTCCTCACTCATGCACGAAAGCAATATTCATGCACGAAAGCAATATATCCTAAAAATAATATCTACTATACTGCCAAGTATATCTCATACATGTAACATTATGTTGTTGCTTCAGTCTTCTCACACTACAGTAACACTCAGTTGTTCACCTAGATAAGACACTCCTCAGAGGTTGGTTATTATAACTGGAGTTGCTTCTTGAGTTTTATTACTCTACAGAAAGATTCAACTTTTCAACTAGATAAGGAACTTCTTGGACGCGCGTTACCTTGACACTCAGCCAGTGTTTTTATGCAAGTCGTCTCTCTCTGCGTAATAGGTATACTTTCTCCCTTTATACAATATGTAATCCTTAATTTACTTTCGTAAACTACAGGCGTACCTGTTTTGTCCTGAGCCATTGCAAAAACTACACTCGCTTTCTTCATCAAATTCGGTTCGACGACCACGGCCGTTGAACGAAGAGCATTTGTCCTAAATATGTAATAAAAAGTCTCATCATAAACAACGGTAAACCCAATAATAAAAATTTTTTCAACTCTCAACAGCCTAATCGGACAAAGCGATGAATCAGGCAGAGCGCGAGCAAAGTATCAAGACGAAGGTTTCTCCGCTTCACGTACAGTAGAATCAGAAGGGAAAATAAAAAGTATGTTTGAACTGAGCATACACATGAGCAAAAGAGATCACATAAATGAAGACGACAAGTAACTCGGCTGACTGTGATTGGGAAAATCAATGTTTAGCAAGATGAACTACCTGGAAAATTTAAAGACGGTTCACGACAAGCCATGATCCTTCTTTAACTAAAACCCGAAATCACTTAAAATCACAAAACAATTCCCATATACTCATTGTTACCTTCAGTGAAAACGTCCCGAATTCCTCTAGCCAGTTTGTCTTGTCCATAAAGGTATGGTCTTAATATCATTCCAGCCAGTCTAGAGCATAGGTACAGTATGAATAGGGACTTAGCAGGATAAAAAACTGAAAGAACTTCGCATTTCCTCAACACTTGCCCATCCTCTTCCCAAACGATGTTTGCACTGTTTATATCCTCCTCCATAACATTCATGACATTGCTTGACAAAAGAAAAAGACGACGAATAACTTTAGCTTAAGAACAACTAAGAGTTCCGGTTCAGTTTCGACCCGCTAACTTTACGCCGACATTTTTCACTTGAGGTATTGTAGTAACATGGTCGACGTTGTTTTCTTTTTCAAACTGAATCACCGCTTCAACGTGGAAGGAAATTCCCTTCCAATAGTAAATTTTGGAATGAGGAAAGGTAAAAGAGGAAAAACTGCAAGGGAAGACATTTTAAGATTTTAATTTTCTTCGGATTTAAAATGACGCAAGGGACTTTTACCGAAAAAAGGCCTCAAATAAGAGAATTTTGCGGTCAACGAGCGACATCACTGGTTGTGACGTCGCTCTTTGACCTAACTCGTGTGCTACTTTTTTGTGATGGTTGAACCATAATATCCCATGGACCAGGAGTAGGTCCGTTGAGTGGTCCGTCAACAATTTGTCTTGTATTCAGAAAAGGTCGTCAGACCACATTATATCAGGACTACTTTTAACCTCCTTTCAACAAGTCACTACATATACCTACAAATAAAGTATCCTTTATGTTCTGTGACAGCGAGCACTTAAACTTGTGACAAGGAAAAGTTTCATGAGTTCCTGGAATTAAACTTTCAACCCTCAAATAACCAATAAGAAACTTTAACCAGTGAACTATGGATATGGTCTAAAACAATGAGTGATGGTAGCTTACGAGTATATAACTGTAAAAGCCATAAACTGCTGATCCCTTGTAACACGCACCAACCACTGACATGCTCTCAAATTATGAGTGATGGTAACATATGACTTATGAGCACAGTAACTGCTCCTGATTACTCTGAAAAACTACTACCCACCTGACCCACGACGGAACCGTTACCACCACTTAGCTTGAAAGTAATCTTCACCCACCAGTATATGGCTCAAGCTGCCAGGCTGTTGATCGACATTGTGAAGTTGCAAAAAATTGTGAAGTTGCAAGGGATCAGTAATTATTTAGAGTAACAGCTGCTTTCCCTCGTTAAGTCAGCTGAATACAACTACCAGAATACTTCATGGCCGCAGTACTCGATAGGCGAACCGCAGTGCGGATGTGGGCCCAGACACAACTTTCTCCGGACCCATAGCTGGCATAGATTATACTTTTCGGTATTTTTATTATCCGCAGGACTTAATAGTTAGTAGTCTTAGGTACTAAGCCACTAAGGACTAAGTGATCGAAATACCCGTGCGGAATGTACCTTTTTTGTGTGCCGGACATGTGCGCCAATAATGAGGAATATATGATAAATGGACCTTTGTCTTACGGCAAACTTGCTGTGTGGACCTTTAAGGATTATATTTGAGTACTACTGCTTTATAGTTTTTTCATTTTAATGTGAACACTGAATCCCCAAAGCAAACGGAAAGACAATTGCTCCAATTAATATTACTGCCGTAACAAGATTTCGAAAGACATTCTGATAGTTGTATTCAACAGATGTATAAAGGAAACCAGCCATTATCAGGATGGACAAAAAAATGTATGGGGCATTATGATTATCTATATCTACGATTTTAATAATGTTAATGACGTCAATAATTAATAATTAGTGATAATTAATATTAATAATAATAATGATAATAAAGAAATGAATTACAAAATAGCACATTTCTGCTACCTCATGAAAGTGATACATCAGTGAACTATGTCACAATGTGCAGGTGAAGTGTTGTGAAATGAAGAACAAGTTCATGACAAAGGATAAGATAAATCATTGATCTAAAGTTGAGAAGATTTTCTTTTTTCTTGTTTTTGTTCTACTTTACTCACATGATAAGCACTTGATGGTTTGATGTCATGTATTGTCACATCCTGGGCAGGGTCCATGCTATAGCAACATTTAGTTGAGACATGTTCCAACATTGCTTAAGTAACTTTCATATTGACTTAAATAACCTACCCCTAAAAATTATTTAATATGGCACTTTGGAAATAACATTTTTCTTGCTGCCACCAAAGAGTTAATCAATCAAAGGAGAGCTCAGTTTAACATCTTGAGTGTTCTGTACATACTAAAACAGCGATCTTCAGCTGGTGGGTGATGATGATGACCAATTTTGTAGCTAACAAGAGTGTTCTTACATGTACTTCTGATTGAGAAATAAAGAATAATGGGATTATTGCTATGGAAAGGAGATGTGGTAATCTGTTTCCATGACCCTACAAGAACTATGGAAATCATAATAGCTAAAAGCTGAGATGGACCTGAAGTGAAATGTTTATGATAAAAGACTTCAATTATCCAAGCAGAATAATAATATGTGAAACACTTTCACACTGTTGAGGTATTGCAGAGTGGGGATAACTCATCTTTAATTATTAGGGTTTCTTTTAAAATCTGATGTCAACATACAGCAATTCTTAGTCATAGTTTAGTTGACTACTGTGATCCATTGCATTTGGGCACTGGCCCCCTAAGACAAATCCTGATAAGACCACTGTTTATAATGTTCACTCTAGGTCCAGGAACTTGGTACTGCTACATCTACCTCAAAATCAACATAGCACCAATTCAACCTTCTTTGGAATTAACTAAATGAATATTTTCTCAGCTCTTTGTCCGCCTACAATTTTACACATTTTCAAAATATCTACCATTACTACTTCCTTCCAGAGCAACAAATGTCTATCCAGACTGGACCATAAATGGATAACATTTCTTAATACAAAAACTTTGGTATTAGAGCACAGATTATAAAACACATACAATCATTACATTGCTACCTACAGGGTTCGTACTAATAGGAGATGATAAAATTCCAGGAGTTTTCCAGGAGTTTTCCAGGGTATAAATATAAAAATTCCAGGACCTTCAACTTTGAAATTTAACAAATAGTAAAGCAGTTTTTCTTTAGAACAAACTAAGCGACTTAGTAAGCGTTTGTAGAAAAAACAGTTATATCATTTTCATTCGTTTTTTCCTAACATCTAATTCTTGATCAATAAGCTTCAGTTCCTCTGCTTTTTCTCTTGCTCTCTTTCTAAGTGCATTAGACTGTGTTAGAAGTAGCAGGGAATGTCCACTTTCGGCTTTATCTGCAAGTGCATCAGCTGAGGTCGTTAAACTTGTGATCTCATTTGCACAATGCTTCTTTTTCTTAGCAAGATCTTCTGTCTCCTCTCTCAACTTCTTTTTCTGTTCCTCTCTTTTGCTGTCTTCTTTCTTTGCATTAAGAGAAGCTAAATATTTCTGATGTGAACCTTTCACACTGATCAACAATTCCTTTGTCAAAGGTATTTCTAGCACTCCACCATTAAAGGAGATATTGTCATGTACAATTCTTTGGGCAACAATACTCTCTTCTTGTAAGTTTTCAACAATTAAATTAGTATTTAAGGAAAAACCCCGTTCAACAGTAGCCTGTCCATGTGATAAAGACAAACACAGCTTGATTATACTAAATAAAAGACCATATTCTTTGTTTGTGCCAATTTCATTGAAGAAAAACGTATCCAGCGGTGAGTTCTCTGAATATGGCTCGTAAGATTCAAACTTTGGACCAACAACAACTTCATCCAAAAACTGGTTGTACTGCCATATTATGTCATCACATTCCTTGGACTTTACTCTCTTTGCATGATCTAGTTTGTTGACTACTCTTTTAAATTTCTCCTTTGACTTGGCTGGGTCCTTTGCAATTTCTAAAGGATCAAGGGATGCAAGATTTCTCACTAAAGAATACTTGAGAGGGCACTTTTCCAGTAATGCTGAAGTAACTTTGTAAAGCACAGACTTGCATTCCATTCTAAATTCCAAAGCTGCTTTCTCAGATATCTTCCCTTTGGCAAGGAGTTCTTTCACCTCCTTATCAGCTGCATAGCCAATGTCAATTAATTTCCAGCTTACAGATACTTTTTCGAGATCAATAGCCATCAGAGCTTGGGGTGTAGATGAGCTTTTGAGAACAGATGCTTTAATGAATCTTGCCATTAGTGCTTTGATTAATTTCAGAAGATCACCACTGAGGTGAGATATCATAGGCTTGTCAGTCTGGTACCTCACAAGAAATGTCTCAAATTGCTTTGCAACAGACACAAAGAATAAAAGCTTGGACTTTAACAAAGGATCCTCACACCCGTGTTTCACTGTAAGAAAGGTTGTGTGCTTTGGTGCACATTTCTCCTTGATTGATCCTTTAATGTAAAGCTCAACAGAATGAAGGACATCAATTGCTCTGCTTGCCACATGTGCATTTTCAACCCAACGGCAGACACAGAACTTCAGAGGCAGAGTGGTTGAACCTGAAAACCCTGTGTAGTCATCTCGTCTTGCTGGAGAATCTTTGAAAAGTTTGTAGAGACATTTAAGAAACTCATTTAATTTCCATTCAGCTTCAATTATACCATTTTTGAAAGCACCATGGATGGTGTGAAGTCCACAGCTTCCAAGGTCAAGGAGTTTAGGACCATCTGGTGATTCTAACTCCTGCTTTACAGTGTCATAGAATTTCCAGTTCACATTGGGGCCGTCCATACTAATCTGCAAAATATTGCTTTCATTCAGTGGCCCACAAATGTGATGGAAATGTTGAACAAGATCTGCAGCCCGACTATGACCCATGAACACAGATCCTAAGTAACGAGTTGAAACCATTTGTCTGTTGTCATCCCATTGCCTGACATAAGCATCCATTTGTTTTGACTGAGTGGTTTGACAGAGAGTATCGTCGAAGAGAAAAACAAATGGCCCAATAGTTTCCTTGATAAGCTGTGACCGGAAGTATGGTGCGAGTCCAAAACAACACACATAAGCTGTTTTCTTTTCACCACATGAAAACTTTTTGGCAATGGCAGAGTCTGGAAACATCTTACAGAACAAATGATCAATCTTTTCATTTGACTTGTAAGAGTGGTGGTTTTTAACAGTATGAAGAACCCACCATATTTCTGATTTAAGAACGTCTTCTTTATTGAAGTGTTCTTCAATGTGTCCTTCAGAATGACTTGTCGAGGTGTTTGACGACTTGCTACTTGGCACTGATTTGGATGGTGATGAAGTACTAAAATAATTTTCCACACCTGTTTTTCCTTTCTTGTATTGCAAAAAAATTTTCAGGTTTTTCAGGTGTTTCTTTCCTTTTCCGTGAGATTCAACAGCTTTGATACCCATGTTTCCGATGTCAAAACAGGAATTACAAGCAGCACATTTTGCTTTGCGATTGTCTTTGTCTTCCTTTAACCAATCTTTATAAACACCATCGAGCCATTCTTTGTTAAACAAACACGATCCCCCAGGCATTTTTTAGTCGAAATACTTGACATTCACCTCAAAACTTCGAACTTTTGACGTTATAAGACTTAATATATTACAACAAATCTACAATCTACAGCCATCTTTGCGACGATCGACGATCGATGGGGGAACCGAGTGGCCACGCCAAGTGAAAAAAAATCCCGAGGGGGAGTCGGGTGTGGCAATTAAATACTAATTTAGATAACGTTGCATTGAAATATGCTTTCGCTTTCATTTATTACTTACAAATTGCCGATTTTCTTGGTAAAAACAATTTACTAGTAACGATTTTAAGTTTTCGAATATTTAACCTAATACTAAAAGAAAATTCAAGGAGTTTTCCAGGAGTTGGGGTCAAACTTAAAAATTTCCAGGAGTTTTCAAGGGCCCTGGAAGAAATTTTCGAAATTCCAGGAGTTTTCCAGGAATTCCAGGAGCAGTGCAAACCCTGTACCTAATAAAATGCTCATGTGGTCTTTACTGTTCATTGTCTGTGGGTGCAACTGGTGAAGGAGACAAGTAACCTAGAAATAACAAATGGAATATTATACTGAAGCATTTCACAGCTTGAGTGAATTTCTAAGAAACAAATTATATGACAGTGGATACATGTACTAGTAATCATGGTAAATACAAAGACTGTATACTGTAATAGATGCAATGGCTATTGACTGATAGAGAATTAAGGCAACATGTGCACACCATATATTTTAATAGAGAGAGGGAGAGATATCATGACAACAAATTGAATTCTGTGTCCATTTTCATTGGTTACTATCTCAGTATCCATGATCTATTAAAGTACACTCCCAGATACAAAGATGATGCAGCAAAGTTCCAACAAACTATGGACAGACCTTTGATAGAAGCTCTCCATGCAATACCATGTATGGTATTAGTCACATTCCTTTGTTTTTCATTGATCAAAAATTGATATGTAAGCTGACTGTTTCTAATCTCTCACAACTTTCAATGAACCTTTGGAAATATCTTTTCCCTATTGTTCATAATATAAAACAAATAGATTCCACTTTAGTTTGACCTGTGCAGTTATAGATGCACACATCAGATGAGTTCATCTGATGGGAAAGTCATTGTTAGAGACCCACGATGACTAGACTGGTTTTTTGTTCTAACAAGTATATCATGATGCCAAAAGTAATGTGAAAAATAGAGTGCAGTGTATGCTATTTTGGACATAATACAGTCAAATCTGTATTATGGTAATTGAGCAGTAAAGTGCCCGTGTTCAGTTAAGTGCCCACTTCCCTTTTTGGAGCTGAAGTATTTTTCTGCTGTTTATTTTTAAATATTTGCTCAGAGTTTACAATGTGTTTTTGCAAAGGTCTGCCTCAGTAATAACAAATAAGATTTCATGAGCAGCTTGCCAATTCTGTATAAACATGCACACAGCACCTCAAATGAATAATTTAACAAGTTTTACAAGCAATCATTCCTCTTAAATTGGAGTAATACACAGCAGATGGGAAGGCCAATGTTGTAGTATGGCTGAATGACAGCAAAAAATGAGCACAACGTTTCAAAAATAGCACTAGAGTTCAGCATATGAAGATGATTGAGGCTGCAATAAATTTCCTTCAGCTGGTGACACCAACTAATTTGGAAAACTGTTTGATATTAGAACAGATTCTGAATCTCATTTGGTGGGGTTGATAGTTTAATTATATAAGTCTTTTTCAAATGTATTTATTATGGTAATAATAAAAGATGTTAGTGTCCAGCAGTATTTGCTGTTGCAATTACAGGTGTATGTGTGGACCAGATTGGTTACCTGGGGGTTTTCTACTCCTAGTCTTTAAATAGCCAGTGCAAGCATTCTGAAGCCTTGTTTGCCATTTCTTTTTGCCCCATCCCCAGCTTTTGTTCTCCAGTTTTCCCTCCCCCTTTGTTTTTCCCTCTGTTTTTCTTGATACAGGAGCCAGTAATTCATATTAATGGTTTGTTGGTGCACGTTTTTTTGGGAGGTGCGACAATGATTGCAGAGAGTACTAAATTATGTTCCTCTAGAGTAGTTTTAATTTAACTTCCCCATATTAGATGGGTGACTTGTTGATCACAGGATAGAGGAGGTACAATTGGTTGGTGGAGGACTCCTTGAGTCTTTGTTGGTAGCTTTGTCACCAATCATGACTGGCATAGCTAGCTACTGACTCCATCCCTGTTGATCACCAGCAGGCACGGTTGCTAAGTTAATTGATCTAACTACAGTATATGTGGTGTAGAGGGAGTTGAATACCATGTTGATTGCTAGTACAGAATGAAACAACTTACATGTACATGAAAATGTGTAGCAGAGACAATAGATAGTGCAAGAATTGCTACATAATAAAATACAAGCCCCAAAAAATAACATCTTGTGAATAACTTGACATTTAAGTTGACAAAACAAGACAAGATAAAAATTAGAGGTGATATTTTGAATCTATTACAGAATCACTGCCAAACCTAACTGGATACAAGCAAGGCAAGCACTTTATTAACAGACTTCTCGATATAATGTGTGCAATCACATGCACACGAATCCACACATGCACAAAATTATTAATGCATATGATCGATTGCACATGCAAATAGCTTTTTCAGTAAAATGCTTGCACCTACTTTTTTAAAATAATTGATTAAAAGAACTATCACTTTTATTCAAATTACTGTACTGGGAGTGACTCTCATTGGTAATTTGATTGGTCCATATTGGGAAGTTTGGAAATAAGGTATGTATTACAAGGACTAATTTGATAGGTGCATATTAGGAAGTTTGGAAATGAGGTATGTATTAAAAGGACTAGTTACTAAATAGATGTGCACTGTGCATTGTGGTATATTTGAGGAAATGCTTTCAGGGACACCATATCGATAATCCATTGAACTCTAAAAAGACTAGAATGATACCTCATTATGTCTGGCCTTACAACTGAGTGAAGCCAACAGGGGGGCAGCCATGTGGGTCAATAACACATGTGGGAAAAAATTGTATTGAACTTTTATTTTTCAAGGACAGTTAGTTCTAACAAACATGCAGTCCTAATGACATTGTCTTCCATTTTACTAAGGACAAGAAAGAAAACTGTCAAAAAATCTGAAATTTGGGTGAAGTTTTTCACAGCAGGTTGTGTGTTTTACCATGTAGGGGACTGGGATGACCTGTAATTGACCCACATGTCAGCCTTCATGATGGCTTCAAAATACAGTTTGCAGGTATTGTTCCAGTCTTTTTAGAGTTCAATGTGATAATCTAGTAAACAGTAGGGCGAACATGGGAAAACTTGAACCAGTTGAAGAAGCAGCAGTTCCCAAACATCTGTCTCTCAGCAGAAATCATCATATCCATAAGTGGCTCCAATTTGTCAGTAGAGCATAAGTTCAGTGTGCTTACACACATCCCGTCCAAGTGAAGAATTAAAACCCACCACTCAATGTTCAATGGAAATGTTTTTGGTGATTGCATCAAAAGACAAATGTTGGGACAAAGGTGAATGGGATGCATTGTTTAACTGTGCTCTTGAAATTCATTCAAGCAAAGCACAAAAAACAAAAATTGATAAAGAATGTGAACCATCCAGCAAGATTGGTAAGATCTCACAGAGTGTTGAAGAAAGTGATTTTAATCAAGATGACAGTGATGATGATAACAACCATGATGACAATGATAGTGACACCAAGAAGTCAGACACAAAGAATTTGTCTAAGAAAAATAATGATTTATCAACAGACTGTTAAAATAAGTAGATAAACTATATATGACTGTATATCTGTCAAGAAGTGTCAGAACGTATACATATTGTGAAAGTGTTTAATTGGTTTCAACTGAATTGCACCCATTGCACACACAGATCAAATTATGTGTGTGTTTGACAACACACATATTAATTTGCATATTTGGAAGTCTACTAACAGTATATAGACAAATTTCTCTATATACTAGGCTTGCCTATATACTGTAAGGTGCACAGCCTGCTTGTATCCAGTTAGATTTGACAATGAGTCTGTAATACATTCCAAATATCACCTCTAATTTTTACCTTGTCTTGTTTGTCAATTAGAACATCAACTTCTTCACAATTATGTTATTTTTTAAAGTTTATGTTTTATTATATTTTTTGAAGCTGCTGTCACAGCCTGGTAAAGAATTGCTACTTGCACTTTCCATTTCATGCTAACTTTTTCTGCTAAACAAATTCTTTTGATTTAGCTATTATGTGGTTAAATTTATCCCATCACTGAGCTACTGATGACACCACACATGGGTTGTTTCATCATGAAGTTTCCCAGAATAAGCCACCAGAGGCACTGTCTGCTAATTTACTATTTAATCATTACCTGGTTGACTTGGATATCCTGGATAACTTCCTTGTGGTTGTCCTAGATACATACTGGAATGTAAACAACTTATATTCCCTATAAATAACAAAAACCACAATATTACACAGTGCTGTTGTTTTAGTAATTAGTCTGTGACCTACAAGGGTAAAGGTGAAATTTAGAGTTTTATTCTAGGTAACCATGACCAGTCAACAATTTAAAAGAATATAAAACAAAAAAAAAATCTGAAAACAAAAATCATGTACACTGTAAAATCCAAGGTTCAGATCAAAAAACAAGATGACTACATTCATTGGTGATATTTCATTTTTATTTCAATGATACAATGTCTTTGAAATAAACATGAAATATCACCAGTGAACATCATCATCTTATTTTTTGATCCAAATCTTGGATTTTACAAGATGTTTGTTTTTAGATTGTGGGCTGTTTCATATTCTGGCTAACACAAGATGATTTTATACAGCAGAGTAAGACATCTGCCTCTTAATTGTTAAATTGAGTCATACAAAATCCAATACCAGCTAAAAACATCACAGTATGACTCAAAACAAAGTCCAAAGAGAAGCATGCTGGTAACCATAGCATAGCTAAAAATGTAAGAAAGTTTATAAAATAGTATTATTTTTGACAATATCACAAAATCAACTTGAGTTCAACCACTTAAGCTTAAAAATGCCAGTGATGCAAGAGATGTACTCTTTTGCTGCACAAGATGCACTGAGATTTTTTGGAAAAACACGAATGACTTTGTGAATCTGTTTCCCTGAGTGATTAACTTTGAAATATCGAGTTCAATTTAACAAACTAATAGAAAATCACTCAAGTGTCTGTGCTGTGATAGAAACATGAATGATGCTATTTCAACCACAACAATGCCTAGTGAGAAAAGAAGAGGCACAGTTCAGTGTTTTCTGGTATTTTTCTGGTTCAAATGGCACCATTCATGTTTCTATCTCAGTACAGAGATACAAAAGCTATTTTCTATTTGTTTTATAAAACAGCCAACTGAAGGTTTTTCTGAGTTTTTATCTCATCATCCATGTCTCAGTCTGTACTCTAATACAAAATAAAAATGACATCAGCATGTCCCAGTACTCTGAGAGGAAATGAGGCTCATCCATAGTATTGTTATTCTTCTATATCTTTTTAAAGTTATTGTTATAACTATAGGCCAAAGATTTGCAGATGGTGTACTGAATTAGAGAATTTTCTTATGCCAGGTACAAATTTTGATTAACAAGAACTTCCACAGTCCTTCAATCACATCTACTCAATGTTGTTTACATAATAAACATTAAGAACAACTCCACACCTTCAACACCTCTTCACCCAGGGATGAAGTGTGTCAAACAAGATCATCTGTTTGAAAACAACGTTTATGTATAAAATTTCTAGCCAACAGTGGGTTAAGTTAACCCTCTTTGTAGAGTTTAACTTGGCATTTCCTAGAATCTCTGCCTTCCACGACTCTATTTTTACAATGTATTCATAAACACTTCACCGACAAACACTCTTTAGGTCTTTGAACTTCAACTCTTGATCACAATGAATGACAAGGCTTAGTGAGCCCTCTCAAACGACATCTTGCCAAGGAGTGTTGAATGTTAATTCCTGAAGATCATTCGCCTAATCTCGCTCCAGCTACTACAAAGTAATATTATCATCCATCAGTGGCACCAATACTGCGGTTGTTTTTGATAACCAACTGATCAATAATACACACACTTCAGTCTCGAGTTCTTTCCTAATATTTTCATCGTTTTTGTCAAACAATATTGCCTCCTCATTACATCGAGTACAGAACACTTCCGAATAAACAAATCGATATTTCTTCTGAAAATATAAACAGCAAAAAGTTCTCGAAAAGGCCACTTGGTTTTAAAAGCGACGAGTTTTTTCACCATGTCAACATCAGTGCAATCTGATTGTTTTAAAGGCAAAGCATCTAAGCGTGATTTTAAAACACAAAATCTTACCTCTGAATCGATGGCTCCTGATAACTCCTCGATTTCCAGCAACATAAGTCCTACCAGGAGCTGGAATTCATCTATATAACTGAACTGACTCAGTTCTGACATCCTTTACAGTATATTATCTCCAAGAAGTATGGTTCAATAATTCCTTTTAGGGTGAATTAACTTCAGGTTTATTCAAACTCAGATGATTTACTCAGCTTCCTAATGTAGTAAACCTCCGATGTCCACATATACCTCGTGATTTCCACTGATACTTTCGTTTCAAAACATTAAAAATAAGCAAAGAAACTGACATAAACTTCTCTCGTCCCTCCTTGGCGACGTCCAAACGTTCAAACCACACAGTAAATAACCAACCAGAAGTCCAACTCGCTATCGGCAGCTCTGATGTTTGTGTCCTCGCGTATGTCTCCTCGCGCATCTCATTAATTCAAACTCCACGATGTTCCTTGAGAACGTCTTCTGGCGAACATCCACAGGTATGTTTTTAGCAGACCTTTCAACCTTTCAGATCAGCAAATCTTGAAAATTTTCAAAAAATGCAATAAAAACCTTGAGTTTTGATTCAAAACCCGGAGAACCTCTTTAATGGGAGAAATTCTATTAGGGATAAATTTTTGCAGTAAAAATAAACCATTGAAAGTAAACAAAAGCTTCGATTTCAAGTGAAAATCAACAGCAAATAGTCTTTTCATAATCAAATACAAACTCAACGAGGTAGATATAAGTAAAAAAGCAGAGGTTTGCATGAGGAGGTAGTATTTCTGTTCGTTCTTTAATTTTTCTTTGAGTTGTACACTGTTATTGCCTTTTTAGAGGTTTCAAACAATTTTTGTGTGGGTCTCCATTTATAACAAGGTGTTTCGGACTCTGGGTACATGGTCTTCGTGGCAAGTATGCTTGACAATGTCCCATCCAAACTTAGAGAAGATCTATCCAAGGACTTGTTTTTCCTCACTATGCTAAACAGTCTTTCTAGCTCAGCATTGCTATGGGGAATTACAAGAGTAGCTTCAGCAACTTTTGGCAACACTTTTAACCGTTTTACTTGTGTTCCAGGAATGACAAGATTGGCAATGTGCCACCATAATACATCAACTCTAGAGTGGTATGAGGTGTCTTCATCATCAGGACTACTTTTCAAACCATCAGAAACCTTTGCATCATCACATGCCCCATCACCAATTTCATCGTCACGTAAAATTTGATAGTCCGTGAATTCTTCATATAGATCATCTGCAGAAATTCCAACCATGAGATTGAAGAACCAGGCGGAAAACGTATTCGAATGATGAAAATCAAGGCGCAGCAAAAAATTCTTAAGACAGGCATATTTGTGTCAAAAGGTTTATTAAGATCTAACGTTTCGTTGCTTAAGACGCAACATCATCAGAGAATGAGACATAATACGATGAGACAATCACTAAAATATTATTACATAACTAATTAGCATCCCACTACATCAGATGATTTCACTATCCTCTCTCACTCCTCTTCATCTTTCACTCATGAACTCCTCATCAGAGAAAGCTTACTCATTCACAAACTCAATCCTACCCTCAACTCTCAATCAAGCTTAATTACTCTTTCCTTATTCTGATTGCCTTTACCCTCTTCGCCACCTTTGACATCTCGTCACTTCCTATTTCCTCTCAAACGCCAAATTTATGCTAATTAGCTATGTAAAAATATTTTAGTGATTGTCTCATCGTATTATGTCTTATTCTCTGATGATGTTGCGTCTTAAGCAACGAAACGTTAGATCTTAATAAACCTTTTGATACAAATATGCCTGTCTTAAGAATTTTTTGCTGGGCCTTGATTTTCATCATTCGAACCATGAGATTAGGATACAAACCAAAGTAAAATTGCACCTGTTCCCATCTGGCTTGCAGTCAATCTGGAATATTGAGCCAAACAGCCTTACAAATGAGTGGGTCATCCAGGGAAATTTTCTTTGAATGTACTCCAAAGATTTGAAATAGCAATGAACAGCATCATAAAAATCCTTGTGTTGTTTTTCAGTTATGTTACCTTCATCTAACAGTCTGTTCAAAGTGTTCTCTGTTACAAGATCCGCATATAAAGTTCTCGTATCTTTGAAATTTTCGGGCTTGTTTAAAACAATATCAGCCACAGATGAATATCCTATCAACTTGTTAGGCAACATGATGCACTTTGCTGTCTTGGTACCCAGGTCACTGAATAATACCAGAAGTCCCACTCAGTGTCGGTACCTCTGATGTACATGTCCTCGCGCATGTTGCCTCGCGCACACAGGAAGTTTAACGGCCGCCATGTCACAGAATAAGAAATGTAACAGAAGTCCCACTCGGGGGTGCAATATGTCCTCGTTTTCCAGTGCGCATGTCCGTAGGGTGCACCGGATCTCGGTTCCGGCCGGTTAGTTCCGGCCGGAACCCCAATTTTTCAGAGATCCGGTTCCGGCCGGAACTGTTGAAAAAAGCATGGCCGGAACCGGAACTCTCGTTTTCAGAGAGAAAGAACATCAAATAGACTGAACAGATCACATTTCATATTTCTACTCCGTTGCTAAGAAGATAAATAATTTAAATGTGAACTAAAGTACATAAATAATATGATACAACATGGTGTCCAGTGAAGGTATCGATTAGAAAGTTTGAAAATTGGTTTAAAAACAAGTAATGCTATGTGCACTGTTTAGAGCTTTCATATGATTGTAAGGAAGAAACTATACAAGGATACATGCATTTGTATACTAATATATGAACACTTTATGAAGACGTTTACGTTGCTCAATCTTTTAATTTATTCCAGTCAGGGAAGTACCAGTCAGGTACTGGCATCAGACAAAATCAAATATTACCATATATGGCCTAAGTAACTCAGTTCCGGTTCCGGCCGGATTTCTTGGTCAGTTCCGGTTGGTTCCGGTTCCGGCCGGAACCTGAAATAATGGTTCCGGTGCACCCTTGCATGTCCGGGATCCGCCATGCTGGCAGCCAGATAACTCCAACCAGGGAATAAGGAACATAATGGCGAAAAACCAGCTTGGATCACTAAAACGGCTTTATCTGGAAAAGTATTTGGGCAATTTATGTTTTACTTTGATATGTCCCAGAGGAAAGGTAAGAGATCAATTTTATCATAATTAAAAGGCGTATAAATAAATCTTCCGTGACATATTCATTTAGTTAGGAGTGGTCATTTGTTCGCTTACTTGTTTACTCGTATTTCACACTCGAAATCGGCTTGCAGCACACTCGTGCCCTAATTGATTTCAGTTTTTACGTGTTCATTGTAGCTATATTTTCGTGCTGATACCAAATCTAACTTGCTGATTGCGTGTCACCTTGGTTTTAGTTTTTAAATAATTTCAAAATCAAAGAAAGATATGCTTTGAGCCTTCGTATATATACAATTTTGTATTTCTTGCCTAAAGACAGACAAAAATGTGCCTCAAAATATTTACCGCTCCGCAGACTTCAATGCACATTTAAACTTCACAATTGATTTGTGGAAGGAGTAATTTTTAGATTGAACTTTAAATGTGAAAGCGACTAATTGAGATAGCATTTTACATGTAATACCTTGGCTCATCCTTGTCTTAAACCAATTTGAACGTCAAACTAGTACTCATGTCTTGTCTTCACTTCAACCGAGGATTATAAATAGAATTATTCAGAAAAAAACGTATGGCATTGATTTGTTGTTATTGTAATTTTTAGTTGATAACTCTGGTCTGGTGTTTTGAACCTCTCCATGAGGAGGCTGCTTGAAAGAAGCAAGGTTTATGCACTGAAGAAAGGGATGACAATACAAATTACATATTGCAATATTTAATTTAAAAAGTCGTCACAGTTCTTTAAACATGAAATTCGATGATTGTGTAAGTCCATATTGATTTTCAGTAGATTGTAACAAACTTGAACATGCATTATTAAAGGCATCTGAGTGATCTACTGCATGCTTCCCAATGTGATTCCAATAATCCTTAAAAATATCTAGTGTATGCCTTCCTGTAGCATGGCAGGGGCTTGAATGATTTCAATGTTGTGTGGAAATTGTGAACTTAGATAGGTATCCACTTCTCTGTCATTGCTGTGCATGGAAAACATGTTATATGTGGGATCTGAATCAGTATAAGAAAAATTAATTTGAAAGTGGCCTATCAGCTTTTCATGTGAAGCTATCCTGTGAGTTTGTTTTCACATCTTTTTGTGATTATGCCTTCAAGTAGATTTATATATAAAATTCTACAAAAATAAAGCTAGATAGTAAAAATGAATGAAGAACTGGGCTGGTCATTAGAATAATGAAAAAATGACCCACTGTGCTGTAGCTACAACCCCTGGATGTACAGTATTTCTGCTGCAGTTTCTGCACAGAAATAACTTTTCACTTTACTAAAGATTGACACTTTCTTCTTCATAAGAAAGGACAGGCACAAGAACTCAGGCAGGACATAATTGGTAACAAGTGCTACATGTAATCAGCATAATGGAGGGAAAATTTACATATTAAAAGAAAAGTAAAAAGGAAGAGATTCAGGTTAATTCACTGTAGCCACAGTATATTGTTTTTTAAATCAGCTTTTTTGTTTAACAAAATATATAACAATAACTAAACTTTGCAGATGGAAGAAAACCTCCTGCCCCAATTTGGAAACAGACATTCCTACTTGGCAACGATTTTTTACTAATGTCAAATCCCTCTTATCAAACCTAGTAATAAAAGAGAAAAATGTCAGCACAAACATGAGCAACATTGAATAATATTTCAGTTGCAGTTGCACTACTTGCAAAGTATCCCAGCCCTGGTGTTAACCAATACATAGATTAGGGACAAATATAAGTTTATATGCATAAGATATAAGGTACAATTTTTTCAGGGCATAAATAAAGAAAAGCAATTTGGAAGCATGTTCAGAAAACCCTTCGTGGTTGCACCATTGCTAGACAGACAATTGTGAGAACATTTTAAATAAAACTGAGAATTATTTTTGTTTATTATGAAAAAGCTGCTTGGAAATTTAGGAATACAAAATACATAAACCTTTGCACTGAATCAAAACAGTGGAGTTATTCGAAACATACTCAATACAGATGAGTGTTGACAGAGGCCAAGTGTTAAAACAAGTTGGAGTTCTAATTTAAGGAATTAAAGCAGTCTTATTATGATTAAGGGAAAGAGTTTACCCCATCGCAGTTGTTATAAATGTGAAATCTGCTTTCGACATTTCATCCTTAACAGCGAGAATACTCAAGGAAACGTCGCTCGTCCGACGAGTATCATGCAAGTGGCTGACGCGGTGATCCGTGAAAGATAATGAAGAATTATCCGTTTTCTATTTAGTAAATTACCTTAAAAGTACAATGATATTGCTAACATACCTTTCTTCTAGACGTACCAGCCGTAAAGCAAAAATCGGCCGCAAAACGTTTGAGATACAGCAGTTCAAATGATCAGAACCCGCTTTTCGCCATTATTTTTGTTGTTGACCTGTCCGGAGTTATCTGGCTGCCAACATGGCGGCCAAGATGCGCGGCACGACATGCGCGAGGACAAAAACTTCACAGCTTCCGAAGCGAGTGAGACTTCTGTTATGTTTCTTATTCTGTGGCTCTGGCATGGCTTAGATGTACCACAAGAGTGGAACATTTGAGTTGCCTATATAATGTAGGCTTCTCCTTCCTGCTCGTCAGCACTACACTGATGAGGCCCAGTAGGCCGAAACGGTTCCGTCTGTAGTTATATATATATATATATATATATTTATTTATTTAATAATCTATGGTTTAACAACTACGTCGTTACACGGTGTTTCATGCCCCGTGGCAATCATAGTTGTTAAATCATAGATTATTAAGTAAATGAATATTGCTTTACTACCTGTATTGAGCACTTTTTTGCCAAGAAATCAACACCTATGTATATATATATGCATATATATGTATATATATGTATATATATATGTATATGTATGTATATGTATGTATGTATGTACGTATGTACGTACGTACGTATGTATGTATGTATACCTTATGAGCTCAGGTTCTTCGTATTTAATATCTCGGAAAGAGATTTCATCTACAGGAAGGACTGAAACTGGCCATCCTCTTCATCATATCCAGCTCCATAAAACCAGAATATTGTCGGAATGAAACAAGTGATCAGCTAATGATTGCCGCATGGATTCCAAGATCAGTAAAGCTTTTTGAATGAAACGTGCTAAATATAAAATTTCAGGAAATCCAGATTTCGAATGTTTTGTGATGCCCATGTTATGACGTTCAACATGCTTTCCACGTTTAACTGATTCATTACTAATCGGTAAAACACGACTAAGTTTTCATTCACAGTTTGAATCATATGGTAGAGCAGAGGTTCCCTACCAGGGGTGCGAGACGATATTTCATGGGTTGCGAAAACTTGGATTTGGATAATTTTTAATTACAGTGTAGATGTATATTTTGTTGTCCGTGCCGTGAACGGCCAACGTCTTGAACCACTTTGGAAATTGGGTAAACATCTTTTGGTCTAATATTGATGCAACATTAGGTGTAGTCATTGGAACAGTGCGAGTTGGTAATCAAAATTAGGGAAAACAAGCCCTGGAAGAAAGTATGTAAGGTGTGATCCAGAGCCCAGCGGGAGGTCTTCAGCTGATCGGTATTAAACATTCGCTTTCTGCAGTCGCAGTCATTTTCCTGCTTATCAAGACGTCGGCACGCTAAGAAATATTCCGTGGATAGATCGGACCTAAAATTTCTGTCTGAACATTTTAGAAGCAAAGAAAACTCTATAGTATATGATATTTAAGAACTCTGCTTGAACTTGGTTAAAGCAAGAAAAAACAGTCAAGTACCAATAGTTAGCTCTATTGAAAATTCACAAAACCACTTATGACTATATCAAGATAGCCGACTGAAATTTTATTATTTTATTTTGTTGTGTTATTCTTGTGTTTGCATTGCCTCAATGAGATCCCAATAGTCTGCAATGGAATTTTTGACAAAAAATCGTTTTGACAAAATCATAAACAAGAAGCAGGAACAAAAAAGTCGTTAACTTCAAATTTACTATTTGTTTGTATTTGAATTTGTTATTTCAGTTTGCTCTTATTTTTTGATTTTTATGTCATTCAAAAATTAGCTTAAATAAATTTGTTGCTCCAATTGAGAACATGTTTGCTTTCTTCATCTTCAAACCAGATATAACTTCTGTTGGGCTGTGAGAATACATCAGAAGTTTTCTAGGGGTGCGGAGAATAGAAAAGGTTGGGAACCACTGTTCTAATCGCCAACATCTGCTAGAGATATTCAACGATTCCCAAAGCTGCCAAACCTTACGCTTGAATTTGGCTGCTCATTGTGCAGCGGTGCATTTTGTAAATGCCACGTATTACCTAGAAGGAGATGGGCCACTAATTTTCACCTGCTATGGAAGGCTTTCTGCTGTTTCCAGGGTTGTAACAATTGATAGTTATCCTAACACATTGGCTGTTGCCCGGCAAATTACTGATGGCGATGATGCACTGTGCACGCAGTTAGTTGCTCAGGCAAAGTCTTGTATACAACCAGGTCTCCAGTTTTATCAAGAAAAGTTTAATGGCCAGTTTTATGGAATTGTGAGAGCATTCAAAGTTGCACGTCTTTCCTGTCCTATTAGAGTGCAAAGCTTGAACCCGACAGCAGCATCAGTGCAAGAGTTAAGGAATTTCCCTTTTATCACTGACGACATAATTGTTGATCTGGCACAAGAGCTTCCATTGTATCTTGTTGCAGCTGATGGGGTCACAGTCACATGTGAAAATGATAAGTTGACCTGGTGGGCTTCTTACAAGGAGACCCTTCTGCACTGGGCCTCTCTTGTCAAAACACTTTTGTTGATTCAGCCAAGTTCTGCATCTGCAGAAAGAGCTTTTGGTCTTTTGACAAATGGTTTCAGCTCCCAACAAGAAAGAGCTCTTGAAGACTATCTTGAAGTTTGTGTCATGATTCAATATAACAGTGCAAAGAGATTTTAGAACTTAAGTTTGTTGGACTTTGTGTGGACAAACTCTTCAAGTTATGATTGTTGTACGTTACATTTCAGTTGAAGTGAACAAATGTAATTATACTGAAATAAATCACTTTTTTTTCTTGTTTCAAGTAATTATGGAAGAAAAATTAGTTTTCCCTAGTTACTAAGGACAACAAAGGAAACGTAAAACATCACGTTCATAAAGTACTGTGTGAAAATATTGTACAATTTCGATGACAGGTAGTAGAAACTCCGAGTTTTAAGGCAGCAACTTTTTTAATTTTTGGCAAATTTCTAGCAATTTTTGGTGTTTTTGGTAGCAACTTTTCATGATTTTGGGAGCACAATCGGGAAATGCCTAGCACCGGGAGTATTCCGGGTGGGTCGGTTGATCTGAGGGCCGTTGGACCGTTTTCATAACATTTTACATCCTTCAGATTTCTTAAAAATCACCTCTCACAATGCGGAAATAACATTTCTGAGACTCTAAATTTCAAAATTTCCCGGGAAGCACGCCCCCAGGTCCCCCCTAAACGTACCTGTCCTTTTTCCCAAAATACTGATTATGGGCCACTTCCACAATACTTCTTGTTAAAAGTTTCGAGCCCAGTCCCCCTGCGCTTTTGTAATTTTTAAAAAATGCGACACATGCTTTACTGGATTTTAAACACGAGTTTACCTAACACCTTCAAATTGTTACCCATACGTCTTCCTTATCGTTGTTATCGACCTGGATAGGACAGGGACCACCAAGTAATCTATCCCAAGGATCCCCACATGTCCTAGTTGAGTCACTACTTTATGGTCACATATGTTTTTGTAAATAACCTACCCACTTAAGTCGAAATACTTTAAAATATTAATCCTAATCACACTCTGGAGATGTTTTATTATGACACAGGTGATTATCGAAAATCCCGCGTGGTAATTGGCTAGAAATATACGTCATAAAAATGTCAATGAACTACTACAAGTGAATATAACAGTAAAGACTCAGAAACAAGACTGCGGGTAGCTTTGAAAATATCACCGAGGAGAATTAGAAAGCCATAATTCGCTGCTTTTTTTCAAATAATCACCTGTGTAATTATACTAAAACAATTACTCGTCTCTGACTCAGTGGATATTGTTGAATAATTCCCTCGACTTCGTCTCGGAGATCATTCAAAAATGTTCATTTCGCTTTCGGTGAATAATTGTTAAATAAGCTCCACAACAAACGTCTGTGAATTAATTATTTCTATAATTTTCTCCACATGTTTCATTCACTATGGCACTTTTGAAAAGTAGTTGCTGCGCTTCAATCTTTCTAACTCGATTACGGTTCCCACCTGTTCTATTGACTATTACGACAATACTGAAAGGTGTTTAACAAAAATATTTAATATTTGCTGTACATTATTTATATATTGTTTTTGTTCATGTCGAAAACAACTGACCAATCAATTTTTATCATTCCATCGCTCGAACATACAGATGCACAGACGTTACGCTCTGGGATGGCTTTGAAACTGAAATTTGTTCGTAAAACTATCACTATATATGTATGAAACTATCACTGTGTGTACAACTCTATACGTATTTCTAACTCTATATGTAACATATATTTACATATGTTTACATATGTAACATATAACAATATAACTCTATATGACATACCTATAACTCTATGTAACGTATATAACTCCGTATGTAAAATATGTATGTCAGCATAACTATCACTACATATGCATAAAACAGCCACTTATTGTAATAAGTGTTGATCATGGGAGGCGGAGTCGTCGCACCAATAATCCAAATAAATCATTAAATAATTCATTCCACGCATTTAAGTATAATTAAAATTCTTGATTTCCAACCTAAACAATTGACTAAAATTATGTTTTAGTCGAAGCGCTCTGAACTGGCAAAATTACATGTACGGAATTTTAAGTGAGTGCTTGTTAACACAGTGGTAATGCATGAGTCTCACCACTGTGACAAGGGTTCGACTCCGACTCCATGCAGATATATATACGATTAAAGTTACCTTGTTCAAATGTGGGAAGAGTGTTGTTCAGATTGATTCTACTAAACATCGTAGGTTTTCTCCTTGTACTTCGGCTTCCTCCTGTAGTAACACTAGGGCTGTGACTACTGGACCTCTATGGAGAGCAGCTTCGGTAAATAATAGGGTTGTCCAGTATAAATAAAGGCATTTTACCTTTACCTTTCAGAAACGTCCGACAGAGCATGCTACGGGACTCCCTTGACAGAGCGTCGATTTGGAGTTCATCAGCCTACCTTTGCCAAATTGCCTAACTATGGACTAAGGACAAACTTGTAGGACAAGTAGGAGCTTGACGAAGTGTGAGCGTAAATTGACATAAATACTAATAGCCCACCAAAGAAATATAGTACCAGAGCACGAATAGCAGATAATACAAGACGAAAATTGTCAAGGAAATATTTATACTTCATGTCAAAATCATTCCTAAACTTTATATGCTACAAAGCTATTATTTATGTACTTGCATAATGGAGAGCATAACAACGGAATTACTGAGGCAGGGCCAATAGACTACGATAATTTCACCATTTTTATCACGTTGGTACATAAATAACAGCTCAGTTTGTGACATATGGAGTTTGACAATGACTTCCTAACAAAGTTGCAATATTACAATGATCATTTTCGCCGCGTGTTATGACTGAAATATTCAGTTTACAAGATGCTGTTTCTCAGAGTATACTTCTTGCTCTATTTCTTAAAGCTCTCGGATGATAATGAAATATTAAACGGCTGCAAGGCACGGAGGCCTCAGTCCTCCATTAGTGAGGATGTGAGGTGTGATTTCACCAAATCATTTTAGCGTTGAAGACGCGAACGTTTCGAAGACTTGGAGTACATTTATCATCCGAGAATATTTCAGTACTTGAAATCTTTAGACGGTCATTTTCAGTATCCTGAAGTCTACAGTTGCTGAGTCGGAAAAAAAATCTAAAGCCCGCATTTACCAAACTTAAGACAAAATGACCAACACACTTAAAAATGTATAAATTCATCGAAAATGTGCAATATATTCATATGTCTCAATGCTGTCAGTTATTACATATTAGTTGAAGACTATTATTAAAACATATTACATTGTATTTCCGTGGTCTCCGTTTAATTAAATCACTAAACTATGCAGCACTTCTCAAACATCCATAACTGTCACTATATTTCATGCTATTTGTTAGCTGTTGGTAGCTGATAACGGCCATTTCATTATCTGGCGTTCGGTGGAGTTTAATGGTTTGACTGAGGTCATTAAATCCCCTCGTAATTGTTGGGTCTGGGAAAACTGTCGCTGTCACTATATTGGCTTGGACGGATTGACTGCTGTCATTCAATCTCAGGCATTATCTGGGCCTGAAGGGATCGATTGCTGTCATTGCATTCTCTGGCATTGGTTGGGATTGACTGGACTGATTGCTTTCATCGGATACATTGCTACTGATTGTGTCTGGATAGATTGAGTGCTGTCGTTAGATACTCTCCCATCAGTTGTGTCTGGATCATGGATCAATTGCAGTCATTGGATACTGCGTCATTGGTTGCGCTTGGCTATTATTGGATGTTCTGGCAATGGTCATGACTGGATTGCCTACTCGATAACTGGATTTGAATTCCCTGATGCTTCTTGATGACGCTGGTTCGATTGTGGTCACAACATTCGTCGAACTGGTTGGGTGTGGCTGGCTGGATTGTTGTTACTCCTTTGTTTGAGATTTATTGGTGTGGATGGCTTGATTGCTCACAATTCATTGTCTTGCATTGGTTGGGTCTCAAATGGTCTACTGTAGTCACTGCATTCTCCTGCATTTGTTGGTCTGGATGGCTTGATTTCTCACACTTCAATCTCTAGTAATTATTAGGTGTCGGTGACTCGATTGCTGTCATTGCACCCCCTGGAATTCATTGTCTCTATCTGTCCCCAATGTTGTCACTGCATTCTCTGGTATTTATTGGTCTGCTTGGCTTAATCACGGTCACTTCGCTCTTGTCTCTGGTATTTCCTTGTGTAGGTCCACGGCTTATGATAAGTCGATTGCTGTAACTGGATCTCGAAGCATTTCCTTGGTTTGCGTAGATTGTTCCCTGAAACTGCATTCTCTGTGACTTGTTGGATGGCGTGACTGTGGTCGTTGCACAGTTTGACTATCGTTGCTGGAGGTAATCTTCTGATGGTTCTCAGGAATTTGAACTTGGTCGAAACTTGGCTATGTTCTTTTTGTTGAAACCAGTGCACGAGCTTCTTTCAAGGTGTCAACAACGTCATCCCTCTTCATCTTTTCCAGAAGTTTGATCAAATTCTCCACTGTGGCCTCTCTCCCAGTCCCCCACTCTTGTAATAAAGCATCGGTTGGATTGCCACACTGCTCAAACAATTCTATTTCACTATTCTCGAATTTCATTTTTGCAGCGAGTCCACGAAAGTCCCTCTTTAGAACTGATTTCTTGTTTAGCAACTGACACACCTTGCTTTTTAAGCTACTGTCAAGATCTCGAACGAAGATTGGCTTTTTGTCGGTGTCGGAGGTTTTATCTTTAACTTCAGGAGCAACTGTAAAAAGCAAAAGTACAAGCAGTCTTAATAGTACAACAGTTTATTTCGAGCTTTTTTGCCGCATAATACAAGATCTCTTGTTTCTTGTTAACGTTTATTTTTTTGCACAAAACATATTCTTTGCATAATAGGTGCGACAGTGGACGAATTAATTTCCAGCGGAACCACAAAGAGCATCAAATATCGTTTGACGCTAGTCTGGGCTAAGCAGTTCCGAAAGCTGCTTGGAAAGTTACTGCTCATGACTCAGGGCAAAGTTTGTATGAAACTATGCCTGGTGTCACTGTGCGTTTAATTCCGCATCAGAAAGCTGTCACTAAAAACTGGGTATGTTTAAAATTCTCAGTTTCAAAGAAAAGGTCAATATTTGTCGATATTTGTGTAAATTTTTATAATACACAATTCACATCACCAATACCATCAGCTTTGTCCCCTAAACTTTTACTGATTCCTGGAATGAACTAAAGAATCATAACCTCCAGTTTAACAATTGTGGACGTACTTCTTAAAAATATAATTGTCGTTTAAGAATATAACTCTACATTAAGGGAGAGGGAAGGTAGTTTTTACTGGTGAATATTTTTGTTCCGACTATATCATCTTATTTGGTATCTCACAAAAGGAGATATCTTTAAAAAGTCGATAATAATCTCAAGCAAATGCACCTTTTTTATTACGGTATTACCGCAACAGAACTAATATACTAAGCGACAAAAAGCTAGTTGTTCATATACTTCGGTGTGGAAGTTAATGAAAGCAATAAGTATGTAAATGGTAGTGAAATGAAGGTTACAGAAAAACTTAATACGCATGTCCGAAAATACTTCAAACTATAGTCAGTCATAAGATTGTTTTCAAACCCCATATTTATATCTGTAAATTTTTTTTGTACAAAATAACAATCAGTGCAGTATTTATGGAGTGTGTGTAAGGTGTGACCCACCGCAAAGTTTGCGAAAAATTAGAAAATTCGGGCTAAAAAATAGTAAATCGGGCAAAATTTGGTAGGGTAAAGTAGAACAAAATCCCTTTTGGTAGCTAGTTAATATTTAATTTAGGTGTTGGGGCTGAGGAGGGGGGGTACACCATACATGGCTGGAATGAGTGTGAAATTAAATTTGGGAAACGTTTAAAAGGATACAATATACGCGGTGGTGTCAGGTGTCTTAGTCTGTGGATGAAAGTAAGGGGCAAAGGAATTTCTCAGGGGAGCAAAACCTCCAGAAGAATATGCTAAATTTTGCACGAAATATGAAAACCATTAAGATAATGGAATATTCAGCTTCACGGCTTCAGGACGTCCAGTCCTCTTTGAGGCACGTGACATACTATAAACCAAAAGTCATACAAAGAGCTTGAGCAAGCTATCTCCGTTTCCCCTCTATTTTTTTTTAATCTCGACTAACCAGTTTCGTCTTTTTTCTTACTGCTTGGCTCTCCTTCCGCTGGTGATTGATCGCTTTCATGGCTTCGTTTTATTCCAGTTGAAACTAAAAATCGCAAAAGATGGAAACCATTGCAGAGATTTTATGGTAAGGCCATTGAGGTGGAGGAGGGTGAAAATGTTCGAGGTGATTTTGATAGTTTATGACGATAAAATTTTTCCAGCTATAACTCTGAAATTTCACCTTTTCAATAAAATTCTATTAGCTTTATAATGAGGCAAATAGAAAATAATACATGAGCGCTTGGAGATATGGAATTTATCTTCTCGTGTTCAATTTGATATGTCACTAGTGGCAAATCAAATAGAACACTTGGAGATAAATTCCATACCAGCAAGCATCCATATAATATTTTGTTTATTTCATAAACAGTAGCGTACAGTCTAAAATGAGGACCAGGCATCTAGTAAGTTTTTGTCTGGTGTTGCTTTCAAAAAAGCTCGTTTTGTTCGCAGAGAATGAACGCCCGACAAACAAACTGAAATCGACAAACCGTCACCGAGATACGAATTATGAAACATTGGATCTGATTTATCTAATAAAATATCATACGCGGCTTTTCATTGGATTGTTGAACAAATATCTTTTCATGAAAAATATTGTATCTTTTACGTATAATAAAATACGATTTTTCTCAGTGGCCGAAAACGTTGTATCACACTAAAGTTTATGAAATAAAACCAACTATAAATATCAACTAAAAAAAAAATTCAGAACATTTCTGAAAACGTATTTTTACGAAAATTCAGGAAATTGGATTTTTGTTTTGGTTCTTTTTTACAGAAAAACCCCAATTTTTTTTAAAGAAAGCACTTTGTTTTATGATAAATCTTCTGGAAATTTTATGATAAATCTCCATCAAATTTTCTTCACAATTTATAATCTTACTTATTACGAAATGATGACTATTTTGTTTCTATGGCAACAAAATTCTTTTACATTCTGTTGTTAGGTGATACATTAACTGTTGAAAATTTATCAATTATCAAAATTATGGGTCACGTTAATTCTAAGCTTGAAGTCCCAACACTAGGCCCACCTTTAAACGTGAGAGTTTGCTTGTCATATGTCAGATTTGGAGATAATGACTGCGGGCACATTCACCCCTCGCGGCCGTTCAGGACCAAAAACAGCCTGGACTGAATTGGGCTAACGTCTTCGGACACAATGATGTCAAGAGTCAAAATACGGGAGGGAATATATTGGGTCTGAATCCGTTTAGAATTTGTAAGACAGCTCCTTTATGACCGTATTTTTCCTTTTTCGCCCAAGTCTTCTACATTCCTTGCAATGTTCCACCTCAGGAAGACCACACAAGCTATTTATGTAACTTTTAATCATATTGGTATGTTACGCGGGGTACAAAAACAGACAAATGGACATACGGTTGTGAAAATGAGTATAAATGATCTTAACATAACAGCAAAGTTTTTTTTGTCGTCTTTGTGGCTAAAATGGTTTCATTTTAGAATTTTCGAGGATTTGCTTGCTATAAAAAGTAGATCGCGAAAGACGACATCGTGGGACACATCCAAAATGATCAGTGTCGACTTAGAGGCAGTTTTCCCTGAAGAATCCCGTCGCCCTGCTCTCAAACCTGATGCAACGGAAGAAAATTAATTATTGTTTGTCTCGATGTAATCGCAATCCTAACTGGGCCAACAGCCAAGCATAAGACGATCCAGAAAAGCTTAAAAACTCGCTTTGGACGATATTTGACTCCAAAAATGTAGTTTCACGTAGCCAGGCGAAAGTTGGCCTCCCCCGTCAGCCTGCTCCGTTGTACGTGGTTCTGTTTCAGCAATAAGAAGTCATTATGGAGAATGCTGACAATTTAAGTTTCATCTGTGCACGAACTTGCAGAATGGAATCGATTAAATCCAGCGCGAGTTTCTAAACTTTTATCGATGGCTTTGTGCTTGACCTTCGCTTTCGATTTCGCTTTGATTTTGTTCTTCTCCAGTCATCCACTTTTGAAGCAAAGCAATGTGATTTGCTAATGCAAAAACCGCCTCAGTTAAGTTGGGGGGTTTTTTTGGAGGGAGGGGGTGTTTTCCGTTTACTTCAAGCTCTGCTTCCGTTTGGTATTAATCGCTTTCAAGGCTTCGTTTTGTTCCAGTTAGAACTAAACCTCACGAAAATGGAAACCATTATAGACAAGATATTGAGCAGAGGAGAGGGAGAAAGTGTTCACCAATATTTTGATATTTAATGACTACAAAAACCTTCCAGCTACATCTTCTGAACGTGCACTGTTACATAAATGCAGTTAATTTAGCAAAGATCTTGCCAGAAGAATAAAAATATGGTCGATGAAAACATAAAGCCAAAATTTGGAAATATTGACCACTACTACATTCACCTCACCCGGGCCACTAGGCTCCAGCTGACAAAAAAACCTGTCATAGTTAATATACACGAAAAATCTGACTGCCCCAGCCGGGAATCGAACCCAAGGTCTCCGAAGCTATGTATTGGTGCTCTGACCTTTGAGCTAATGAGACATGGCTAGGACAGCCAGAAACTTTCATATAAACTGAATTGGCCACCATTCTTTATTCTTTAACCGGAAGACATCTCATCTTCACAACGCAGAGTGGAGCCTCTCAGGCGACTTCCTGAAGTAGTGGAGTGATACACGACTCTTGTATACAGGAGGTTTTTAAATGATATATATATATATATATATATATATATATATATATATATATACATATATGAAGAGTGGATTTTGATACGATCAGAATTATCTATACAAAAAATATGACTGCCCTTAGCTCAGAGGTCACAGCACCGATACGTAGATTCGGTCAACAGGGGTTCGATTCCCGGCTGGGGCAGTGAGATTTTTCGTATATATAATTATGATCGTATCAAAATCCTCTCTTCATATGTATATAAAAAATCCTGTATTGAATAAGTTTAGTGTCTGTAGATATGGTGAGATCGGGAGTCACTTCATCATCCCAACATTCCGTTCTAAAATGAAAAGAATTTTTCCACTTAAACAGATCTTTACCTCCACCCTGTATGTAAATGATCAGTTCACGATCAGTAAGTTAAGGGTAAAGATGTTTTTCTCTAATATTTTGCTCGACAATTCAGTGAGGAATGAGTTAGATGTCAAAAATGTCTCCCTTCTACCGTGCTTATGATTTATGTTCCGTGAGTCAAACGGTTTAAAATTAAGATAGTTTAGTTTTATGTTTTTTTTACTTTAAATATATTTTCTCACCAAACACATTGCTTTCTTCTTCAGCCGACGGAAGTGTATGGTCAACTTCCATTAGATCTTGTTCACAATGGCTTCCACGGCTCAGTTCTGTAAAACAAAAGAACTATGTCATTGATGTATGGCCAAATCTTTTTCTTTCCGACTCAACAGCCATTAAATAATTTGTCAGATGGATAATGGTTAATTAAATCTCGCGAGGTCTAGTGAAATTACCACCAAAAAAGAAACATGTAGAATGTGCGTTAGGCGTTCCTTTGAAAAGGCATTAAAATCTACGATGCACTGTACCTTGGAGTATTGATTTTGATAAATGAAAAATGTTAACAAAAATATTATTTCTTTAACATTTTCTCGCCTAATTTGCTGATTTCTTCTTCAGTCAAAACAATTGCATTCTTTTCATTCTGTCTTTTATTACATCGTTATATGATGCAAAATATTAATGTTTGACTGTCAGATCGTTTCCTGGTGCAATATGCGACGCCTTACCGGTATGTACCACAGTTGTTACCACGTGCTCTTCTATCGTTAAGCGGCGACTGCATGTTTGTCAAGGGTTGCAGAGTGTCTCTGAATACTTTGACCCTTTGACCGTCATTTAAGTCTATTAGGCACGCGGCATTAAGCTTGTATAGTCTGGGAATGATTAACCAGTTATTCCGGAGGTGTCTTGTTTTGGACCACTATTCTTGATTATGAAAGAAGTCCTACTATTTCCTTATTCACCATTGTTCCTCATACACTCCCAAATGTGCTAACGTGGGTAAAGTTTAGACCTTTTCTTCTTGGACTAAGCTCAAATTAGTGGTTCATTAAAAATAAAGCTGGAATCTTACCCAGTGCTCGTTCCAGGTTCTCGGCAACCACATCACTTCCCATGCGCTTGAGAATTCCTATCAGCTTGTTGACAGTATTTCCGGACTTGGTTCCCCAGTGAGACAGGACGGCACCAGCAGGATTTTTCTCTTGTTCAAACTGCTTTACTTTTTCTGCGTTGTAGCCCAGTTCTCCAGCCAATGTCTTGTAGTCTCTGTCAGGATTTGGAATATTTAACTTGCGACAAACGTCTTGGTAAACGTTTATGTTCAGCTCTTCGATTTTCAGTTGTATCTCGCCAGATCCTGACATAAAGAACATAATACAGAGAGTAACTTGACAAATAGTAGTACCCATTATAACAATTTGCATTACCTTCAATAGTAATAATAATAATAATAATAATAATAATAATGGTATTAGTGCTATCACAATTAGTAATGGTGATAGGGAATCCCCCTGGAAAATTCCTCTTCTGATTGAAACTTCCCCCACTACTGTCGATCCACTCATTAATTCCACTTTCAAATTTTTCATACTTTCCTTTATCGGTTTCCTAACCTCTTCATTTATTCCAAACATCTTCAGACATGGTTTGGTAATGGAGAGAGAATCAACCACCTTTTGTTTATGGACGATTTAAAACTCTACGCCAAGAATGATAAAGGTCTAGACTCCCTAATTCAAACGGTAAGGGTGTTTAGTGAAGACATAGGGATGGAATTTGGAATAGAAAAGTGTGCCATATTAGTAATGAAGAGGGAAAATTGGTGAAATCCGAAGGTATAAAATTACCAGACCATAAAACCATAAAAGGAATGAAGGACGGTGATGGTTACAAGTATTTGGGCATATTGGAAGCAGACAGTATTAAGTATGATGAGATGAAAGAAATAATAACAAAAGAATATAAAAGGAGGATACGGAAGGTTCTTGAAACGAAACTCAATGGTGGCAACATTGTCAAAGCTATTAACACCTGGGCAATTCCTCTCCAGAGATATTCTGCTGCTTTCTTGGATTGGAAAAAGTTAGAGGTACAAGACCTAGATAGACAGACTAGAAAATTACTTACAATGCATAATGGCCTCCATCCAAAGAGTAATGTAGACCGTGTCTACCTACCAAGAGAGAGCGGTAGACCAGGACTTATTAGTGTTGAAGAAAGTGTAGAACTCGCCACATTGGGGTTGGAAGGGTACATCAATACTAGCAATGAAAGATTGATAAAGGTAGCTAGAAAGATTAGCGCTAGAAACAACAATGAAACAGAGATCGAGTGTAAGATGCGCAAGGTAACTGAAAGAAAGAAACGATGGAAGGAGAAAGTTATGCATGGTCAATTCATGCGGCAGACGGAAGAAGTAAGGGGAATGAATCCTGGCTTTGGTTAAATAAAGGAAGTATAAAAAGGGAAACTGAAAGTCTTATTATGGCAGCGCAAGAACAGGCGCTTGCGACGAACTTGATGAAAGCTAGAATATATCAAACCCAAGAGGAAAGTGAAAGTAAATGTCGAATGTGTAAAAAGGTGGACGAAAGTATTAGCCATATTGTTAGCGAATGCCCTAAATTAGCACAAAAGGAGTATAAAAGAAGGCACGATTGGGTGGGAAAGAAGATTCACTGGGAAGTTTGTAAAAGGGAAGGATTTGCGGTCAATAAAAAGTGGTATGAGCATGTACCTGAGACAGTACTAGAGAATGATAGATGTAAAATATTATAGGATTTTACGATTCAGAATGATCATGTAATAGAAGCAAGAAGACCTGACATGATTATCGTTGAGAAGAGAAATAAATATTGCAAAATAATAGATTTTGCAATTCCATATGATAGCCGCATTGAGGAGAAAGAAATGGAGAAAATGGAATAGTACCAGGATTTAGCAAGAAAATTGAGGAAACTATGGAAAATGAAAACAGAGGTGATTCCTATTGTAATTGGAACATTCGGAACAGTTCCAAAGAAACTAAAGAAAAGATTAGTGAGTATTGGAATAGAGACCAAGGTAGATGAGCTTCAGAAAAGTGTGATTCTGAACATGGCAAGAATTCTTAGAAAGGTTCTAGAAGTTTGAGGAGACTTGTTGTCACCGAACTTTTGGAGAACTGAAATTCCTTTGGAAGTCCAATGTGCGATAACCGATAATAATAATAATAATGTAGGAAATATGGCTTGGTATGATCATGCCCTCAAAGGAGTGATGGAATCTAAGATAAAGGTGTTAAGAGATTTCAAGATACAGTATGATCATTACATAGAATGTCGAAAACCAGATATAGTTGTTGTGGAGAAAGGAGAAAAGAGATGTTTAATAGCTGACGTTGCCATCCCTAATGATAAAAATTTCGGAGTGAAAGAAAAGGAGAAGATACAGAAGTATGACGAGCTAAAATGGGAAATTAAAGAGTTGTGGTCTATGAAGAGGGTAGATGTAGTATTGGTAGTTATCGAGGCACTCAGTACTGTGAGCAAGAAGCTGGAAAAATGGATAGATGGGTTAGGAATGAAATTTAAGATAGAAAATCTCCGGACGACTTCACTTCTGGGAAAAGCGAGAATATTAAGGAAGAATCTAGAAAGTTGAATGGACCAATGTCACCCTAGACTACTGGTTGTAGACAGCTGACATTGAGGACTACCAGCAAAACATCAAGCTAGGTGAATTGAGGAACAACAATAATAATAATAAGAAGAAGAAGAATTATTATCATTATTATTATGTTTCTAAGTTCCAGAATATGAACTGGTTAATAGAAACATAATAATAAAAATAATAATGGACGAGAGTTTGAAACAATAACGACACTCCAAAGAGTAGATAGGGCAAGGTCAGGCCCGCCCAGAGGGGGGCAACTGGGAAAGTTTCAACCTAACTTCAAGAGGGGCCCAGGCCCCAAGCGCAAGAGGGGCCTCAGGCACAAGCTCAAGAGAGCCTCCCTCAGCATACTGATAAATTTATTTCCTTTACGGTTCAAATGAATATCAAATAACTGAATAAGATCCACTACTTCTGTTTAATCGATCCTTTTTGTTCATTCATTGAACGCTGGGCCCTTACACATTGAGCCAGGGCAGGACACACAACCTTATCCGAATAGTTATCTTCAGGCTCTCCAGTAAAGAATTCGATGAAAGCGTTATTGTCATGCGCAATATTAACCTAAATAACTTTGTGTAAGGGGGCCCCAAATTTTTATTTTGCCCAGGGCCCCACTAAGACAGTGGGCGGGCCTGGATAAGGTTCAGCATTATAATGCAGAAAGTGAGCAAGGCTATTAAGTATTTTCATACAACAAATGTCATAGACACAAATAATTGGCTGAAAGCAGTCAGCATGTATGTAGCAGAAAAATTGGGAGCAAAAACTACACGGAGTGATGGACGAAGCAAAGAACCATGGTGAAAGATGATAGAGAGAGATATCAACAAATTGAGAAGGGATATAGGAGTGTTATAGCGTAAAAGAAAAAGTGAATTACGATCACAAAAGAGGTATTCAGTCCTGGAAAAAAATACAGAATTAAAACTAAAGGAATTGGGACAGTGATTGAAGAGCTGAAACAACGAGTATTAACAAAAAAGTATCAAGGATTCGACGATACGAAGAAAGAATTAAGCAGTACCACCAAAATCAATTGTTTACCTTTGATCAGAACAAGGTTTATAGAGTGAGATAAATGCACAAGTTAACATGGAAAAGATCATTCCTGACATGGCTGAGAGTAGAACATTCTGGAGTGAAATTTGGGATACTTCAATCAGTCAAAGGGAAGATCCTGAGTGGGTAAAGAAAATGAAAGTTGAGAGAGCCAGCATAAATGTACAGCAAGAAAAGCATTGCTGAAAAGATCTAACTTTCTGCCTTGTTTGCAGGAGGTTACGCTATAACATGGCGCTTATCGACAGGTGTATGCCAGCTGACAATGAAGTTTTAATTCGGGTGTATATTATAAAACAAACTTACAAAAAGGGGTTTGTGAGAGAAGTCATCTAAAACGTTCGTCTATCGCTTAGTATTTTATTCCTGAAATAGAATGATTGGCTTTAGCCACAGTAAAGTTAAGAAGTCGGGTACGGATCGGGAACAGTTGAAAAAAAGTTATAATTATTAAATGAGTTTGGTTCGTTCCTTCATAGTTTTCCGCTCTTTTTCTTTCTCCCATTTCAGGCTTTTCGTTGATTGCTTGTCGTTTCGAATAGCTTTCTGAATGCTTAAATGCATGCCTAGCATTCAGTATAATTCATTCCTTTTTTTTACAACAGTCATTATGAGCAAAGCAATATCACTGTTTTACATGAATTTCTTGTTAGAGATCTTTTAAACTGAAAAAATTTACCCGTAGTTCTTATTCATTTGCCTGAAGACCAGCTTTGCAATTTTCCAGCCAAAACTTGTCTCTGTACCCAAAAACTGCACTGACATGTAGGAGGCCAATGTTCTAATATAATTCGTCTTTTTACGGGCACATGTTCTACAGTTACAAAGTTTATTAAAATCTAAAATGTGTAATGAAAAACTACGTTTACCTGAACTTTTAGTCATACTCGTTTCTTTCTTAAATACTTCCACTACCTCTGTATAAGATGAAAAAGGAGAATGAAAGTACAACTTTTCAGAAAATTTTAATTCTGTCTTAATAAATGTGTGCTTTACTTTGTGAGCAAAGATTACTAATGTGATCCTCAACTATGGCAAATAACGAAATCTCCTTGAAACTTTACAATTTGAATACGGTCAACTATTCTCGTTTTACTTTGGAACCTGCAGGTGTTCTGAATAAAGGCTATAACAGATAAATTCTCATGAAACAATTTTCAGTGGCAAGGGGGAGAGAATTTCCGTCTTGTTTCACCAAGAAAAATCATGAAAACATTACAAAAAGATAACAATAAAAGATACCTGCAGGAGGATAGACCAATTCCACGCTAACTGGGACACCTTGAGCAGTTTTATCGCAGACTGTTCTGTCGTAGCTGTTTGGTGCTTCCAAAAGCCTCTCGAAGTCCATTTCGTGATGGAACTCGTCGCATTGGTGACATTTGTTGTAAATTGAGTATCGAAGTTCAGGCCACAATACCCTCACCATGTTCACAAAGATCTGGTGAAAACGTAAGACAGCTTTCCACAGGCTCTTTATTTGGCCACTCTTGGCAATCCTGGCAGTAAGTTCAATCGTGTCCGGTGGGTCATTACACTTCGTTACACAGAATGTCACCTCGTTTTGTTTATCCAAATCGTAGACTCCAAAGAATCCTTCCTTCCAATGAAACATGTAGTCCGAGCCTCGATGGCAACGGACCATTTGCCGTTCATATAAACCAACGGGAACCCTGCTGCAAAATCTGTACTCACTTTTTGCTTCAAACATGTCTTTGGACGCAGTTTTTGGCCATTTAGTGTCAATAGCATCGGGACGAGCTTCAGGCATTAGTGCTGGGATTAACGTGAAGTTCTTGCTTATTTCTTTTCCTTTAAACTCTGCTTCTTTCTTCGTCATTTGATAGCCCACGTCAAAATGATAAAGTAAAGGAGCAAGATTTTTAAATTCAGTTTCTTCAGGAACAGCATCAAACCAAATGCATCGTAAAAGGGATTCTGAAAGCACTCCACTCTTGATCAATTCTGTCTTTTCTTCTTCAAACTTTCGGGCGTCCATGTTGCAAACTTTGAAATCGTTTTTGTACTGAAGGTGAGTACGTAAATCGTGGTGAACGACATTCTTGATCAACATGATAAGCCACTGAGGATCTGGAAACACATAATTTCGAAGCTGTTCTACGCGCTCAAATCGTAAAACCTTTCCAAGACTAACCAGGTAATGAAGGACAGTGCGCAAAGTCTCTTTTCTGCCAGCATCTTTTTGAAAGTCTTGATGGTGTTCACAAAACCACCCTTCCATCTCGTTAAATGTTAGGAACCGAGGGCATTTCTTTTTTCCAATTTCTTCTCTCAAGGCTGGAAGTAATTTTTCAATTTCGACCCATAATGATGGAAGAGTGGTTTTCAGATGAGGAAACAAATCCTTGTCACTTCCAATTCGGAGCAGTTCCTGCCTCAACAAAATTACGCCATTTCCATCTGATTCTTCCTAAAAAAAAGGCATGATAGAAAACAAAATAAGGTGTGTCATTTTAATAAAACTTTTGTGTTTTATTAGCACATCCAAGAGTCTCAAAAAACATGCCTTAGATTTAAGAAAAAAAACCATACCGCAGAGGGAGGGGGATAAGTTGGGTCAAATTGACCCCACGCCTAGAAGAAATCAAAAAAGGAAGTACTATATTGAATTCAGATTTTGTATCACTGAAATAAAGGACTATTGCTCATGTGCTCATGTGCCATCAGTGGTTCTAAGTAAAATAAGGTATGACAATATGATCAAGTTTGCATTCTAATCTGGCAGCTTCCTTGTTCCAGACACAAAAAGATAACGTGCAATTAATGTGCGTGGTTTAACCTCGAAGTACTATCTCAGAGTACATATGGTATAAACTCATCATTCATGAAATAATGAATTAATTAGGTGTGAAAGCATGTTTAAAAAACCTGCTATAAAATTTTGAGCCTGGTATTACCAATTACTTTCACTTAATCGTTATCCTATTTCATTCATAGACACATGCATTCGCCGGTTTCTTGATAAGATTTTCTCACCCTCCCCCAAAGTTTCCCTCGCCCCCAAGAAAATCGTTTACTTTTGCCTTCCCTACACTGGTCAACATAGCCTCCAAATTCGCACTCAGATTCGGAAGTTATGCTCCAGTACTTTCCCTCACATTAACCTTCGCTTTGTTTTCCGCCCTTCTCTCCGATTGTTTCACTTTTTTGTCTTTAAGGACAGGATTCCCAAGGCTTTGAGATCTCGTGTCCTTTACCGTTTTAAGTGTCAACTTTGTAGTTCGTTGTATATCGGCCAGACGAGTCGGCTTTTCCACATACGAATCTCAGAGCACTTGGGCATTTCTGCCCTTACTGGCAAAAAACGAGTCAATCCTCCTCCGACTAGCATCCTGTCACATCATTGTGACACTGGACACCCTGTCTCGCCTGATGACTTCACTATCTTGTCTTCTTCCTTCAACTCTGAACTTCTCGTCAGAGAAAGTCTGCTTATCCGCAAACTCAATACATCGCTTAATGCCAACATGGGCTCTTTTCCACTTTCTTTATTTTAAGACCTTTCGTTTCTCGACCCTTCCATTACATCTCAGTCTGCTGTTTCCATGTGCCCTTCCCACTTCCGCTCCTACGCCAATATCTCGTTTACTTATCATGTAACATACCATTATATATCATCACCTTGTAATATAGTTTTTCATTCATTCTCTGAGGATGTTGCGTGTAGCAACGAAACGTTAGAATTACATTTTAAACCTTTAATATGCCTATTTTGCGTGTTTTTTGCTGGGCTTTATTATTTCTTCTCCGTCTGGTATTACCAGTATTTATTAAGTTAAATTTTGTGTTGTTTTACTGTTTTGCTCATTTCATCAGTCCATACGGTGAGGTATTAGTGCATTACCATGAACTAGTTGGGCTAATTTAATGTCTAATAAAAAGTCCCGTAAATTAAGGAATACAAAGCTTCATTCTGCCAGATAGTTAGTGAGGTTAGTCAAATCAATTTTCAACTGGGTGGTCTACCAACTCCTTTACCTCACCCCCAGGGCCAGCAGTAGCTCTACACAGCATTGTGGAAAGCACACCTTGGCAGGTTACAAAACACAACGTGAAAAGTTAAGAAACACACCTTGATATATTTCAAAACACACTTTCAAATAGCACACCTTGAGGGCATACCTTTTATCTGAAACAAGGATTGTTAATTTAACACACCTTTGAAGTAAAATGCACCTTTGCATAGGACACACCTGTTACATCAACACTACCTTCAAACAACAACACACCTTTTAAACAACACACCTTTACTAGTTGGTTTGCCAAGCTACAGGCCTCACTGAATTGGAATTACGAGTCAAAGGCAAAGCATCCATGTTCCGTTTCATGTTTGAATTTTTTCCACATTCATACTCGTTCTAATGGCTTTAAGATTAAAAATAATCCTGCCATGACTATGCAAATTTGATTCATCACTTGTAGAAATGTGAAGAGGAAGTTGACTCCTGGCCCAAAACAAAATTAACAAAGTGACTATGTCTACCTTCTTAATTTAGACATGGCCACCTTCCACCACCCAAAAATTTAAGTTGATATTTTGTTTTACTTTGCTTTCAGACAGATAATGCTGAGTTCAATGATCAACATCATCTGAAAGTGCTTCTTTGCATTTTTTTTCACCGGCCTTTGTCATCAACTCCTAGTAATGGCTAATGCTGCAAACCTCCCAGAGTTACATGTTCCAGTTGTAAACCATATTAACCAAGACATCACTAATGAACTTCATGTGGCCTGTGAAACCATATAGCTGCTATCAAATCCAAACAAAACCTAAAATTAACACATCAACTAACACATCAATCACCATACATATTCCATGAAGTAGACAACTATTTGTTGAACAAAACATCTTATAGTAAGCTGTGCTATATAACACACCTTAAGTTGCAATGAACATCTCATCTTATCATTTATTTATTTACATGTAGCTTAAGGTGTGTAGAATAGCAATATTGAATGTATGTTAAATTTCACACCTTAAGATGCTTTAACTTAAACAACTTGGTTGGTCTGAAAAAGGGTTGCCAATGGATGTAGAAAACCACATAAAGGCATGTTGAAAACTCACCATGGTGTGTAAGGAAAACACACCTTAAGATCTGTTTCATAACACACTTTTTACGGTGGACGTAATTTTGAACAATAATTTTTGCTAAAATGGGCAGATAAGAAAACAAGACCATGTCACTTACACTTTTCGGCATACTCAAATCCTCATCTATGGCAGATGCAACAACAATTGCTGTTTCCGAGTTAGAGGGACTCGTTTTCTGATCTGATGCAGACACAAGGCTGTTAGGGAGTACCGGTCTCTTTCTTGTCGCTAACTCAAGCTTCTTAATTCGATTGCTGTTGTAGGGATCCCTGTTATCAATCTGCTCTTTATCCTTTGTTATTGCCTTTATATCAGCATTTTCTTGTTCGGTAATTCCATCCAACATATGTTTACATTTATCTTTTACAATGCTCTTTTCAACTCGGTCAGATTTCGTAGCAGCCACTACTATAACTGGCCGCAGTACAATGCTCTTTAACTCGTCAATCCACTTGCCAGCATTTTCATGATACGATTTGTCAGTCATTTCATATGCTGACAAATCCACAACCAAAAGAAACAAGGAATGTTCTTCAACGAAGTAATGGCTTACACTTTGGTACTCCATGTGACCACCAAAGTCCCAGATTTCTAGTTCAAGATCTTCATTCGTTGGATCGGGAAACCACTTTCTAATCTCAACACCTTCAGTCCTCTCCCATGGTTTTGTCAACTTTGACTGTCCCATCAATAAACTGTTAATCAAACTCGTCTTTCCAGCACCAGAATTTCCAATCACCTGCACTCTAAGCCGTTTAGAGTGAACTGTACCGAACTTGGCAATGTCTTTGAAATATTTCAGTATCGCACTAGGGTTGTCGCAGATAGCTTGTGGAGGCTTACCTAGCACATTGTCTTCAAGGTTAAATTTCACATTGCTGGCGATTAAGGTGGTAAAACGTTCAGGCAATTCTTTTAGTTTGTTTGAACTCATATCACAGTACGAAAGTCTTGGAAGTTCAAATATACCATTTGGTACACGATGGATTCCACAGTTGTTTAACCGTATTGTTCTCAGTTGTGATGTAGTTTGGATGGAAAATCTTTTGTCACCAAAATTATTGAAGGAAAGGTTCAGATCTTCTAAACTAATGCAATTTTCCAGTCCATCCGGGAACTTTTCAAGACCACACCTACTCATTTTCAGCTTCTTCAAATTCTTCAGTCCAGTAATAGAAAATGGTAGCTTGCCAAGGTCGTCGTTCGTCGTAAGGTCCAGATCTTCTAAACTAATGCAATTTTCCAGTCCATCCGGGAACTTTTCAAGACCACACCTACTCATTTTCAGCTTCTTCAAATTCTTCAGTCCAGTAATAGAAAATGGTAGCTTGCCAAGGTCGTCGTTCGTCGTAAGGTCCAGATCTTCTAAACTAATGCAATTTTCCAGTCCATCCGGGAACTTTTCAAGACCACACCTTCTCATTTTCAGCTTCTTCAAATTCTTCAGTCCAGTAATAGAAAATGGCAGCTTGCCAAGGTCGTCGTTCGTCGTAAGGTCCAGATCTTCTAAACTAATGCAATTTTCCAGTCCATCCGGGAACTTTTCAAGACCACATAAAGCCATATCCAGCTTCTTCAAATTCTTCAATCCAGTAATAGAAAATGGCTGCTTGCCAAGGCCCTTGTTCCCCCAAAGGTTCAGATCTTCTAAACTAACGCAATTTTCCAGTCCATCCGGAAACTTTTCAAGACCACAATTATTCATATTCAGCATCTTTAAATTCTTCTGTCCAGTAATAGAAAATGGCTGCTTGCCAAGGTCGTCGTTCGTCTCAAGGTCCAGATATTCTAAACTAATGCAATTTTCCAGTCCATCCGGGAACTTTTTTAGACTACAAAAATTCATATTCAGCTTCTTCAAATTCTTCAGTCCAGGAATAGAAAATGGCTGCCAGCCAAGGTCCTGGTTCGCAAAAAGGTCCAGATCTTCTAAACTAATGCAATTTTCCAGTCCATCCGGGAACTTTTCAAGACCACACTCACTCATATTCAGCTTCTTCAAATTCTTCAGTCCAGTAATAGAAAATGGCTGCTTCCAAAGATAGTTTCCCCAAAGGTCCAGATCTTCTAAACTAATGCAATTTTCCAGTCCATCCGGGAACTTTTCAAGACCACACTCACTCATATTCAGCTTCTTCAAATTCTTCAGTCCAATAATAGAAAATGGCTGCTTACCAAGGTCCTCGTTCAACCGAAGGTCCAGATCTTCTAAACTAATGCAATTTTCCAGTCCATCCGGGAACTTTTTTAGACCACACTCACTCATATTCAGCTTCTTCAAATTCTTCAGTCCAGTAATAGGAAATGGCTGCTTCCAAAGATAGTTTCCCCAAAGGTCCAGATCTTCTAAACTAATGCAATTTTCCAGTCCATCCGGGAACTTTTCAAGACCACACTCACTCATATTCAGCTTCTTCAAATTCTTCAGTCCAGTAATAGGAAATGGCTGCTTCCAAAGGTAGTTTCCCCAAAGGTCCAGATCTTCTAAACTAATGCAATTTTCCAGTCCATCCGGGAACTTTTCAAGACCACACTCACTCATATTCAGCTTCTTCAAATTCTTCAGTCCAGTAATAGGAAATGGCTGCTTCCAAAGGTAGTTTCCCCAAAGGTCCAGATCTTCTAAACTAATGCAATTTTCCAGTCCATCCGGGAACTTTTCAAGACCACACTCACTCATATTCAGCTTCTTCAAATTCTTCAGTCCAGTAATAGAAAATGGCTGCTTGCCAAGGTTCTTGTTCCCCCCAAGGTCCAGATCTTCTAAACTAATGCAATTTTCCAGCCCACCCGGGAACTTTTCAAGACCGCACTCACTCATATTCAGCTTCTTCAAATTCTTCACTCCAGTAATAGAAAATGGCTGGTTGCCAAGGTCGTAGTTCTCCTTGATGTCCAGATCTTCTAAACTGATGAGATCTTCCAGTCCTTCAGGATAAGCATTTAAGTGACATCTGAAAATGGTAAGTCGCTTGAGTTTCACAAGCTCACGAATTGAAACTGATTGGTCCTGGAAATCATTGAAATACAACCCAAATACCTCCAGCTCTATCATCGTGGTTATGGCCGAAGGAAAGGTCGTCAGTCCGCAGTTGTACAAGACAAGTTTTCGTAGATTTGAAACATTGCAGGATAACTGGAAATGATCACCTATCGGATCATCAAAGATGTATAAATCTTGAAGGTTGTGTGCTTGATCCATTTGTGTTGGAAAAATCTTCTTTCCATCGGCACATAACAAGAACTTTTCAAGCTTTGACATATCCTTAAGCGAAATTTCGCGGCATTCTGATGAAACGTCAAGCTGAATTACTCGACTGCCTGACGTTTCTAAAGCAATATCCTGTAAAGAAATTTCAGGGAAACTTTCGATGCACTTTGTCTCATCTTCATTCTCACCAACATTTACAGTTAACGGGTCTCCTGGTTCCCCACTCGCAATAATCAGTTCTTCTAAATCATTAACAGTGTCCCTGTCAAGACGATTAATTACACCAGTTTCATAATGTCTCAGTGTTAGTCGCCGCAATTTCTTTTTGCTTGAAGGGAAAAGTGGATCTTGGAACAATACTTTGCATCGCATGTCCAGACGAACTAGACCATGTTGATCAGTGTCGAGCTGGCAGGTCTTCCACAAGTATTTGTTGTATTCAAATCTTTTGGGAGCTGGGTTGTCGTCCTTGCACTCGTCAAATGTGCTTATTGAAACATGGCGACCCAAATTACCGATGCTATTTTCCAGCCACTTGGGCACACTTCGATGGAAAAGCAGAATTTTCTTGACTTGTGAATTGTTTAAAACTTCGGAAGGAATAGGTTCCTCCGAAGCACCGCTAGCTCTAAGGTCAATCACTTCTCCGCTCTGATCATTGTTTGAACACTTGAAAACGTTTCGCGTCAAAGAAGTTTCACCCATTTTCCAGACCTCGCTCATTAAAATGTAATAGTGCTTCCTTGAATTTAAACGAATCTACAATTTACGCCTAACTCTAAGAACACCGTGAAGGAAAAACGTCGATTTTCGATTTATTGTTAAATGAAAAATGACAACCGTTGACGAAGATTAAAACAAATAAAAGAGAAATACCACAAAAAGTAACAAGGGAGTTCATGCAAACACTACGGGAACGTCTTCTGTAACGCTGTTTCATGGCTACGATGGTACATAGTACGTGGAAGATCTTTGGTCGTTTAAATGTTTACAAGAAGATCAGAGCTGCCGAGGAAAGTTTCAGAGGAGTAAAAATAGCATCGACAGTTCATTACACCGTTAATGGAATGTCATTCTACCGAAATGCTGAAAAATTAATCTACGTTCTTAAACGACGTAACCCTACTGACTTGCTTAAACTCCCTGCTGTTTCATATTGTATGGAATGCAGATTTAAACAAAGAAGGATTATGCAGGGGAGAAACTCATGAAGGATCTGTGGCTAAAGTACTTGTTTAATAATGTGAATGTATACGAAGAATAAACTGGAATAAAGGACAAACATGGCTTTAAAACAATACTCGTGCAAAAGAAATAAGGCACTGGGGTTTATACAACAGTATATTTTACTATCTGTAGTGTAGGATTGTGCAACACACCTAGCATCAGGGTCACTACTTGAATTGTATTGTTTCTGACCACTTCTGTCGTTCACATCAAGTTATCATTTACTATGCAATATCAGCTAACCTGATTACAACGGTGAATACTTTACTCATTTACACACCAACACAATTAAAAACCTCCAGAAAAATTACAAAATAAATACGAGTACCTTAAAAGTTGACCTCTTCCACTATTCGTAGATTCTCAGTCCAACTAGCACTGTTGTTCCTTCGCTCCATCTAGTATTTCGTTCAACTAAATATCGAAATTAGGATTGATATGGCAGTTATTACACGAAAATCTTGATTTTAAGACGAATATTAGTGTCCAGCAAATGACTTCAAGGCATGACGTGACTATTGATAAAAGGTATAAAAATCTATTAATAACGTTTCTTTGCTTTAAAGCGCAACATGATCATAGCGGTATAAGATCGTTACAAGAAATATGTATGTACATATAAAGCAAAAGCAAAAGTGTATCATACAAGAAACACAGTTGACGATTGGTTTGAGAGTGCTCGATACCATGTAGGTAGAGCGAAATGGCTTTAATAAATTTAGAAGAGCGTTTCCTACTCGGAGTTTCACGTGTCTACAACACGATTATCAGGCAACTGACAGTTCGCTTCTACTATTCATTTACATAATATGGGTCAAATTGTCTAAAATTAACTGTGATGCTGTAGTGCCCGCAATCAGCTGGCCAGCGAATTATAATGTGTATGTCTGCATGTGTATTGTCTGCCCACAATTCCTTAGTCTAATAGACAAACACTTCCCAGCTACTAACAGACTTCACAAACTTTTCAACAGAAACACGGTGAAAATAAGCTATAGCTGTATGGAAAACCTTAAACACGTTATACGTGGACACAAAAACCGCATTCTTCGAAATAGACACCGTGCAAGCACCAATAAGAATAACACAAACACTGACACAGACAGACCAAATTCTGGCACAAACGCAAAAGGCAAAGTTAGTAACGCAAGCTCTAACAACAACACAAACACACGTCAGAACGGTATCGACAGCAACAGCGACAATTCATGCAAATGCAGGCACAAAAACGAATGCCCAACCTTGGGAAACTGCCTGGAAAAAAGCGTCGTCTACAAAGCCGAAGTAAAGACCCCCCATAATGGATCAACGAAAAGGTACATCGGCATGACAGCAAACGACTTCAAGCATCGTTTCCGCAACCACCTGATGTCCTTCCGAAACATACAGTACGCCAACGAAACAAAACTTTCCAAATACATTTGGCGACTGAAGATGGAAAACCGGGAATACCAAATAAAATGGTCAATCATTAAGCACGCAAGCTCATACAAATACGGCTCAAGAAGATGCAATCTTTGTCTTGAAGAAAAAATGTTTATCCTGAAATCAAACAAGAAAAACTTGCTGAACAAAAGATCTGAACTATTCTCTTCATGCAGACATACACATTATAATTCGCTGATCAGCTGATTGCGGGCACTACAGCATCACAGTTAAATTTAGACAATTTGACGCATATTATGTAAATGAATAGTAGAAGCGAACTGTCAGTTGCCTGATGATCATGTTGTAGACACGTGAAACTCCGAGCAGCAAACGCTCTTCTAACTTTATTAAAGCTATGTACATATATATATATATAAAATAATAAATTTAAAATAAAGCTGGCGAACAGACCCACATATAGTCAACAAAATCCCAGGAATGTCCATTGGATTATTTAACCAAATATTGATATTCTGACATAAGGAACATAAAAAGTTTTAACCTCGATTTGGCTGGCTATAAAACATTTTGTTCTTAAAAGGTTTGCTGGAGATTTGTAACATGTTTTGTTTTTCCAATACGTCCATAAATCACGTTACTTGTCGGTGTACAGAACTTAATTGTATATCACAATCACTTGATTCAGACGGGAGGTCAAACGTGAAATTTCAAATTACTTACATTCTCAAAACATTTCGTTTCACTTTACCGTTGTGGAGTTCAGTTCGACCTCCCGAAACTGCAATTTGTATTTCATATCCACCTCTTGATGTAAACATTAGAAAGGTGAAGCAACACAGAGTTGATTCATTTTACTTTAAGTTAGGCACCGGAATTGAATTGAAAGATAAGTACCATCCCAGCTAATCGCACTAATTACTCGATCACGATTCCTGTTTTTGTCAACAGCTTGGCCAACAAGACACAGGAGGGATGTGCCCACTAAATTTAACTCAACTGGTCTTCTAATTCTGAGAAATATCACACAAAACTTGATAAAATACTTCAGGATCACTCTCACAAGGACTAAAATGCTGAATTTTTTTTAGTAGTAGTACTCCTAGGGCAAAAATTCTCCATTCCTGTGCTATATGATCTCAGTAGACCTCCCCCAGGAAATCTTCTCGTTCGGCTGGGCTCTGCACACTTACTTGCTTAAGGCTACCACTAGCACTCGTTCTCAACCACATATAGAAACGCTTTCCAACTGTTGGCTCTTTTTTTGACTTTTATATGACAAACAGCTCCAATTTTACCGTTGCCTGGTCGGTTATAGATGCACAGGAAACGTCAACACAGAATCAAAATTGGCTCCAAAGTGAAACTAGGTCCAGTGGCTCAGTAATGTTCAAACTAAGCTATGACGTCTTTTGTGTGTCTATAACTGAAAGAAAGAGGGCAACATAGAAAACGTTTGTTTTACACAGTTAAAAAGAAGTTGAAGCTCTCGTAAAACTTCTAGGGTATCGACCATCCATCATCCATAATTTGCACAATAAAAAACAGAGCAATTACACTGCTTGGTGATATTGGACTGTGTACTCCGATTGGCTCGTAGAAATCAAACCACTGTGTGCTTCGTTCATCAAGTCATCACTACAATCTGTTCTACAACAAATCTGATCTATTTGCCCATAGAATTCCATTCATTTCAGAAAATTCTTAGCACAGTCTTCTTTGAGTTACGATTTAAACTTGAGCTAACTCTGACTCCAACATGAATCCACCAACTGATGGTTCTAAACGATCACTATGGACAAAGCCGCCGTCGCGCATTGCTTCCAGCTCTACATTTGAATCCATCAAGTCATAGCACATCAGGCAACCTGGGCTTTGAAAACACGACTGAGATAGTCATCACACGCTACTTAAGTAAACTATTACAAGCAAAAGTTTGCCTATAACGCTTGCATTTAATTTGAACTGTTTATACAATGAGAAGATGTAAGAAAATGGAGTTAGAAATGTATATCTCACTCTTCCCAGATACACATTGTTCTGTGCGAGACCTGTCCAAAACACTTTCCAATCACGAACATAAATTGAACTTTCAAAAAATCACGCACAAATTGATTTGGGACCAAAGGCGATAAAATTACTCGGGATCCATACTTCATTAATTTTCTCAAAACCTTGTGTTATCAGCACTGCTCATCCCACTCTAATACCTTTTCACAATTTCACCATGTTTTCTTACTGAGAAGAACGTGTTTTGTTAAAAGGAAAGGACACTTTCCACGTTAGAAAAGGGCACAAAAATGGGCGGGGAAAACATTCTCGTAATGTTGCACAGTTTCGACGTTTTTGTACCTTTTCCTTCTTTGTTGTGTAAGTTTACCATCAGTATTCACGCAGATATTTGGGAGGTTATGTTCAGATTAGAGTCAACAGAAATAGTTAAACCTGGGCCAAACGAAGCTGTAATTTATTACAAACCAATGTCCGTACACGGATTTCGTTGACGCGAACCCAACTGAAACAGTTTACATAGAAGACGAATGTCTCTAATTTTTTTGTAGTTTCTAAAGCAATTAACTTGAACAACAAGCATTGGCCACCAAAAGTAAGCAAAAAATTCGACAAAAATTTGAATCCTTCACAAACTTGCTTCAAGCCAAATCAAGCAGTCATGCACGTCAGAACTTGCAGCGATTTCTTTTCTGCCTTGGTCTAGAACATACCATGATCTAGTTTCTGACATTTTCGAATTAAGTAATCCATTAGAAAGTTCAAATGCTATTCATTCATCCATACCGCTATAACGAATTCTGTTACCAAGAAAAGTTCAAAACGAAACCGGAATATCTGGCGTGTAAGACAACCTTGAACCTCAACCATGCAATAGCTCGCGAAACCTGCTGTCGTAGCGAGTGAAGACTTTCAAATTAATGGTCTGCCAAAATACTTAAGGTTGATAACGGTGAGAGGCGAGTTGTTGATTCATATTCTAACAAAGTTTCATTATCAATCCGCATCTTAAACATACCATAAACCGTGATAAATGTCTCAACGATTCACCTATCATAAGTCAGTGTGTTAACTTATCTCTCCCATGTTCTCAATATATTTTGCTTCGATGAATGTTCCCAACTTGTAGGCTGATTAACAGCTCATCTGCTTCGCTTCTAAAACAAAATGTCACCTCCAAAACTTACTTAAATTCTGCTTATTCTCAAATGGACGGCTATAAAATGATAAGAATAGGCAAAATCTACCTTGCACGACGTGATTTCTTGTTTTAAACATACGATCTTTCACTTAATCTGAAAAAGGATATATCCGAAATGATATCCATTAAGACCTCGAAGTACTTGGAGTTTGATGTTTTGACAGTAAAATGAAGACAGCAGCCCACAATTTTTGCCAAAAGACTGAACGAACTTAACATGCCATCTGTCATCAAGATATAATTCAGTGCAGTAAGAATTTTTCAAAGAGTTTTATTTTCTGTATTGAAGGCGAAGATTATTCTTAGACCTTGATTATGTCACAGGTTGTCGGTGCCATCAAAGTCACTCTCTCTTGAGAGTCAACTTTAGAGCATTATTGTTAGCGTATACTCAGTGTATAATGGTTTCTCACTGGTAATGAGGAAGCCAAATAATTTGTAATGTGATATATATAATACAAGATAGCATCGATTGTAAATGAAATTCCGCAATGGGGGATGTTGGAGGTTTCTCATCAACAAATTTTTAAATTTTAATTTCTAAATTTAATTTTCGTCAAAAATATCATTAGTTTTAATTGGTCTTCAGTCCGATGAAGTTTGTTCCTAGTGTTACTTCTTTTTCTGAGCAACGGCGTACCTAGCGGTCATGTTTGTCATGCTCAGCATGACTTAAAATTTTTCCAATCTGAAAATTTTAAAAACTGCAATTGAAATTTTATTTTGTCCCAAACGTCTCATCAAATTTACGGAAATCGAGTGTTTCAGCTTGCTTAAAGCCCGCACTGTGGCTACGTTCAGCTAACCTGAGCTATGGAATAAGTACGAATCATGGGTCTTACGATTTCCTGCCTTAAACGTGGAGCAAGAATTCCAGAATAATTTGAACGCTTTTGATTGGCTAAATAGCACCACACCTATGTCGCATTTCCTGCAAAAGTCCTGCAATAATTGCAATGCAGGAGTTCCGGGAAGATTTGGACGCATTTTATTGGCTGAATAACACCACACCCCCGCCGAATTTCCTGCAAAAGTCCTGCTCATTAGTAATTGTAGGACTTCGGGGAATGAGTAACTTTGAGCTGTTTAGTATTCACAGTTCAGATAGAAGGCTTTATATTTTATCGTCCCATGAATATGGAAATTGAACCAAGTCACCCAACTCCATCAAGCGAATCGTGTGGAAGCTCTGGTGGCCGGGATTTTGTTCAAGAGCTCTTAGAAAGACCGTTTTCTGCGCGAGGTGTCGCTGAGCAGAAGGAAATACAGTACTGCTTAGAAATAACCTAACAGTGCCTCTGCGTCCGTTCTGCGTGGGGTTTGTGTCCGTCCTGCGTGCGGTTTGCGTCCATACTGCGTCCAATATGCGTCTCCTCTGCGTCTGCGGGCGGTACTGAGCAGTACTGTAGCTCGTATGCCACGACCTGCATCGAAGCTTTCCCTTCCAAGTACAATGGGCAGGACGGTTAGAAGGTTTCAAGAGTCGTGGTACTCTACGCGGGATTGGTTGTGCGGGAGTAAGAGAAAGAACAGTTTGTTTTGCTGGCCGTGTCTTCTATTTCGACCGGGTAAGTCTTCTCCTTGGGTATTAACCGGCTACACAAACATGCATAGTTACACGAGCGACTGCAAAAAGCACGGGAAAGCTAAATCTCACATGGAGGCTTATAAATCGTGGAAAGTCTTGGATTCCCAGGAGAGTGTCGATCTTTTGTTTTCAAGGGCAAGGCGAGATGCAGTAGAGAGGTACAATGAAGAGGTTAGGAAAAACCGGGAAATGTTGAAAAATATTGGGGAAGCTGTCTTGTTTCTAGCCACGCAAGAGTTGGCATTTAGGGGACATGATGAGTCAAGTGGCAGTCTTAATCAAGGAAATTATCGAGAGCTATTGAAATGTGTTGGCAAACTAGACTCCGTATTTGATCGTCGCCTGCATGGAAGGCTTGAGGAATCAGAGAAACCTGATCATGGGGGGGTATTTACTGGTGTTTCCCCTGATGTGCAAAATGATTTAATAGGATGTACAGATTCTGTTATTCAGGACCAAATTGATTTTGAGATAAGGCAATGCCAGTTTCTTAGTATTCAAGTTGATGAAACTACTGATATTTCTAAGAAAGCTTAGCTTAGTGCTATTATTTGGTTGGATGGGGGGGCCAAGTTGTCAAAAGATTCCTCAAATTTAGACATGTTAGTTCGGACAGAAGTGCACAAGCTATTGGTGATATTGTGAAGGGAATTCTTGATAAGTATGGAGAATCTATAAAGTCCAAACTTGTTATGCAAACTTATGATGGTGCATCTGTAATGAGGGGCCATCTTAATGGACTACAAGCTATTTTACAACAGGTTTACCCTTATGCCTTTTTCTTTCACTGTGCTGCTCATCAACTTAATTTAGTTTTGTGTCAATTTGCCCTTAATATTAAAGCTGTTAAGATTTTTTTTGCTAATGTTTTAGCCTTTTGTACCTTTGGCAGATCTAGTCCTGAAAGAAATGCTCATCTTAAGTCGCATGGTATTGATATCCCTAATCATGGTGAAACCAGATGGTATTATAAATCTCATGCCATTTCTGCTATTTTCAATAACTTTGACTCTTTAGTAGCTGCCCTTACAGAGATTAGTGAAAATCCTTGCAATTAGACCAATGAAACTGTTACTCTAACTGATGGTTTACTCCACTACCTGGAATCCTTTATTTTCTGTTTACTTCTGGAACTCTATTACAAAATTTTACAGCAGTCTTCTATTCTTTATGATATCCTTCAGAATAGGTCCACTGATTTTTCTTATGGCATAAAAAAGATCCAAAATTTTGTTGATTTTCTTAATAATAATCTTCGTAATGATACTGCTTTTAGTGACTGTTATTCTGCAGCTGAAAATAGAGCTGGTACCTCAACCAGAAGATCAGAGAGAGATATAAATTACAAGCAACTGTACTGTGATGTTATTGATTGTATTGTTGGCATGCTTTGTGAAAGATTTAATGATGCAGAAAGTTTTTCATTCCTTGATTTAATCAATCCTAAAGTCTTTGTACAGTGGAAGGAAAGTGTCCCTAATGATAAAATTCGACAGCTTAAAGATAAATATGGCCCTCTTTTTGACATCCCTAAGCTTGTGAGTCAACTGGTTTTTGTTCACCAAGATCATGATTTTGTTAAAGAAAACCCCATGGAGCTTTTAGAATATATTTACCACATTAATAATCAGCAATGTATTCCAGAATTTGTTAAGTTACTTAAACTCAATGCAATCATGGCTGTTTCTAGTGCTTCAGCTGAAAGATCTTTTTCATGTTTGAAGCGAGTCAAAACTTACTTAAGAAATTCTATGAGAGATGAACGACTAGGTTCATTATGCAGAATATCTGTACATAAAGATATTTTGAAAGAACATGAGGATAAGAAGGAGCTGCATAACTGTATCTTTGCAAAGTTTATTGAGAAGCCTAAAAGGCTTAATTTTAGGTACAAATAAGTTTGGCCTTTTTGGAGTGTTTAAACTTTTTTAGTTTGAACTACACATGGTTTTTAAAGAAAAAAAAATACTGGAAATTTGAGTTATTAATATGAATTTAATATCTCCAAATAAAATAGATTGTGCCTTACACACGCTGTGATTGGTCAATTACTGTGTTTGCATGAGGTTGTTTCCAAAAAGCCAAACAGAGTCATCAACCCTGGGAAGAGAAATGTTTTACCAAGATTTAAATACAGGATTTGGATCTCACTTGATGGCTAATTTAATATTTTAAAGGAAAATGATAAAAATAAAATCTCACATTTGATGGTGTACCTGCTTGTTTAATGCCTATTCAAGCTCAGCAAAATGCTGCAAGCACTTTTCACAAAGGTAAGCAATTTCAACAAGAAAACTTTTAAATTGGCTTTCGAAATTGTATTGAAAGCTACCTAAATCCTCTCCTCACAACAAGGAGAGAACAATGTTCAAGTCAACCCACTATTCAAAAAGTCGAATATGATGCTTGTGCCAAAGTAAAACAAGTGTCTTAAACAAGAAAGAACGTGAAAACCAGAGAAACCCAACAAGATCATATACAAGCAGTACTGCTGCCAAAAGCAGTACATCCTCCAAGCAAACCAAATGCAAATGGTAGTTTTGAAAAATGTTTTCAGGATGCTCCATCAGTACAGTTATTATTTCCTTTATATAAAGATGATCACTACCCATAACTTTGTTGTATGAGGTTAAAACATGAGTGGAAGGGGGTTAAAGGGTTAGAAGAAGTCTGGGATGAGATGAAAGACTGAGCAATTTCATATCCATGAAATGTCCCATATTGTCTCCCATTTCTAACCAAACTCCTCTTCAGGCTTTAAGATGTGTGAGGGCGAGAATCTGGCATCTTAAAACCAGACTGCTCATAATTTTAGGCTTCTTTTTGGAGGCTGTCTATGTCGGAATCATGAATTTACCTGCAACTGATATTCGTGTTTCCTAGGCATGCTGATGAGCCCTGACATTGGGCAAAACAGCTGTATTAAAATTTATGTTAATGATTTTGTCATCGATTTCAACTTGTCCCAAGAAACCATTAAATATGAACAATATAATTAGGCTAAATTAGCCACTTAAGTGACCTAACCACTTTCATGTGTTTGAAAAATTGCAATATTGAATTAAGGATGAAATACTGTGGTTCATGGAATATTCGTGTGATCACAATTTTTAAACTTGCAGCTAATTCTGAAATTATTTTTGCAGTACCCTTAAAAAAACTTTCAGTTTCTTTTTAACAAACAGTTTTTATATGCTCCATTTATGAGATATTTCACTCTGAAATTGCAGGAAATGGCCATTTTGGGGTTGTAAATTTAAAATATTTCCCAGGGGAGCATGCCCTCCTAACCCCCCTAGTTGCTTTTCCACTTCCGAATAGCAGGACTAAAGTATCTAACCCTAGCTACGCCGCTGGATAACAAACAAAAAAAGTAGTAGCTGTGTTTCAATTGTTAGAAGAAGATCTTTAAATGAAAATAAGTAAAGAAACCGGATTGGATGAAACGAAGAGAACCCAGGGCATTTCAACAAATTGTGATAGCACAGAATGCGCGATACAACTCAATTAATTTGTATTAACCTTTCTTGTCCTCCATTTTAAAAAAGTTTGTACACCTTTTGCTATTCATTATCAGAAAATATACTATCATTAACGCCAACCTCAAACTCATTAAGGCAAAAATACATTCATTTTATTTAATCGACATTCATTGACGTAGATACGCAACCATTTGTATCAAAGGGCATCCCATCGCGCCAACAGACGACCATTAACACCATTCTACGATACATTAGGGATAATAAAATTTCAATTACGCAAGAGAAATATTTTACCTGATAGAAATTTTATTATCCCTAATATATACAGTGGAACCCCGTTAATACGACCACCGTTGGGCCGAAAAAATTTGGTCGTATTAACGGGGTGGTCGTATTAAGGGGGGTGGACCAGATACGTAACTAATGTTTTTTTGAATAACGTCATGGCAAACGGAGTCAGATTTCAATTATAATAACGCTAAAACCACAAAATAATCCACAAATAAATTTTACTAACTGAACACAACTCAACAAAATTAACCAAATGAGATGAATAACCTTGATAATAAACTCCTATATTAGTTATATAAATTTCTTTAGGTTTAAAAAAATCTGTAAGCTTCCGTTGGTTTTTCCGACACTAAAGCCAATCGGTTTGAGCTTGGCAGATTACTCTGGCGAGCTCATTTGCCGTTTTTGAATTTCCTTTCTGTTCAAGAAAATCCAAAGCATCTTGCATTGAGGATATTGCCTGCCGTTTTCGCTTACAATTTGAAAACATGATGACTGGTCAAAGTGCTTATACACAAAGCTGCGAAGCGTGTTCGGACAAAAGGTAATAAATCAGGAAAATCCTCGAGACATGCGTGAAAATTTTGCACTGATTAAATTAGAAAAAGTGTGAAATATGGATCGATGACAGATTCGGCGCTTTTCATAGCCAGCGCGTGCATACACTTGTATTTCCACCGGTAACGTCGAAGGAGTCATGTCGGACCCCATGGAAAATATTTCTAGCACAAAAGTAATCGAAGTTCCTTCCTGGATAAAGGGATATCATGTTTACAAAGAATACTGGAGAATCAAGATTGATGAAGTTCTTGAACTAAAGCACAAACACGACAATGAACAAGACAAGAACGCTATTGCGGTGATTAAGGAAGGAGATGTAGATGTTCACATTCCAAGGGCAGTAGCTTCTACAAACCATGAAAATGGGATAGTTCACCATTTTTTAGCAAAGAGTGGCAGTAAAGCAGAAGCTAAAGTTATTGGAACAGCTGTCAATCGTGGCGAGAGATATGGAATAGAGATTCCATGCATTTACAAATTTATGGGGCAGGAAAAGAACATTGACTTGCTAAGCAAATTGCTGGCCTTCCCGATTAACCTATCCGTTAAAGTCGAAATGGAATGTGGCCAAAAGAGAACAGCAGAAGAAAGTAGCAGAAAAAAGAGGGCAAGAAAACGATAAAACGACCCAAAAACATATTTAATCACGTTCTGTCTGTTTAATAAAAATTAAAATGAATATTGAAAAACGTTTAAGTGTTAATTATTTGCCATATGTGTAATTGATTAAGATAATTATACACCGCATATCAAAATTTGATATCAAAAAAGACATTACTCAACACGTTCCATGGTCGTATTAAACAGCAGGGGACATCAAAATATGGTCGTTGGTCGTATTAACGAGGTTTTCAGATAAGAAAAAAAATTAGCTTTTAATCGGGGGGTGAAAAAGTGGTCGTATTAACGAGGTGGTCGTACGGCGGGGTTCCACTGTAGTAGAATGGTGTTAATGGTCGTCTGTTGGCACCATGTAATGCCCTTTGGTACAAATGGTTGTGTATCTACGCTAATGAATGTCGATTGAATAAAATGAGTGTATTTTTGCGTTAATGAGTTTGAGGTGGGCGTTAATGATAGTATATTTTCTGAAAATGAACAGCAAAAGGTGTAATCGAACATCCTCATGTGAATTATTTCAACACAAATTGCCGATTGGTATGCTGCCCTGACCAACCTCAGTTTCTGTTGCAGCAATGCGTTGCAAGACTTTAATGTAACTCGAAAACTTTCAATGCTTCAAGAACGCTAAAATCATGGTTGCGGGTATATGTTACACTCACTGATTTACCTCCCAACGCTACTGCAACACAAATCGGCGACAAAAATTTATAAATGTAACTTCAACAACGCAAGTCAAACTAAGTATTGGATTAAGCAAGTGCAACGCTTGCGGAAAACTAAAAGTACTTGGCCCTTACCCACCACACAACTACAAATATATACCTAAAAATTTATTTTCTCCTTAAACACGACATCAAAATTGTAACTATTTGTTTTCTAATTTATAAGAAAAAAACTAGAATTTTTTTTTCTTGATCTGCGCCACTAGCTACATCTGCCCATATGTTAATTTCGTACTGGTTAACTCTGTTAAGAGCAAATCTGAATATTCAATTCATTTACCAGTTGATTCAGAAATGAACATTGGAGAAAAATGATCATAAACAGGACAAATCTTGCACCTCTCCATTCCCTCTCACCTGGCTCCCTCATGAGTGCTCAGATTGGACCAATCACAGCACAGAACCAAAGCCCAACGCAGTGGAGGCATGGATCTCAAATAGGGGCCAGGAAATGACATGCTAAGGGTGCACTTTTAGCAAGGGGTGTAAGGGGGGTGAGGGGATTGCTGCCAGTAAAAATACGATGTGAATTGAAGACGTGAAAACCTTTAGTTTACTGAGATAAAAACTTAGAAGAAACAATTAAGATCGTAAAATGGGTCTATAATGACACGGGTCGATAATAAAATTTGATTGAGTGACCTCTTGCATGGTCTAAATTTCATAGCTCTTCACAGAACATCACTTTATGCTGTTTTTCCACCCAGCATAACACTTTAAATAAGGGCCTTCTGACTATGAATTATTAGCGCCCACAGGCTACAAACTCTTGGAGACCACCAGGAATCGTTCCAGTGTCCTAAAGGGCCACACACCCCCTGGCCCAACATTGGCCATTAACCAGATATCCTTTGAATAGTCATTCAAAAAATAGTTTTTAAACTCTGTCAGCCTTGCCTTGAAGAAACTATTCTCAAGAATTTCTTCTCAGATAACCAACCAATGGACCGATAATGCAGCCAGTGTACAAAACATATCCATCAGACAAAATATTTGAACTTTGGACAACCATCTCCCTGGTGGTTGGGGAGGGGCTGGGTGATGACACTGGCAAATGTCATGCACATGTGAGGCTCCAGATTCATGGCTTAGAAATGAGCAAGAAACAATATTTAACAATTAGATTATGAACTCAAATTTTCAGTGACATGATAGATGATAATGAATTACAGTGAAACCTGTACTAAGCAGCCCTCTATTAAGCAGACAGTTCTCAAAGTCCTGAATTAAATATCACATTAACCATCCAAATACCACCTTTATTAGGCCTGCACCTGTATTAAGCGGAAGCAAACACCTCTATTGAGCACATGCGGACACCTATATCGATACAAAAAGATACCTAGTCCCTGTATTGAGCAGACAAAGTTTTCTATATTTATTGATATCTAAGAGCTCTCCTTTCTTAAAACTGTAATGCTATATCCAGGTGAAATTCGATAAGAGTCGTTCCTGGTTTAGATGTCACTTGACAGAAATTAGTAAATGTTCCGCAATAGTCAGTGCATAGTTTCTAGAATATTATCATAAATTACATTTGTTTTGAGTTAATGCTATTCTTTATTGGGAGTCCGACATCAAAGTTCTCGTCCAGTTGCTGGAAAAGCAGTCTCCTTAAAATTCAGAGACAAGAAATTTCCGAATCATATCCGGCATCTCTGTTCAACCTTTTTCCCTTGATGATAACTTTGCCAATGATTGTTGGATACTTAATAAACTTATACTGTCCCATATTGCCATGTGTTTAGGGATACAGCCAACGACTTTCATGTTATCCCCCATTTTGGTGGGAATTAATGCAACACTATATAGCTAAATTACCACTGTTTCTTGCTTTGACAACAGAAACTGCCTTTTTATCAGTTTGATTACTGGACTCCAGTTTCAGAAAAAAACCCTTGTTGATTTTAGTCTAGCAGATATCCATCTACTCATGATAGCCTCATACAAATCGACTTACTAGCAGATGTTCAGAAGAGATCATAATGCACTAAGTTTCTATCATGATAGTTTACAATGCAAGATGTTAAAGTGTGACTGGAGGTATTTTTAGACAGGTTTCTATTGCAAGTGTATTGTAAATGTAGAGTAAGTGTACTGTTATACTGGTAAGTCTAAGTTCATTGTCATGCCATGAACAATTTTTACTCAAATTCCATAGTCACAACCTCATCATTCATACTTTATGCAGTTGTATGAGCTCTAAAACCAAAGAACTGTGTGATGATAATAAATAAAAATGTATTTGATGGATGTGAAACATGTAGACATGTAGACGTGAGGACTAGTCTAACCACAATTAATATCCAGGAAGTCTGGGTACAAGAACCTCTTTTAACCCTTTTATGCGTACTGTTGTCATACCACAACAAATTACAATAATAGAACTAAAGAAAGAACAAAGAAAAAACAAAGGAGAACAAAGAACAAAAGAATAAGAAACCATACAAAACAGGTTTAAGCGGACACCTCTATTAGATAGACACTGAACAATTCCCCAAGGGTGTCTGCTTAATACAAGTTTCACTATATCAAACAAAGGACACTGAACTAGAAATCCAAAGAGCATTGTAAAATTTTGTTTTAAATTTAAATATTGCCCTAACCCTGAAAAACAAATGGAAAAGTCCCCTCCAAAATTAAAAAGCCTGGGTGAAAAGCTAAAAAATATTACGGTAAGATTTACCAGCTAAAAATCTGTGATGTCAGCAAAAACAATCTATTCCCTTATTTCGCTCCAGACATCACAAGGATAGTATGTATTAAGCTTAGTTTTGAACATACCAGCTGTTTGACAACAGTTTGGATCAAATGAAGATTACATCACCCCATTCCTTCGGCATTCTTTTAGAGAACGAAGGAAACAATCGAGAATTTCCTTTGTTTTTGGGTGTTTATTCCTTCTTTAACTCATTCCCTGCAGGATCAGTCTTCCATTATTTTACTCTGGCTAACACTGAATGATTTTACTTGATCATGTTCAGAATAGTCCCCCCACCCCTTTTTGAGGGGCCTATTCCGAACATGGAAAATATTGCTGTTCAGAATAACCCCCTATTTTCTTCAGCAATGCAAACATGTTTACCAGTTCTTTTGACAGGGTTGTCCACAGTGGCATTGCTTGGGTTAATTTTAGTTGGGGGGTGTGGCCAAAATTGTGGCATACTCTGATGTTTTACAGCTTTTTATTGATGAAATCGGTGCTCGTCTCTAAGTAACATCGTTTGGGATCACTGGGTAAATTGTGACGAGCGTTTGTTCGATATCGCACCAAAAAACCCTTGGTCGTAGAAACAAATGTTGTCGAGATCCAGAACACGAGGCAATAATTTAATTGTTCAACTGGTTCAATATACTGGTATGAAATTAGGGGGCCAGGACACCCAAATTTACATTTGGGGGACCACGGCATCTTGGAGACCCCTTGCGACGCCTATGGTTGTCGAAATATCTAACACAAATAAAACCGCGTTTGTCATAGCCTTTCGTAAGTGAGGGACACTTGTTGACAACATCGATGATTCCTTTGTGTTCAAGCCAGGATGCGTCAGCCGTTTTTTAAAGGTCTGTCGAAATATCCAGTATCATTTATCCACATCTGGAAAGGGACTTACTTGCCAGATATCTCAACGAATTTATGTGGAGAGAGCATGTGTGAGGTAACTATTTTGTAGCCATCTTGACAGAAATCGCTCGCCAGTGCAAAGTGTAGAAAGGTTCTTTCAAGAGCCACCAAAATTAAGAAATGTAATTAACAATACTCTTTAAACTTTGTGTTGTGCCGTGTTCGTGTTTTATATTTTAACATGGATATAAAGGGGGGGGGGGATTATTCTGGACATAGGTGTTCAGTTCAGTCCTCCAAGACGTATGAGGGGGACTATTAACATGATCGGATTTTACTTGTCATCGGGAGATATCCTGCCGTGAAAGAGTTAAAAGGACAAAGAAACAAGGGGAGGCGCACACTCTTATTGATCCCTAGTTTTCTAATAAAGCTCACTAAAATCTCGTAAAAATTTCTTGGGCATCGAAGAGGTCATAAAAAATCACCCTCCATGATCCACGCTCTTTACGATAAAAAACCCGGAGCAATTACAATGGCAGTGGCATCCCATTGTGAGCTCTGAGCGGTTCACAGAAAATTAGACCACAGCTCGTTTAGTTCATGAGACGATCACTTCGTCGGTCCTTCAACTCATCTAATCGAAATGGTACGGTGGCCCACAACGGTACCTGCAGATATGTGTATATGTCATATAAACGTGTTAGTAACATGAGTTGCAGCAAAAATGTCAATGTAACATGAGTTGCTGTATATGTGAAAGTGTGCTAGTAAGATTCACAAGGTTTAAATTTTCATATTCATCAACGTGCCAGCTGTAATTTGGACTAAGATTTGAATAACACCTTTTCAATCTTCTTCATCTTCTATCCTGTACTCTGTACTCCATATGGCAACATCACTTCGCTTGACTTAATGTCTTGACTTAATGTCCGTCGTTCTTCAAAATCTTCCACATCCTCCGGTAGCCCATTAAACAACCAGGTTCCGAGAGGAGAGTTACTATCTTTAACCTCAGTTCTTGCTCGAGCGTGGTTGTTCAAAGTAAGGTTTCATCTTCTCAAACCCCAAATTCTTAGCCGTTTTCTAAGAGTACGTTCACTCATGTTTGTAACGTGAAATTCAGACAAAAAACGTCATATTTCGTCACAGGCAAATCCAGAATCCACATAGTTTGTGACAATAGTTCGTTCTGATTGTAACAGTTGGTCAGCCATGTTGCACTAGTATTTTGCTTTGACTTCTGTTGTGACTTTTACCAGCGCGCTGTCACATATTCAACAACTCATGTTAGGGGCTGTTTACACGAGCCCGGGTTGACGTCCTACCCGGGTCAGCTCACTACCCGTGGGTTTTCTTTTTTTTTTGTTTGTTTTACATGAACCCGGGCAGGGCGTTATTTCAGATATGTTTTTCCAACCCGGGTCAGCTTTGCTCAACCCGGGTTGACACGAGCCATTCTGAAAGACGCCGTCGAATCTCCAATTCACATGAATGATATGTATCTAATAAAGAACCTTTTCTAATAAGAACCATATTTCCTCTGCTTTCTAGATATAAAACTGTTCGGCTACTACAACATATTTCCACAAGTTTTCCCTTAAACGCCAAGGGCGCTTACTTTTTAAACACACAAATGGAGACAAATGTCTAGCTGTCGAAAATAAAACATATTCCGAAGAATAAAGTCATCTTGAGAACTCAAGATATGAGTCAATGCAAGATAAAACTATTGTTGGAACTGTGATATTTCGACTTTATTCCAAAGTCATCTTCAGACAGAATGATAATTACAAAAACATGCCAGAGTCTATATACAGGAGGTGTGATGACATCATCGAGACAGAATTAAGAAACACTACCGGTAATCCCTAATTTACATGCTGAGATGTTGAGATGCTAAGTGCTAATTAGAAGTTCTCACCACCATTAATAAAGCGGTTGAGCGTGAATAGGACAATTGGGCTAACTGATAACAAGTGTGCATAATATCTAATTAAAAAGGTTGAGTTCTTTGCTAGCTTTGAGCCCAGAATTAAGCTCAGGTTTATTAAATTTAATGTGGAGTGCTTCAATTATTAGAAGTTTATTGGTGTTAATAGACTTATTCGTATAAAGAATTTTATAGTTATTAAAGATTAAATTTTTAATGGAGGTAGATGTGTTAGAAGAAAAGGGAAGGTCATTTAGTCGGTCGTACTGATCGTATAAGTCATTAATGAAGTGAGCGTGTTCACATTCGAGAAAGTGTTAGGCAACTGCACTGGTGTTATGTTGAGTAGAATGTTCGGAAAGGCGTTTGTGAAGACAACGGTCGGTTTTACCTATATATGTTTTGTTGCAGCCAGGACAAGTAATTTGATAGACGACATTATTGCGAGACATATCCGGAATCTTATCTTTGTTAGAAATAAAATAGGAGACTTTTTTCGTGTCATAAATAACGATAAATTTAACGGGTTGATTGCGATGACGCCGAATTTTCGAAATGTATGATTTAATTAGATTTTCCCTTTGTTTACCAAGGAAAGGAATACGTACCCAAATTTTGGGTAAATTATCATCATCGCAAGACCTATTCGTTTTAATTGTAGAAGCGTTGTATTTGCGTTTTAGTTTATTAATAAGAAAATATTTTACGCTGTTGGGATAACCATTCCACGACATACAAGATTTTATAAAACTGATTTGGTTGTTAAAAAGCTTTCTTGAGCTACAAATCTTAAGAGCGCGGTTAAAAAGAGACTTTATCCATGCAGTTTTGCGTGAAAAAGGTTCAAAACTTGTGAAGTGCGTATATTGACCAGTGTGAGTATCTTTACGATAAACGTCAGTGCCATCAGCCGAAATTTTAATGTCTAAAAAGTGGATATTACCATCGGGAAAAGTATCAACTGTAAATTTTAGGTTTTTATCAAATCTGTTAAATTTCGTTAACACCGAAGAGATGTTGGAAGGTTTAATCAAAAGCAGAGTATCGTCAACATATCGTTTATAAAATTTTATGATACCGCTATTAATGAGGTCTGAAACTATAATCCGCTCAAATTCAGTTAGTATAATGTTAGCCAAGACAGGTCCTAGTGACGATCCCATAGATACACCGTCAATCTGTTCATATAACTGGTTGTTAAAAGAAAAGGTAGTTTTACTGCAGCAATCCAAAATCAGCTTTTTCAAGGTGCGTTTCGTTAAAGTGGTACTTAATAAATTTTTATTATAAATTCGGTCTAAGATAATATTAACTGTGCGAGATAGTGGAACATTAGTAAATAGTGATTCGACATCAAAGGAAACAAATTGGTAGCCTTCTAGTAATAGTTGTTTCGGAATGTTTTGGATGTGTGTAACAGCGTTGAAAGAGTCTGAAAGTGTAAACTCATTTACGGTTAGCGGGTTTAATAGTGAAGAAAGAAATTTTCCGACATTGTAATGTGGAGTGTTAGTCGTGTCAATAATTGGCCGAAATTTTGGAAGGGAAGAAAATGTTTTGTGTGTTTTAGGTAAACCATGTGCTCGACCAAAATGTGCTGCCTTAGGACGTAGAAAACTGTAATCACTGTCAGTAATTTCGCCTCGTTTGTGTAAAGTTAATAGGTATTTTTGTAAAGAAGAAAGTCTAGTGGGTGTAGGGTCAGATACTATTTTCTTAAACTTATTAGGGTCAGCAAAAAGAGACTTAACGGAAGACACATAATCACTGCGTTTCATTAACACAATACCATTTCGGAATATGCTTTATTTTATACTTTTTGAAGTTGTCGGCTGGTCATGGTTTTTGTCTAGCTGTCGCTACTCCGAGTTTCACGCGCTCTGGCACAGTTGCCAGATGGGTAGCCTGCAAACCAGCCCAAGCTACCTTAACAAGTAGCCCAAAAATAGCCCAATTATATTTCGCGCAAAATAGCCAAAATTTGCACCAAAATAAGTAAAAACTAGCCCAATTCTTATTAAAAATATTCAAATCGAAACCAAATTACACAGTCCACAGTCAAATATCCACCAACTTTTGAAAGTGGTCAAAAACCCGTAACCCGCAACCTCCTGAAATTTCCCGCAACCAGGCTTCTAAACCAGCCCAACTGGGCGGGAAAACCGCCCATCTGGCAACACTGCGCTCTGGCGATCATCAGGCAACTGACAGATGGTTTAATTATTCACGCAAGAAACACTACTGAAATATGATCTATGTCATAGGTTTATGTTATAGGTTTTGTTAGGTGAACACATTTGGTGAATGGTTCTGCACGTCTGTTTATCAAGTTTTTCCCCCGTCGTTTCATTATAGAAAGTTTTTCTTCTAGGCAAATGTTGCATCTTCCGGAGTTTCCTTTACCAGCCGGCGCGTGTTTTAAGAGTGACCATTTTATGTTGTAATCTAGTTTGCCTCGTTTATGTTTCCACACGAGCTTAGAAAGTTCCGTCTCGTTTGCATACTTCACGTTGGTAAATGATTTTTTATGGTTCCGGAATCTTTCTTTAAAGGTGTTGGCAGTGACGATGGGTTGTTATGACTACATGGGTAGTTATGGGTAGATGTCGTTACTGTCCGAGACTTGGACAGTACATTCGACGTGACGATGGGTAGTTATGATGGGGCAGAAGTATGCGAGCTAGTAGGCCTCTTCATGCTACATTCTTTACAAAAACGTTTCGGAAAAAATATCGGACTCTACCGCGACGACGGACTGGCCTTAGTACAGACGAAGTCTGGACGCCTAAGCGACAAAGCTAGAAAAGACCTCATACAAACATTCAACGACTTCGGCCTAAAAATTACCGCTCAAATTAACCAACAACTCACTAACTTCCTCGACTTAACACTGAACTTAACCGACGGCACTTATAAACCCTATCGCAAACCAAATGACAAACCGCTTTACATTAACCGTTCATCCTACCACCCGCCATCAATCATCCGTCAACTACCACTATCCATCAACCGCCGTATTAACACGCTATCATGTGATAAACAGGCTTTTGACTCCACAGCCTCACTTTGTAACAATGCTCTACACAGCAACTTCGACATGCAACTAACGTACAACCCTATACCAAACAACCCAAGACGAAACAAACAACGCTACACTATTTGGTACAACTCACCTTTTAATAAAAACGTCAGAACGAACATCGCACACGACTTCTTACAACTCATAGACAAACATTTCCCACCAGCTAACAGACTCGGCACTTTATTCAACAGACACACGGTACGAGTAAGTTACAGCTGTACAGAAAACATGAAATCAGTCATTTCAAAACACAACAAGACGATACTTAAGAAACACGACAATCCATCCAGCACATCGAATACAAATAACGACCTAACCCGACCCTGCAATTGCCGTCAAGCTACCCAATGCCCAGTCAATGGAAAATGCCTAGAAAAAAGCGTTGTATACCAGACCGTAGTGACGAGCGCCGATAATCAAGAGAAACACATTTATTTCGGTGTCACTGCCAACACCTTTAAAGAAAGATTCCGGAACCATAAAAAATCATTTACCAACGTGAAGTTTGCGAACGAGACGGAACTTTCTAAGTTCGTGTGGAAACATAAACGTGGCAAACGAGATTACAACATAAAATGGTCACTCTTAAAACACGCTCCGGTTGGTAAAGGAAACTGCGGAAGATGCAACTTCTGCCTAGAAGAAAAACTTTCTATAATGAAACGACGGGGGAAAGACTTGATAAACAGACGTTCAGAACTTTTCACCAAATGTATTCACCTAATAAAACCTATAACATAGATCATATTTCAGTGGTGTTTATTGCGTGAATAATTAAAGAATCTGTCAATTCCCTGATGATCACCAGAGCGCGTGAAACTCGGAGTAGCGACAGCTAAACATTTGTCTCTATTTGTGTCATTTTCGCTCTACCTGTAATGGTATCGAGCGCTCTATATATTGAAGTCACTTGTGCAACTTCTCGGTTACACTTTGTTGGATATGTATTGTGGTAACGACGGAGAATATAAATAAATTAACCACCCATTTCGCACAAACGTTTTCGCTTTTATTGAAGCTCTTCAGGCGCTGACTAAAATATCATATATATATATATATATATTATAAAAAATTTTATATATATATATATATATATACTGTTTAAACGAAAACTTGGATGAAGCTACAGTCAAAATAGGAGAAGGGTATTATTATTAATTAACTTTTAGTTGTTACAAGCAGTTCCTCGATTGCTTTGTCATTGACTACGGATGAATGCCAAGTTGGGGAACGATTACACGATAGCCCCTTTGTGAGTGGTTAAGTTGAATTTTCAGTTAAATTACTAAAGAGGTATGTGGGTTTGGTTAAGAAATGAATGATGAGATATATTCAGGTTTATGCCTGTCAAAATATCTAGATGCTGGGCTTAGTTCATGCGAAAAAACTAATGATTACTTAATTGGATCCCACTTGATCAGAGGAAGTGGTGCGGTCGAGAGATAAATGAAATAGGGAAAACAAACAAGCGCGCTTTTTCCTACGAATGTCTGGTTAGCGTTCGTATTCAGGAAAACTGACTTCAATGGCTGTCCTGGTTTATGCTACCTTTTTAAAAAAATAATTTTTGTAAATATTTGTATTCCTTTGCGCAAGGCCAATAAATTTACAGAATTTTAATCCCCCTCAAGTTTACACGACACGTTGTCGCTGGCTAGACCCACATATAGTCTCCGAAATCCAAGGAATGTCCATCGGATTATCCAACCAAATACTGATATTGTGACATGGGGGTCATAGGAAGATTTAACATTGGCTTGGCTGGCTATAAAACATTTTGTTCTTAAATAGTTTGCTGAGGATTTGTAATATGTTCTTTTATTTCCAATTAGTCCATAAATCATGTTGCTTGTTGGTGTACAGAACTTCATTATTGATCACTTGATTCATACTTGATTCTCAAATCATTTCGTTTTACGTTATAATTGCAGAGTTCAGTTCGACCTCCCGGTACTGCGATTTATATTTCATATCCACCGCTTGATGTAAACATTAAAAGGTCAAGCAACACAGAGTTTGTTCGTTTTGCTTAAAGCTGACACCGTAATTGGCGTTAAGATTGAAAGATGAGCACCATCCCAGCCAATCGCTCTAATGACTCGATTATGTTTCGTGTTTTTGTCAACAGCTTGGCCAAGGAGGCACTGGAAGGTTGTAGCCGCTAAATTTCACAGAACTAGTCCAGTCATTTTGAGAAATATTACACAAAACGTAATAGAATATTTCGGGATCAGTCTCAGAGGGACCAAAATGCAGAATGTTTTTTAGTTGTCTTTCTCCTAGCGCAATTTTTAGGGTAAAATTTTTAGGGCATTGACAATCCATGATCTCTGATCTGCACAATTGAAAACAAAGCAATTACATTGGTTGGTGATATTGGATTGTGAACTCTGATTGACTGATAGGAATCAGACCACTTTGTGCTTCGTTCATCAAGTCATCATTACAATCTGTTCTACAACAAATCTGATCTATTTGCCCATAGAATTCCATTCATTTCAGAATATTCTTGGCACAGTCTTCTTTGAGTTATGATTTAAACCTGGGATAACTCTGACTCCAACATGAATCCACCAACTGATGGTTCTAAAAGATCACTATGGATAAAGCCGCAGTCGCGCATTGATTCCAACTCTAAATTTGAATCCCTTAAGTCACAGCACATTGGCCAACCTGGGGTTTGAAAACACGACCAAGGTGGCCATCGCACGCTACTTTAGTACACTTGTACAAGCAAAAGTTTGCCGAACGCTCGCGTTTAATTTAAACTATTTATAAAATGAGAACATTTTGTTCTGCTGGTGTGAATTAGATATAAGGAAACGGAGTTAGAAGTGTATATCTCACTCTTCCCAGATATACACTGGTTTGTGTGAGACCTTACCAAATACTTTCCAATCACAAACGTAAATCGAACTTTCAAAACATCACGCACAAAGTGATTTGCGAGCATAGCCGATAAAATTACTAGGGATTCACATTTCATTAACTTCTTTAAACTTTGTCTTATGGACACCGATCATCCCACCCTAATATCTTTTCAAGACTAAATGAACCAATTTTAAGTTGGTGCACCAAAGTACGGGGGCACTTTTGAACACGATAAGAGCATCCCAGAATATATACTATTTGATCAAGTTTTCTCACTGAGAAGAACGTGTTTTGTTAACAGGAAATAACACTTTCGACGTTAGAAGAGCAATGCCTCTAATGTTGAACAGTTTCGACGTTCTTGTGCCTTTTCCTTTGTTGTGTAAGTTTCCCATCAGTATTCATGTTGATATCTGGAGTTTATGCTTAAAAAGGGTCAGCCGAAATAGCTAAACCTGAGCCAAATAAAACTGCAAATTATTGCAAACCAATGTCCGTGTATGGAGTTCGTTGACGCGAGCCCAACCAGAAAAGTTTACAAAGAAGGTGAATGTCTCTGCGAGGGATGTAGTTTCTAAAGCAATTAACTTGAACCGCTAGCCCTGGCGACCAAAAGCAAGCGAAACAATCGACAAAAATTTGAATCCCACACGAACTTGCTTCAATCCAGTGCAACCAGATGCACGTCAGAACTTGCAGCGATTTCCATGCTGGCTTGATCTACGACTTACCTTCATCAAGCTTCGGTCATTTTGTATTCAGTAACCCATTAGGTAGCTCAAATGTTATCCAGCCATCCAGGCCGCTATAACGAATTCTTTAGGAAAGTTCAAAACGAAAGCGGAAGATATGCCGTAAGACAACCTTGAACCGCAAACATACGACAGCTTGCGAAACTTGCTGTCACAGTGAGTGAAGATTTTCAAATTAATGATTTGCCAAAATACTCAAGGTACTGAAAAGCGAGTTGTGGATTCATATTCCAGCAAAGTTTCACCTTGAATCCTCAGCTTAAAGCCGCCATAAACGTCTAAACGATTCTCCTATCATAAGTATGCTTGTTAACTTACCTCTCTCACATGTTCCCTCTATAATCTGCTTCGATAAATGGATGAATGTTCCCAACTTGTAGGCTGATTAAAAGCTCATCTGCTTCGCTTCTAAAACAAAACTTTACCTCCAAAACTTACTTTACTTCGGCCCTCTAGTCTAACTTCGGCCTATGCTCAAATGAACGGCGATAAAAACATGGGCTTAAGTTGAATGTTTACAGCTGGTAACTCAATACTTTACTACAATTATTTATTCTGCCATGCCAAAATCTAATTATTTCACATTCCTTTACCTGTCAGTATAAACGGTGAGTGTCGTTTGATAAATTTATAACAAACAAACAAAACTACGTTACGCCTATTGACCTTTGTTTTAACAATACGAACTTTACTTTATCATAAAATAGCGTGCATCCGAAATAATTTTATCTGCTAACTTTTATCAAACTGCTTTGTGTTCCATGTTTCGACAATTAAATCGGGACAGCCTCCCACAGCTTGGGTCAAAAGTTCAAGATGAAACGATAAAGCTTCTGTCATCAAGATGTAATTAAATGCGGTACGAATTTTTCAGAGTTTCATTTTCTATTTCTGCTGACGGGAGATGCATCACCCCTTCACCACATCTTCTGAAGATTATGCGTAGACCTTGTTTATATGGCAGGTTGTCGGCAGTATCAAGGATACCCTCTCTTGAGAATCAACTTTATCGACCTCCGCGAGTGAATACTCTGTATACTCTGTGCGTGCTGGTTTGTGTCTGGTATGAAGGGAGCCAAACACTTCATAATGTGATATATATCTTTCTGGGAATTGATCAGCTGTAACTGGAATTTCGCAAGGTGGGTGTCGGAGCGTGCTCCTCCAAACACAAAACCTCTTAGCAACGTTTTTTAACTTGCAGTTCTACACTAAATGTGCAGTTCTAAAGAGATTAGTGAAGTTCTAAGGAAACTGACCAGTTCTAAATTACGTAATTCTCAGCTTGTTTGTTCAAAAGATCATCGAATGGAAGCAATAATGGCATATTCGTAAAGCCTCTCAATTCAATCTCAATTCAGTGTTTGGAGTCACTTATTCCCTGCCTTTCGTACGAAATACCACCGTTCATCAGTTTGGACAAAAGACTCAGTGTACTTCTAAACTTTTTTTAAAATCCCCTCTTAGTATCCGTTTTCAAAATTCTACAACAGCTTGTTTGCTGTCAAACGAAATGCGTTGAAGTTTCAACTTCGGTCAATTAGATATCAGAAGGTTCGCTTTGGAGAAAGAGATTCGTAAAAAGCAATCTCGTTCGACCACACTTGAGCTCCTAACTGTAAACGTCAATTACGATATATACAAAAGTTTAACTAAGAAACCCTTTCATCAAATAATTATATCCATAAATTTATTGAAAAAATTCAAAGATATTGGCACGCTTTAATTCTATTATTTCAGCACCTATCAAATCTAACGTTGATTGATGACTGTGATAAAAATAACATCATATTTCCGGCTCCAATTATTACATCATGCGTCACATTGAAAACTTCAATTACTGTTACTACAGTCCTTGCTCTTCGTTGGCTTTTGATAGCCGATAACTGGCATTGTATTATTAACTATTTGTTGGGTCAAGAACTCAAGATAGTTTGATTGCTGCAACGAAACCTCCTGGCTTTTGTTGGGTCTGGATTAACGGCTGTCATTGTGTTATCTGCAACTGTTCACTTTCGATGGTTCCCTTCCTGTCATAGGCTTCTTGGATATTTTTACGATCTTGACGACTTGATTGGTATTCATTCCTTTCTCTGGCACTGATCGGGACTTGATGGTTCTATTACTTTCACTGCTTTCTCTGGCATTGTTTGGGTCTGCATGTCTTGATTTCTGTCACTCTTACGAGTTTCACTGAAGTAGTTGGTTGTTCATGACATGATTCATGTCGAAGAAACAGTGATGGCGCCAGACATCCTAGTCTGTGAGCGAGGCAACAGAATTTGTAAGGGAGGCAAAACCTCCAGAAGAATATGCTAAATTTTGCACGAAGTATGAAAACCATAAAGATAATGGAATATTCAGCTTCACTACTTCAGGACTTTCAATGCTCTCTGAGTTTCCCCTTCATTTTTCTTTTTTCATCTGGACTAACCAGTTTCGTCTTTTTTCTTGCTGCTTGGCTCTCATTTCGTACGTGATTGATCGCTTTTATGGCTTCGTTTTATTCCAGTTAACACTAAAAATCGCAAAAGATGGAAACCATTATAGAGATTTTATGCTAAGGCCACTGAGGTGGAGTGAAGCAAAAACGCTCGAGATGATTTTGATATTTTATGACGATAAAATTTTTCCGGTTATACTTCTGAAATTTCACCTTTTTAATAAAATACCATTAGTTTATTTTGAGGCAAAAAGAAAATAATACATTTGCGCTTGGAGATACGGAATTTATCTTCTCGTGTTCAATCTGATATGCCACTTTTAACCATTACGAAAACCGATGAGACGCTATAACCATAGAGCTACCAAGACTCAGATGGTGAGCTAAGATGCAAGTTCGACATATGTGCGACCTAAGCGGAAGCCACTATATGTTAATAATGCTATAACATATGAGTTATATCATATTTATGATAGGTTATATCATGGGCCTATTCAGAGGGTTGCAGGTTCGATCCCCGTCTTGCGCTCACAAATCGTTTTTCTGAGGATTGAGCTAGACGATCGTTCATCTATCATCTCAAGATATCTCCAAGCTCTCACACTTCTAAAACATAAATTTCCTCAATATCATTATTAACATATAGGGGCTTCCGCTTAGGTCGCACATACGCCGAACTTGCACCTTATCTCACCATTTGAGTCTTGGTAGCTCAATGGTTAGAGCGTCTCACCAGTCATCAGAAGGTTGCGGGTTCGGTCCCCGTCTGGGGCTGAGAAATCGTTTTTCTGAGGATAGAGCTTGACAATCGTTCATCTATCATCTCAAGGTATTATTTTCCTTGTTTTAATGAACATTCTGACTGATGACTTTGAAATAGTGTTGAAATATCACTGTTACAAACTTTTCCACTAAATTTGTGGCTCAAATCTTGAGTTTTCAGGATGACTCTCTTTACCGAAAAATATAAAGCATGCCCAGCGTTTTGGAAAGTTTCGAAAACCGAATTACAACATTACAATGAAAATGACAATGACATTGATGATGATAATGATTATGGTGATGATAACGAAAATGATAATAACGATAGAGTGGATGAATCACACCTCTTCAAGTTACCACTAGGTACTGAAAGCAGAGGCCACTCCATTTACAAAATAGTTTATTGCAAAGCCAAAACCTTCACCATACCTGTTTTAAAAAATATATGGTAGGTCAGAGTATAAATGGCACACACTGTGCCACCAACACCACAGTCACAGTGGCGACAGACACATGCACTACTGCTTTACCACCAATATCCCAGTCTAAGAGGTGAGGAACACGTGCACTACCACTGTGCCACCAAAACTCCAGTTAGAGGTGAGAGACACGTACACCACCAATGTACCACCAACACTCCAGTTACAGAGGTGAGAGACATGCACGACCACTGTGCTACCTACACCCCAGTTACAGAGGTGAGAGACACATGTATTACAACTGTATCGCCATCTCTCCAGTTACAGAGATGAGAGACACAACACTACCACTGTACCACTATCACTTCAGTCACAAAGGTGGGTGTATAGTTCTTTTTAGTAAACTTTTTTTTTTAGAGATTTAACTAATAACTGGGAACAGTTACAGATGAGGATAAAAGGTACAATACTGAATTGATCGGCATTCAATGAAAGCTTACCTCTTTAAAATGGTCGGCTACATTTCCTTTAGAAAGTTCCATGCAAAGTGACGCCCTATTAGATTATAAGTAACCACACAGGAGACCACAATGGCTGTGTCTTGGGTTTAGATCTTGCTTACGTTGATAGCGTATTGCAAGTACCTGGGGACGAGCAACAAAATTTAATTAATCCTACGTAATGTTGTTAGTACATCGTGTAATATGTACGTTTGGTTGTTAAGCTTATAGCTCTGGAACTTCGATTAAGGACTGGTTATAAAACTTTTGAAATATTAACTGTTTAGAATTTACTATAGACCTGTTAATAAGCCACGGTTCAGGAGTTCCTGCTAAGCCGTACATAATCTTAGTACTTTCGGAGGCCACATTGGGTTTTTGAAGTCTTTTGAAAGCTACGTCCCATTCTTTTTCACCACTTTGAGACATTCCAAAGAAATAAACAGCTGATGTGAGATCTGCAAGGACAGGTCTTATGGAGCAAAAGAAAATAAAAGCAAATTTTTAGTGAATGTAATACATCATACTCATTCACTAAAGTGTCTTTATTTATTCTGGATAACCCTATCAGCTACCTGAACTGTTCTCCCTAGAGGTCCAGTAAGGGCCACCTCTCATGGGTCCAGTGTTACTACAGGAGGAAACTGGGGTATCCGGTACAAACTGAACAACACTCTTCTCACATGTGACCAAGGTAATTTTAATCAGATAATTGCATGAAGCCAAAATCGGATTCAAGTCACAGTGGTGAGAGAGACGTGCACTACCACCGTACCACCAGCACCCTAAGCCGTCCGTGACTGCAGTGGAGAAAGCGTCCGCTCTTTGACACATCAGTCAATGGTAGGATTCTCATGTTTTCGTGGATAACAAAGGCGTTAACCTTTGAATAATGGAAGTGTTAAGAAGTAAGAGTTTCTTTTTGGTATCGACAGTAAATGAGAAGACTTTCATGCTATCTTGGATGATTACCAGTATTTATAATTGTAAAATAACGTAGAAGGAATTGCTGTTCATGTTACAACATATGTAATGGTAAGGCTGTCATGTCAACTTCCCATGATTCTCGACGAGGATGACGTCACTTAACATTTAGGTCACCTCTCTAATGAATATCGTTCGTCACTCACAAGTAGCAGGGCTAATGTACTGGACATGTTAATTTAGAGGGACAACGCTTGGAAAAACACGTTTCACTTACGATTTTGTATCGTTTTTGATCCAGGCATCAAAATAATCCTCGATCTTTTTCATACAGGTTTCGTTCTTGACGGAGCACGCGGCATAAATCACCTCGACGCGAAAATACCTGACTGAATTAATACAATATATTTTAATCCTGGAATTACTTAGGTTTGTAAAAATAGATACACAACGCACACATATACACACGTATATAAAAGATATACAGGTAAGTGTGAAGTTCACACCCTTCGAACATATCTGCCTAACCACCAACTCACCCATCTACCTATTTACACACCCATCAATCCACCTACCTATTTACAAAGTTTACTCATCTACCTACCCATCTACCCACCCTCCTACCCATCTACCTAATTACCCCCCTACCCACCTATTCACCAACCAACCTACCTACCTATCTGCAAAACTACCCAACCACCAACTTACCAACCCATCTATCCATCCATTGACATAGGCACCCATCCACCTAAATATCTGCCAACAAACATACATATGTACATACATACACACATACATACATACATACATACATACATACATACATACTGTATGTAGTTACATTCATACATTCCTATAAACTTACACATAGATGATTAATTGTATGTACATACATAAATACATCCAGCTGTAGCTTTTTTCTTCTAGAATTTTCTTTATTTTATCTATATCCATCGCCAACAAGTTTGACAACTTCTCTACTGCGAATAGCTCAAAGTTTGCAACAGTTTCAGAATTGTTACCTTTCCAAATGAGTTCCTTTGTTTTCAAAGCCACTTCTGTCCAAGTTGGGCCTCATTTTCTCAAACCACTATTCCTTCAAATTAAAGAAAATAAAAGTTCAGTTTTTAAGAACCTTTGTCAGCCTGAAGGTTCAGGACACACGTTGCAATTAACCAAGTATCTGTAAAATATTTTATACACCCTAAAATTGAAACTACAGTAAGATTAAATTGAATTTACTAATCTTAAATTTCAGTTAAATTTTTCAGTAGGGTAAAAGAGGATGAAGTCACCATCAGTCCCATGTAAATTATTCAGGTTCTTGGAAGAACTTTGGTTAAACCTTCGATACTGTCATATGCAGCACTCCAACTTGAACTCTACAATTTGGATGCTAGAAAGAAGAAAATAAAACGAGACGGAATTACGAAAAATCAAGTACAGAAACTGTTTCATTACACAACATGACAATATCAATAAACAATATTAATTGACAAAGGTAACACAGCACTGTATACAGTAATAGATGCTATTTCAGAGTCGTCCTCACAGATATATATGAAGAGAAACTTTTTGTGGTAACCTGACACTGCCAATATCAACTAAAAAGAGCTGACTCGAGCAGGATTTGAATTCACACCCTCGTGAGACCGGTCCGCCGCTGTACCTGTTGAGCTAATGAGTCCCCAGGGACTGGAGGCGAGTTTTTATCCAATGTAAGTGCACGAGATATTCTCACAACAACTTAACACTATCCAAAAGAGGATGTGCAGTGTTTCAATTCTATTTCAGAATCACACTTGATTGATATAGAATGAAAGGACATATCCACTCCATTTTTGAACAGAGATATTATGACAACAAATTGAATTCTGGGTCCATTTTCACTGGTGACTATCCCAGTATCCATGATCTATTAATGAACACTCCAAGATACATAGATGATGTGATAAACTTTAAACAAATTGTGGCCAGACCTTTCAAAGGTGCTCTCCATGCAAAAGCATAAATCAATTATGCTATTCTGTTTTTCACAGATCAAAGATCAACATGTAAGATGAATGTTCTCAACCTCTCATATGTAGCTGTCAATGAACCTTTTCAAATATCTTTTTCCCATTGGATTGTTCATTATACATGTATAAAACAAATAGGTTCCACTTTAGTTTGATCTGTGCAGTTACAGGTGTTAACACATCAGATGACTTCATCTGGTAAGAAAGTCATTATCAGAGGTCCACTATGACTAGAAAGATTTTTATTCTAAGAAGTATATCATGAAGCCAAAAGCAATGTGAAAAATGGAGTGTGGTTTAGGCTGTTTGGGATGCAATAGTACTCTGCCAAAAAAACAAGAACATGAGATACGTACTGACATTTTGTATGAAAGTTCACTGTAAGAGTGAAAAGGTCCTTTCAAACATTTGACATTATGTTGCCATTTGTTTATCAAAATGTAATGAACAATAGAAAAAATTTAAGTCTGTTCATTAAGGACTACAAATTGTGGTGAAAGATATTTACAGTGGCCAGTAGTTAGTGGCATTTTAGCAATCAACACAACAACTTAAAGCTAATTATAACTATAATATCTTAAGACAAATATTAGTGCCCAGCATAAAACACAAAACAAAGCCATTGAATTAGATAAAGGATTTGATTTGCTTTGTTTCATGTTTTATGCTGGCCACTAATACTGTACCACTGTTTAACCACTAGCATTCCAGTCTGACAGACGCTCAAATCAACCGTCCTTCTTAAAGTTTTTCTTTTTGCAGTCAGCAGACTGAAGACAAGAATTAAAATTGTAGTGCATACAATTCTGATGATAAAGTAAACCTAAATTGTGTAGTCTGCCAGGTAATACAGGGCAGGTATTTCACAAGTTTCAAATAGTTTTTGCAAGCCCTGAAAGGATCAGGAAAATGTGACAAATGAGCTATACGTACATTATATGTCATACATATAATATATTGTTATATATATTGTATGTATATTTTATCATATATATTATATATTTTATTTATAATATCTATGGGTCAGATATACATACAATATGTGGGTGAATATACAATGTATATACAATATGTGGGTCAGACTACTGACAAGTTTCACTATTGGTGTTTTTTCTGTTTCCTAACCAATAGGCAAAATTCATATCAATAAAATAAAATAAAATAAAATAAATAAATAAGCAAACAAATAATTAAAAAGATGAATAAATGAGTGAATGAATTAAATAAAAATAAGTCAAGCTCACTTGATATTGACTAAGGTACATGCCATGACTTAAGCAGTTACCTGTTGTTTTGAAGCACAGTATCATGCATTGGTGTTTGAAGTTTACTGTCCCTCACTCTTATGTTAGTGCTCCGTTAAAAAATAAAAAAAAATGAAAAATAAAAAATAAATTAGGCTGTTTATTTATTTTTTACCTTCTGCTCTATCAAATATTTAACAAGTTCTCTATGACTATGTTTTACTGCTATGTGCAAGGCTGTCCTTTATGTAAAAAGTTAAAATCAGTTAGTAACTACCACAAGCAGTTTAAACTGAGCTACCTAAATGGTTTGGCAAGGGAACGCTGAAAAAAACATTTTAAAAATACAACATGACCAAGTGAATATCACTCTCAGGAAGCTATGCACAGTTGGAGTGTTGGGTTCAAATAAAATTTTATTTATGCAATGTACCCCAAAAAAGATAGCATTTCCTCTTTCCCACAGATTGATCAGTAAAATGGATAGCCAGCAAAGAAAATATTAACTTTGTGTATTTGTAAGATGTCAGAAAGATTATTCTATTCCTGAATGAAAGAGTAAGAGATTGGACAGTAAAAGATATTACAGGTGGAGGCACAATCTCCACTTAAAATGGTCACAGCATGACATTCAGCCATAGGCATTGCGTTCAGGTACATATTAAAGAGACCCTCTTCTACAAGGCCAAGGAGAAGTGAGACAAGGGAAGAAACGAGTAAAGAGCATAAAAGGGGCTTATAAGACTGCAAAGAAACTCACATGCAAAATTGTCACCCCTAAATTTACATCATGCATCAAACAATTGTTGGCAAATCATGAAAAGGTTCAGCTTAAACAAAATCAGTTTACAAACTTCACCCTATTCTCATGTCATCAAACCAAAAAACCCACTGGTCAAAAAAAATTAAATAATTTGTGCAGAATTAGTTTATTATCTCATTACCACATCATAAACAATGACTTTATTATAAGCTGTAATTATGTCTTACCTTTTACCTCATTGTAACAAATTGATGTCAAGAAACTCAAGATATTGCACAGTAAGTCTGAAAAGAAAAAATGTTTTACAAGTTCTTTACTTATTACTATCACAATAATAGACTAACAGATTCCATACTCTACTGAATGTGACTGTCTTAAACTACAGTAGCCAGAACAAAATACAAAATCCCTTCTCAGGCATCATAAAAGCTTTTCATATTAATTTTTTGTCCACTTGGCTGGTTTGAACAAAATCACCTGGTGTTAAGTTAAAAAATAGAAAAGGTTACCTTTCATTAGTTTATTATTTAGATGACAGAATCATGATATTATGAAGGACATAATCACTTCTGACTGTAGAAAAACATGTTTTTTTCTCTCTTTATATTATCATTTAAGGACAATATTTTCAATATGCCAATTAGAACACATTTATGTACAGATGTGCAGTACATTTGTTTGTAAACTAATGAGTTTGAACAATCTTAGCACCTTTCATATAAAGATAGCTAGAAAAATTAGAAATTAACCTCAAAGCAGGCCATACAAATTATGTACAATGTCAGGTGAAATGTACATCTGACTGGTAATTGTGAGGAAGCCATAAAAGTTATTAAGTAAACTTATTTGCTGATTTTTATGATATAGTGAAAGCACTGTTAATTATGGACACACTGCCCATAGTTGTTTTCCCAGTTCAGTAAAACGGCCATCATTTGACAAATTTTTCACCAAAGGGGCTATTATACTATGTAAGTTGTCTTGCAGATGGTGTCACTACAGCTGAATCCATCATGTTGCAGTTGTAGCATAAAGAGGTGTTAAAGTTAAAGTAGGAAATATTCAGCGCAACTTAAGTTATCATGGAAACATATCCAGTTAGGACTAAGACTGAACCTAATATTTATTTTCATTAACTGATCATGATTACCATTGCAAGACAAGTTGCATGAAAAATTTTACACTGTAAAACACCTCAAAATTTTGTTGTAGTATTGCTACAAACATTGCAAAAAGTAGAACTTGGTTCAACTTTGTACAGCAATTGCACAATGTTGTGAGATTTGGTGATTGCTGACTGTGTTTCATGATGCAATTTCTGCTGCAACTTGTCTCACAATAAAATCACAAGAAAAGTTGTGAGACAAGTTGTAGGACACTTGCATAGTGCAAGTACGTAATGCCTCACCATGACTTTTGCTTTATGACATGTCAGTCATCAACAACAGTCTCTCGTTCTACCTCAGGGCTACTCTAACACACACGTGGACAATATTTCATTTTTGTATTGAATGATATTAGCTTTTGGAAAGAAAAAAATTAACACTAATCTTACTAGCAGGAAGTAAGTAAAAGTAAACGGGCAAATGACACAATAAAGACTGTGAGATCTTACAGGCAACCACTCCTTGCTGCATGGTGCACACACATCCTTCCAGTGTTATGAACGTCAGAAAGGACTTGCTCCAGACGAAAGGAGTTGGAAAATTCCACCCCAGTTACCAGATTGACAAGCATGATGTAGAGCAGTTTCGCCGTAATTATTTCGGACGGTTACACCTGCCCCACTTAAAATTAATGTCCGCACTTTATCTAGGCTACTCAGGGCAGCACGATGAAGGTCTGAGAGTCCGTGCCATACAGACCTTTCATTGATATCATTCCGACGCGGTTTTGGCTCATCAATAATCAGTTCTAAGGACATTGTTTTGCAATACAGCCACAAATCATGTCCTGGGACCACGAACCTAGAACGAGAGCCCGCAGTACAACGCGGTTGCTTGCACAATTATATGCGCATAAATCTGAGCCGTTAGAAAATGGCGGTTAGTTCGAAACTCTAAAAGCGGTACTCAACAATTCTACTCTTTTAGGCACGTGATATCAACCATTTTTCGCTACGTCGTTTGGTTTTGTTGCAGCAATGAATATCAACGATGAAAATAGGTATGTTTTTGCGTAATACGTGTAACACCAGTGTTTGTTTTAGTGCTTAAGAATGGCAACTGACAACATGTTGCTTCAAGGTGCTGACATTCATTTTGATACTGTGCACTACAACTCACTCCTGCTTTCACAGCCATTTAGAATTTTACTCAAATTAACGCAAGATAATTTGCTGTATCTGATTGTGCTCTTCAATGCCCTTGTAAGGGAGGTCAGTTATCGGCAGTTAATCGTTACAGAGTACACATAAATGTTGCCAATTGAAGAATATTTTTGAAAGGATGTCTGGTCAACTCGGCCCAGTATTGTGGCTATTCAAATACCGTCACTGAAATGGATTTCAATGCACTATTGACGTTTTGACGGCTAATTGATGAGTCATATAGCACTTTTATTTTTACCATAGGATCGTAAAACCGCTAATGCCAATATAAATTTCAAGTAAACATTTACATTCATTTACATTCATGTCAATAATCATTTCAATTAAAGTGATGGACTTGGACATTGAGCTTGTATTCATGAATAATTTCATCAATTACATGAGAAGGAAACAGATCGCGTTTCAGAGGAAAATACGTTATTTGAGGTCTTGTTGGAAACCAGTTTATGAGTTGTTTTTTATTTTGTGTAGCCTATCAAGTAACGTTTTAACTAGACCATCTTGTAATTTACAGGAGTGAAACTTAAATAATTCAGGAAGAGATCTGCATAGGTTTTTTTGTGAAAGATTGACGTGGTACAATAGTTCAAAGATTTAGTGACTATTTTTAAATTAGTCAAATATCAAATGTCAGCCCTCACTCAACTGGGCTAAGTTGACCGACATTCCACTCTGCCTTGATGATAATTTGCTTAATATTTAAGCAAGCTGGCCCTGAATACCAAGATGCATCTCATTTACATACATTGACATGGTGAGTTTTACCAGAGTGACATATCCCAGGATTCCTGAATTGTACACAGGTCAAAGTGAGGAGTTTAAAAGGGTGAAGATGCAAACACAGTAAATGAAATACTTCAGTTTTTACCACCATGAAGCAAACTACACTGATTGAATTTCTGATTAGATGGCTTATAAATGTTTTTCTTTAAAAATACGGTCTGAAGTGCTGATGCTGTCATGAAAATTTGGAAATGTTCTTTGCTACATCTTGTGTGGAGGCAGGATGGCACAAATTTAGGGGCGACAAGAAATTGTTTTGAAAGAGAAATCTTGTAAGTCCACATTTTCATTAAGGTCCATGCTGATAAAAGATAACATAGCAAAGAACAGTTGGTGCTATTCCTACTTGTCCTGCCAAACATGTGATATACACTGATAACTTTGGGTGAAGCAACTATCTGAAATATACAAAAAGAAACTTCAACGTTTCGAGCGAAGGCCCTTCGTCAGGACGTTAGTAGCGTGGGTCGGGAAAACAACATGAGCTTTTATGTTGTTGAATACAAAAGATCACGTGATAAAAAATAGACCAATAAGATTGATTTGGTAAAAACAAAGTATAAACAAAAAATGTAAATCACATAACAGAATATATTAAGGAGAAAACTAGGTTATAGCTGCATAATATGCGGATAAGCAACAACAAAATGGAAAAGGTTAGTAATACAGATACAATGAACCAACATTGGGCCTAGACAAATGGACTTAAACATAAGAAAAATGCTTATTAATACCATGGGGGTGGACGGTGCCAAGTATGGAAATGAGATGCATTTCATGTGTTTTGCGGCTATCATTGCTACCAGAAATGGGACAGAGGGCTCGAGTTTTCATATCTGAAACACTGTGATTGCCAGCATTGAAATGTCTGGCAACAGGCTGGTTAGCATCGCCACCAATGACAGCACAGTGGTGCTCACCAAACCTTGTCCTCAAAAGTCTTCCAGTTTCTCCAATGTAATGCATGCCACATCTACTGCATGAGATGCAGTAGATGAGATGGAAAAACTGGAGGACTTTTGAGAAACTGGAAGACTTTTGAGGACAAGGTTTGGTGAGCACCGCTGTGCTGTCATTGGTGGCGATGCCAACCAGCCTGTTGCCAGACATTTCAATGCTGGCAATCACAGTGTTTCAGATATGAAAACATATTATGCAATTATAACCTAGTTTCCTCCTTAATGTATTCTGTTATGTGATTTACATTTTTTGTTTACACTTTCTTTTTACCAAATCAATCTTATTGGTCTATTTTTTATCACATGATTACTTTTGTATTCAACAATATAAAAGCTCATGTTGTTTTCCTGACCCATGCTACTAACTTCCCGACGAAGGGCCTTTGCTTGAAACGTCGAAGTTTCTTTTCGTATATTTCAGGTAGTTGCTTCACCCAAAGTTATCGCATTTTGTTATCCTTGACTACCTACCCTGGCATCCATTGCTCAAGATATACACTGCATTTAACAAATAGGAAATTATGTGAGTGTCTCTGTGCTATGATATGATCATGAATGATGTTACTGTATTTCAACTGGAAAAATGCTTGGTAGAAACATGAGGCATAGCTGAGTATTATCAGGTGTTTTTCCAGTTGAAATGGCATCATGAATGTTTCTATTGAAACATATTTTCTATTTGTTTTATAAAATAACCACATTTTTTTTTTTAGTTTTTGTGACATCATCCATGTCCAATACAAAATGAATTCAAAATAATATCAGCATGCATCTGTACCCTGAGAGGAAATGAAGCTCATCCAATCAGAGCATGTGTTGGATGTGTGTTATTTTGTAATTATTGCTGATCATGTCACTATTGATATGTCTACCCTTAGTTTATAGTAAATAAACCTTTCTGTGCTTAGTAATAAAACAATCACAGTAACTGTATGTTGTTACTGTGTAAATTTAACATTACAACAAAAATTCCTGAGTAGTAAAATATTTTTCTCTATTACTTTTTATTTCAATATAGGTATGTGATAAATCATCCAAAAGAGCAGCTTGAAGGGAATCCTGATGGAAGGTGGAAGAAAAAGGAAAAAAGAAGGTCTTTGGTAAGAAAAATTTCATGTACTTGTCACTGAGATATATCATGTCAGTGACAATAGTACAGTACAGTACATTCATTGTAAAGGAATGAAAGTTTCTCAAGTCAAAGATAGCAGTGTGAAAATAAATAAAAATAAATCAATATATAAAATATATAATTTGGCTGCTACTTTTGTCCCCTGAGAGTTTATTATGTTGTTAGGTTTGGATTGGTATATATTTATTACAATGGTCTGTTTAAATTTCTTAACTAAGACCAAGCCTGGATATTAGTGTCCGGTCATGGATATTGTCCAGTACAAATTTGTCATTTATAGAGTTTTAACAGTCACAAATTTGACTATGTCTGTCACTTTGTCCAGAACGGTTTTTGGTAACATTGATTTCCAGTTTCATTACAAAACCAATTATTAATATTTGTCTTTAATCAATCGCTCTCTTTGTTTGTATATTAAATTAGTGAATGCGTGGGAGTTGCTGCGAGTAGTTTTGCGAGTTACCTGCGAGATCGTGTGCGGGTGAATATAGAATGGCAAAGTGCGACTGTCTTGGATATTGATTGTTTGTAGTCACTCTAGCGTTAAATTATATACAACATATTGAAGAAAATAACTTCATTTTTCATGTCTGCTGACATAAATAGTGTTAGCAATGATAGCCATATTGATCAAGACTTGACCACTGACAATGACTTACATGAGAAACATTTGTCTGATTCGGATGATAGTGATTCTAGTTTTGCAGGTTTCCTTCCTCAGAATTTACTGTGACTTTGAGGATTTAAATTGATCAAAGAGACATGTGATGGTTCAAGAATAAATTAATTGTTGATGATTATGATCTTTTTGTAGTCATATACTACATGTATAAATCTACATGTATAATACTTTTAAATAAAATTGTGTGCAGTGCATGTATCATTCACACTTTTAAGTTTTAATATCCCATACCAATGCTTGTATACAATAACTATTAATATATGGTGAATGTACGAATATCAATCAAATTATAATCTTGTTAAGTGACAGGTACATTTTGTTTTGTGACAGGCACAATCTGATTGATGGTGGTCATTTTGACAGCCATAGCAAAAAGATTATATCCAGGCTTGACTAAGACATCATTTAATTACTTAAATATAGATTTTAAAGATGACAAAATCTCGTGTATGTGGATTAGCTTTTGATGAGATTGATCCAAACACACAGGTATGGAGTTTTTGTTGCATGTTGTGGCATCTACTAAGTATGGGAAGTGTTCTTCTGATTAGGTTAAAAGTAGTTACTGTATATTATATAAAAATTTCAAAAGGTTCTACAATTAAAAAGTTTAAAAATGTATAATATAATACAATTGAAACAAATGGCAATTACACTCTGTAACTTTGAAAAAATTCATAAAAAATTAAGAAAATTATGTGGTCAATAGTGATAGAATTCCAACAAGGGCAATTCTACATTGTGGACATTACATTCAGAAACAAAAATAAACATTTTAATTTCTTCTAAAATGTATGCAACTGTAAGTAAAATATTCAAACTTAGTTATATTTTGAACACTTTAGGTGCCCTCCTACAATTTTGTTAAAAAAAGTTTTCGTTCTCTTTTTATCAAGTAGATATTGGCTTTTTAAGTGCATTTTGGACATTTCACCAAAAAACAACCAAGTGTTCAAGTTATCTACTTCAATTCTAATTTCCTGTGAACTGGAAAAATTGTCAAAGAGGTCACTAGTCTTTCCAAACTTGTTAATGATGAAAGTTTACTAGTATTTTGGAAAAACTATAAACAATCCACTTTAGTAGATTCTGTAATCATAAACATGTTTTGTGGACATTACATGAGAACTGTTGTAGACATTACAATTTTGGCACATATTCAAACCAAAGTTATTCCAGAATTTTATTAACAGGCTGTGATGACATTAGTCTGTATTCAGTGTATTCAGAAATACAAAAGTTTTGATAGGTTTTGAAGGAGGTCAGCTTATAGGTCCTGATGATCTGAATAGTTTGGCAAACAGTTCTGCTGTTAAATCACAAGACAAGTGGCTGACAAATTTTGTTGTTGTTGAGTACGTAAAGCTGATTCAGTCTACCAGTCATGAGAAGAATATTAGTGAAAACTGTTTCATGGGAGATCTTTGAAAAGAACAAAAACTGTCAAATTAATTGCCAAGCATCTCCAGAAAGAGTCACCACTTCCTTGTGATCTTCTTATACCATGCAACCAGCCACGCATTGAGCACTGGTTCCTCCCTTCTGTCTTCCCAAAGAAGAAATTAGCTGTTGTTTTAGACACCAGAACTGTTAACTTTGTGAAGCCTTCAGCACAAAAGGTACTAAACAAAATGGGTTCTGTTGAAAGAGTTGAATGTTAAGTGTAACTTACAAGAGTGGAATTTCATCTGCAACTCCAAAGATGACATACCACAGCAGAGCAATGATTATGATTGTGGTATTTACACCTGTCTTCGTGCCAGGTGCCTGACAGTGCTAAGACCAATGGTTCAAGAAGCTTGTTTTCCCTAATTAAGACAAGGCATGCTGTTTAGTCTACACTAGAGATAAGCCGATATATCGGCAAAACACCGGCAAAGCCGATATACGGCAATTTTTTCCAATATCGGCCGATTGGCATTCATTATCGGCTCAGCTATCGGCAAATCTATTCGGTCAGCGGTGTATATCCTGTCTTTAACAGATGTCACATGTTTTTGTTTACAATGGCTTTCCATCCAAAAGCAACGCAAAGTCTTGTTTGGGAGTATTTTAAAATCTATGACCAAGATGTTTCAAAAGTAGAATGCCTGGTTTGTTAAAGTAGCGGTGTCCGTTGTTTGTTGTCACGAGGTGGTAAGAAGAAAAAGAATTTCACAACGACAAACCTGAAAAGTCATCTGAAGTCAGTCCATCCCGGGAAGTATGTCGAAATGACAAGCAATGAAACAGCACAATCCATTACAAGAAGGAAAAACGACGACGAAGAAGAAACTACCGCTAGCATGAGGAAAAAGTTGAAGAATCAGATCCAGATGACTGTCAAAGACAGCTTTGAAGCCGGTAAAAGCTGGGATTTGAATAGTGCTCCTGCAAGACGTATTAGCAACCTCATCGGCGAGATGATAGGCTTAGATAATCAGCCTTTCATCCTAGTGGAAGATTTGGGTTTCGTGAGCTTGATGAATAATGTTTGCACCAAATACAAAATGCCAAGTCGGCAGTATTTTAGCGACACCGTAATACCGGATTTAGTGAAACGCGCAGAGACAGCCGTTGAAAAATTGCTGAGAAATGCTAGAGACATTTCGTTCACCTCTGACATATGGACATGTTCCTACAACAACAACGCCTTTATCTTATTGACTTGCCACTGGGTTGACTGGACAGAACGAGAAGGTAGACAATCGTTTGTCCTGCAATCCAGCTACTACCCTGGGTCGCATACCGGTGAACAAATTGCCGAGAAGTTTGATATGTTTGAAAAATGGAAACTTGATAAATCAACTTGTCACCTTGTAGTCACCGCAAATGGTACTAGTAAGGAGTTGTTACTGTCTATTGACATTTTTGATTGACAGAGAAGAAAAGAAACATACGATTGTTTTATATCATGTTAATATTATATTCGAAGATCAACGTTTTAAAATTTACGAATTTTGTTGCGGTCTTTCTTTTGTTTCGTTTATTATAATCACTAGCAACTGTAAGTATTTATTTGAGTATTGTGTTCTTTTGTTATGCTTAAAATTTGTTTATGTCTATTGACCGCATCGACTCAAAGAAACATCGGTTTTGCCGATATATCGGCGGATAGTGGGTATATATCGGTTCTTCAACTATCGGTGTCGGATATCGGTATTTTTTTGCCATCGGCTCATCTCTATTTTTTGAAAAAACTAAATACATGTAAATCTTTTTGTGTATGATGATGCCGGTACTTCGGCAACTTGTAAATGCAACTGTATAAAATTAAACGCAGTACAGGATATCCAATATTATTGGTACATTTTATTGTATTGGCATTTGGTATTTGTTTTAAATAAATGCAATCATGTTCTGCTACAGTCTGACATTCAAAAATATTTCTTTTCCTTATGTTCCTGATTACAAAAATGTCAGCACTGTCAAGTAGATATCTAGTAGAATTTAACCAGATACCACATACTGCCAGGTACAGTAGCTATAGTTTACCAGATAATGAGCATGAGATCCACATCTGACACTTCCCCAATGTAATTGTACAATACTTTTTAACAAAATTCTTTATGAGCCCATGCTGACTTTTCAGTTTAGCTTAACAGGCAAACTGAAAAGTGAAGATCAAGCAAACAGTTTATAAGGAGTTTAATCCCCTCCTTGTGATTAATGTGAAAGAGGGCTGTTATTGTCCCACTTAAGGTAAGATGGCAGAACACAATTTTACTAGTGTTTTGCATCTCAAGCTTCCCCCATTATACCTAATTATGGAATGGTTGTAGCTTGTAAAAAATTTGGCAGAATATGAAAACAATGATGTGCATTTAATCTGATGGGGATGTCAGGGTTTGTACAGGTCATAGAAAACCTGGAAAGTCACGGAAAGTCAAAATTTCAAATTCTAGGCCTAGAAAACCTGGAAAATTAGTGTTAGTTATGGAAAGTCTTGGAAAATTAGATTTCTTCTGGATTAGTGAATAATTCTATCTCAATCTTCTAAGTTCACATTTTGAGTTTCTTGGGGCCACCAATGAATGTAAAAAATATCACAAAAATCGTATCTATGATACTCACAACCTTAATTTATCACAGCTTGGCCATGCACTTCAATTCAGAGACTGTGTCCCAGCTGCCCCTGTGGTTTGATGAACCCCTGTTCAGCTTGCCTTGTTTCTAGCTTTTCCAGGTCTTGGATTTTTGTAAATGTGGTCATGGAAAGTCATCAAAAAGTCATGAAATGTTGATGGACCATTAGTGTATGAACCCCGGGAAGTGTTCAGGATTTTCCTTGTTTCCATGGCAACAACAGTAATTTGAAACAAACTTGAAAGTTTAATTTTGCAAGTTCACTGGAAATCCAGCCATTTACTCTCTTTCCAGAATTGTACTAAGCTTACCAATAAAGAAATCTTATCTTTGAATACTGATTTGATAGCATTTTTAAAAGCCTATGAGTATTTAATACCTTCAAGAAAACAGTTGTTCAACATACAACAGAAAGTGCAGTAGAATTCCTTGGTTTAACTCTAGCCATGGAATGACTTTGCAATGTTAACAAAAATCCAATCAAATTTCAGCAAATTTATAAACAGTCATTTGTATTGCAGGCAACAAAGCGTTAATCACCTTTTAAACAAGCAGTAGGCTATGGTGCACTACTCCCAAATCTTTCCTGGAATACATTGGCTGACTACTTTTCTTTTTCGTTTTATTCAGGGAGCAGTGAAGTTGTGTATTGGGCGGTTGGTTCAATTCACGAATTTGTTATTAACAACATCGCAATGGAAGAGATATGCAGCGTCCCCATTTTGTTGAAGTCGTTATACCGCGTTCTGGTGTCCAGCGAGGCAAACCTTCAGAGACTAGTTTTAAGAATCTTGCAGTACCTCTCCGAATATTCTGAAAAGTTTAAGACGTCCGTAATTCATCACAAGCAGTTGCTGGCCAGACTGCCTATCTGTCTTGCTTCGGGTGACGAGGATTTAGTTTCATGGTCGCCGTTTCTCATTCACGAGATTGCGAAAACAGGTTTGTACACTCGTTAGCAGTTGGAGATAAGTTCAAACTAGGGATATACCGGATCGAGAAACCGGTGTCACAGGGATTTCGCCCTCCTTGGGATATCGCCCTTCCGGGGTGAAATCCCAATTGATTTTGTCCCCCTAGGGGACAAAATCAATTGGGATTTCAATAGGGGGACATCCCCCCTATTGAATACCCTAACGAGGGAGCGTTAGGGTATTCATCCCCCTCCCAATAACAATTTGAGACCATGTTTAAGACAACTTTTTATATATTCTACAGCAGTCAAGCCAAAACAATTATTTGATATGCATTGTGGTTGTTTCGAACACCAGTAAACCAAAGAAATTTTAAAGAAAAAAAGACTAGCGGAAGAATATTTTGAATTGGAGATCATTTATGATAGTGGTTACCATACTCGTAGGATGAATATTAATGCCCAGCTCAAAATTCGAGTGTGAATAGCCATGACAGGATAAAACACGACAAATAACAAAACATGTTAGTTTAAACAAGCTTTAAACTAACATGTTTTGTTATTTGTCATGTTTTATCCTGTCATGGCTATTCACACTCGAATTTTGAGCTGGGCATTAATATTCATCCTATGACTACGATTCCCGCCAGGTAAATCCTTGGTCAATATTTTAGTGGTTACCATAGTTTTTGAATATTACACGCTTGGAACTAGTAGACAACCGATAATACTCCGATGATTACTGAAACTATTACTCTGCGGTTTTTGGTTTAGCGCATATTTTTATACTGTTGTCATCACTTCAGTACATTGTTTTTGTCCTTTTATCTTAGTAGTGTTAAAGCCGAAGGTTTTTCTCTATGACCAACGGTTCTCCTTTTTATGATAAGAATGTAAAAGATAAAGAGCGAGTGTTGCTATTTTAACAATTGCCACTTGAGCAATACACGCAAACAACTGCGAAAAATATTAAAACCTTGGTATGTTTCTGTCGCAGTATTGACAGTACAGTGTTCTGTAAGTGACTGATTCTCCGGTAATTACTGAAGCTAATGTTCTGCTTTTCTTTTTTTTTTTTTTGTTTTCACGCATATTATTATAATGCCGTCATCACATTACTGCATTGTTTTTGTCCGTTTATGTTCCTCGTATTAAAGCCTTTCGTATGACAAAAGTGTAAAAGTATGAGATGCTGTTGCTTTGATAACAATTACCGCTTCACCGAACAAACAAAACGTGCAAGATAGCAAAGATGTACGGAAAGTTAATGCATTTTTGTGAGCCTGAAGTAGTGTTGCTGCTTATCGTCGACTTGAAATAAAGGATCATTGACGAATACTCGGAAAATACACACCATTTCTTGCGAGCGGAGTCAAGAAGAAAAGGAGGGGCGAAATTCCCAAAGGGGAGGAAAATTTCCAGGGATTTTATCCTGCCACGGCGAAATCACCAGGAATTTCGCCCTAAGGGGGCAAAATTTAGGGATGTGTGTGCAAAATCCTTATGACACTGGTACCCGTTATCCTGCAAAATTTTGCGATCTTTACAATCAACTCGGCCCACAAACCAAGTCGGCCCAGGCTTAACGTCAACTCGGCCCAGTGAAATACCAAATCCGAGTTGGCCAGGGCTACGTTGGTTTCTGAACTGGGCTGAGGTGGTGTTTACGTCGGCCGAGTTGACCGTTTTCCTGCTACTAGGCTGTATCCGTTATCCAGTAAAATTCGACAGGATGTATAACGTATAGTGCTGGCGTTCTTGGCAAGCCGGAAACACGGTAATAAAAGTGATTTTGCTTGGGTCTAAAGGCATTTGATTCCAATAACTTGAGAGTTTCAGCACAAAGACAATCCTGATGTAAAACCCGTTAAAATTTGTGTGTTGACTCATTTGTAGTTTTGGTTTTGATTTCAAACATTTGTACTACAAGTACAAGTACACGAGATAGCCCTAATGCTCGTCTGTTTAAATTTCCTCTGTTATTTCCTTTACTCACTGTTAAAAATTGCCACTATTCGGTTATCACTAATCTACTATTCGGTTAAATCCAGCGATATGGTATACAGCACGTTCCTAGCTCCAGCAGTAGTCTATTACCATGCGATATATTACTGTTGTTTTGATTGGATGCGAATGAGATGGGGAGTCACTTGCAAATGACTGCCTGCACATAACAATGTTTTTCACCAGAATTTCACGGCAAAATTACTTTGCTGCAAATGATATTTGAGCAAAATGTTATTTAACCGGTGAGCAAGGCCCCTCCACCCACCTGTCTAAATTACAGTGGAAAACTACATGAAGTGATAATCATTGAAATTAAATGATACGTTAGGAAAGAGCAAGACCATTCAACTAGGCAAGGCTGTCCAAGACGTGAACCAAAACATTTCAAAACCAATCGAAAAGTAAGACGCGTCTGAAAAAACATATAAACTGATTTATGCAATTTTAGTGATGTTAATGCATATGTTCTAGCTTTTTGATGAACATCTTTCATTTTCACAAAATCTTTAAGATCATCTTTTTTGACATATGTCTAGAGTAGAAACAATCTATTCTGAATTGTGCCGACACAACTGCAGTCGACGGCCAAAGGAAAGGCAGCAAATTACACTTTTGTCAGATCAACTGCATTTGCGTCGGTACAATTTAATACAGGTAATTTTTCTACTCCACACCAAACATGTGACCCGAAGGTGCTATTCTGGAAGATTTTAGCGACGCATTAACATTAAATCAAATATAAAGCACACGCGCATTGCTTTTTAAATGCCGGATACGTCAGTGTAAAGAACAAACAATGCAATGAATTGCATTAGTTTCAGTTCATGTATTCAGAATTGTATTTAAATTTGGATTTTGATGAGCTACGCCCAAGCGCAGGAGTAACCGCAAACTCAAAAGATATACGGCAAGTGAAAACGAACGCTGGCATGAGTCCTAGCAAACGGGAAAACTTCAGCGTTGAACTCGTTTCACCGTGAAATAAGGTCTCTTGAGTTAATTATTAATTGTGACAGATTCCAAATTCCAGGTTTTCCAGTTTACCGTATGAAAACACTAATATAGCCTTATGAATTTCCGGCTTCCGGAGTTCCTTGTTCTTTACACCTTGCCGTTGTTTATTTTAGGTGCTGAAGTGGTTGAACAGCTGTTTCAACATTCGAAAGGTTTAATGCAAGCCTTGGTGCCACTGTCTTTGATAAATGTCAATGCTCAATCCGGAAACACAAAATGTCGATATATCGCCGAAACTTTGGGCTTTTTCTGCTCCTTGGTAGGTGTGTTTGTTCCTTTAAATGGTTCTAGCAAACTGTAGTTGCTCAAGCAATCAATTTTCTTGGTGTTTTCTCGGCAGATTTTTTGAAGGCCAATCTACTCGAAACAAATATAGCGTGTGGTTTTACGTTTTGCTGTTTGCAGTTTTGGACATTAACGATATATTGCAAATGTTCCATTACTTCCTGTAAGGCACTGAATCATCAGTGTATCGTATGCATGAGGGTGATAATAAGTAGCCAAAATCACGCATGCGCTATGAGCCCAAAGACCACAGATTACATACATACACATATCCTACAGCAAAAAGCACAAACCAGTCAAAGGTATTAGCAGATGTAAAGACAGCATGAAAATCAGTAATTGCGAAATTTTGATAAAAGAATCTGGAACCTACTATGTCGCTATGGTAACTAAGCCTTCTAATTGAAAATATAGTATCGGTATAGTTGCAGTTGTGTCGTTAGAGTGTTCGATGCCTAAATTCTGTGCAAAAGAAAGTAATTTACTTCGTGTCGTGCTGTAAAGGATTCTGGATAGATTAGTTTACAATGGACATTTATTTTACTCTAATTCTTTACAGTTATCACTGAAGCTGCTGGGAATGCCGAAGACACTTCTAAAAAGCCAATTTTTGTTCGAGATCTTGCTTCTGACATTAGAAGTAGAATATGCCCCTTGCTAACTAAGACTTCAGTTCCAAAGAGAGACTATCGTGGGCTTGCTGCAAAAATGAAATACGACAAAGGTGAGATTGACCTAATTGCCCAGTGTGACAATCCAACCAATGCTCTGTTACAGGAGTGGGGAACACAAAAGGACGCTACTGTCGACAACTTGACCAAATTATTGGAAAAGATGAAGAGGGATGATGTCACTGAAATTTCGAAAGAGGTGTAAGTATTGATTTCTAAAGTTTGATACAAGGAAAAAGCAAACCGTCGAATAAGTAGCAATAAATAGGACACAGAGAGGTCGTCCAAATTTACATACACTTTCCTTCAATTTACTCTGTTAAATTATCTGTATCTTCAATTTAGTCGGTATACATCGTGATTATGGTACGTTCATACCATACGCAGGAACAGCGATCGCGTCCGAACAATTTGTGATCTATCATGACTTGCTTTGTAAATACCATCAAGTACGACCGCTGATTTTGCATGTGTTTGTTACAATCAATGCCCAATAATTCCATGTTGTAAATTGGCAGATGTCCTTTTAGTTATCTCTACGATAAGTGCTTCTAGTTTCAGCAGTTGTTCAACTTCGGTAGAGCAATGGTTTACAGTTTTACAGGCATGTTGTTTTTGACACTAACTTAATGGTATTTAGGATTTACATTCGTTCACATGAAAATGGAGATTTGTTGCGTGAAAGTAAATTATCGAAGGTAAGAATTCCGTTGACTCTTGTAATTGTGACACTCGAAAATTTACTTTCACCTAATACAACACTGTTACTGTGAATCCTCTTTCTCACAAAATATCGGCTTTAGGTAATCGAATTTTAAGGATAAAAGGTTGAGTTTCGAACGTCGATCATTAAGCATAAGCAGGAAAATCTGGACTACCTTAGAACAGAGCTCCGCCTATCGACACCTATGCTGTTTGATTCTTGTACAGTGATTTAAAATGTCTTTATTTAGTATATATTTTTCTTCGCCACATCTGTGTCGTTTTTTTCTCGTCAGGTCGAGTGATCATGACGTTAATCAGGAGTCAGAAAGTAAATTGATCATCATGTCCATTTTAACGTGAACTATCTTTACTAGTGAATATTTTAAACCAGATAAAATCTGTCTGTGGTTAACATAATTTGTAGCTTCTTCTTATCAATTGTTAAGTCCGCTGGCTTGTCAATCTTCGTTGATGGACGCGTTTCCTCGTTGCTTAACTTGTTCGCTTTTGCTTTACTTAAAGTTGATCTGGTGGATTAACTTGTTCTTGTTTTGGGCTGTTTGGTTAAGTGTTTACCATGTTTGCTCGCTGATCAGGTGGTTGGATAATTAATGCTTTGTTGGTTACTTGGTTGGGTGAATGTTGGCTTGATTTTAGGGTTAGTCAGACTGTGGCCTGTTTGTTCTATCGCTTGTTCTGTCGTTCACTCGCACGTTCGTTCGTTTGCAGGTTCCTTGTTGGTTTGTTCGTTTGCTCGCTCATTCGTTTGTCAATCCATCCGTCTGTCAGTTTGTTTCTTCATTTTGTCCGTTCATTCGTTCGGTCATTAGTTCACTTGTCCGCTCATTTGGATCGTTCATTGCTCGGTCTATTCGTTCGTAAATTCCTATGTTCCTTCGTCTGTCCGTCTGCTCGTTCGGTCATTAATTGGTCGATGTTGACTAGCTGAATGACTGGCTGATTTACTGGCCCATTAATTAAATGAATAGTATGCTAACACAAGACTCATATGTCAATCAATAGTATGTCAACACAGGACCCTCACTGATAACAGTTGTTTTAACTGAAGAGGTTATTCCATATAAATGTTTTTATAATTAAATTTATTGGTATGTTTGTCGTACTGTTTGATTTTGGCTTGTATTTTATTTACACGACTAACAAAACGTGAAACTGGTAAAAACGTGTGAAGGATGCGCGCTCAGGCGGAGATATATTTAGAACAGGAAAGAGATGTTTTCTGGTCAGACACTTCTTCAGAACCTTCAGCCAACTTACATTGTTCACCTTAAATCCGGTTTGTTTTATTGTTCGTCTTGTTTATTGACTGTAATCAATTAAGCGACATAAGGCTGAAATAAACTATGTAGTTTTCGTGTTCGCTCAACCAACGTGACTGCTTTGAGCGGTCACCAAGTTAGTCGCTTTCATCGTCGAATACTGACTGACTTAGTGACACACCATCGAACCGAAAGATCGACAGAAGAATTGTTCACCTGTTTTATCAGTGATATGTTGGTTTGCGAAATATAAGGAATTCTTAGAATGTAGCGTTTAATAAACTGATTGCTTTGTTTTTTGTTCTTTCATCGGCAAGGTGCATTGCGTAAATGTGGAAATGATGGAACGGACTCATGCGAGGATGAGAAAAGACGAAAGTAGACGCAAAAAGTGCCATTATCTTCAGCGACCATAAACATGGTATAACATCAAGATTGGATTATTAAGAAAGCTGAAGCTAGCGTGAAGTAAGTTATTGATAAATCATTTAGAATAAATATGTTCGTTTATGTCCGTGGGACTGTTTCCTTGAAGGATGTAGATTTTATTTTATGACGTTTGATAGATTTAATCTGCCTTCTTCGGAGGGCTTTGGACGGACATCTTTGATTTTGAAAAAAAAAAAAATAAAAAATTATGTGGAAATGTCTGAAGACAGCATAAACCGTTAGAGGAATGTTTGAAAAGTCCAATTTTAATGATGTTGACAATTTGTTATAGCGTTAGCTGACGTATGGATGTTTTTAGAAAAAAAGACATCTTTCGTTCCGATTCATCATGGGTTGACCGTTGTTTTTTCAGGGTAAAAGTTATGGCACACGTAATTCCATTCCCATACGGAAAAGTTCAGCTTTCTTGGTTTGGTGTGTGGTTATTATCGAGATTTCCAAACCTCGATGAGTTATGAAGGAAAATCTTAACCGTAGAGCGTTTTTATATGCAATAAAAACACGCTTACTTTTTTCCTCCAATTTTTGCAGCTTAGAAAGCCTTCATTTTAAAACTTTCTACTCGAATTACCGTATTAAGTAGTTCATGTATAAAATGATTTAAAAAACTCATCCTATGAGCTATATCAGATTTAAAACACTCGGCTATCGCCTCGTGTTTTGAATCCAATGAAGCACTCCTGCTTGGGTTTTAAATATTACATAAAATAGATATGTTAACATTAAAAAAACACAAAATAAAACAAAAAAACAGATACACCACTGACTTTTCCCGTTCTTAACAGGACTTTTCTCATGAAACATAAAAATAAATTAAAAAAATAAAACAACAACTTTGCATGCACTCTTGCTTTGTTTGCAAAAATTTTGGTTCCATCGTAAAGTAAGGTTCGTAGACTGATGTTGGTCAATATTTTCGATCTCGCCGGCGACCAGTAGATTACGGCTTCGGGTCTTGTCAGGGACTCGGAAAATATTTCTAAGTAGTAAACTCCATAGGAACGTTATTTAATAAATTCATACCAACCAATCACTATCGCATATGAACGAAATTTAAGATTTAATAAGCATTTTGTACGTCAAAAGTGTCAAAATGGTTGTGCATGTCACTCCATGAAGAATTTTTATAGATTTTCAAATTTCACACACCTTCGTAGTCCATGTAACCAATGGAATAGGTACGTCACAGATTTCAGGCTCGATTCACGTTCATGACTTTACCAGACTTGACAATGATGGCACTATAGTGGTTGATAAAAATACTGTTGTATAACATGATTATCGTTTTATTGCACTTTTAGGAATTTATGCTGCTGCTTTTAATCGCGAGATAGAATGGGTTATCATTCAACCTCACAATGAAAAGCTGCAGCTTTTGATGGTGCATTAACCTTTCCTGCATGAATTTGTTTTCGTTTTGTTTTTTTTACTTTGTTCTTTCATTTGATCTACTGTTGTAATTTGCTGTTGTACAACAACCATACGCAGGAAAGGGTTAAAGCAATTCTGTCGTTGTATGGTCAGGAATCTGGATTGAAGATTGGCAACACGTTGTCTGTGCTATGGAGGTATTTGTTGAACACAAGTTCAAACAGCCCGATGTCCCCAAGATCTAGCATGTTACAAAAGGGATGAAGAAAGACCCACGACGAAGGTAAAAATATCTAACGACGCGTATTTTCTTAGAAGCACTACAGATAAAACGGAGGGTTTTGTTAAATGAGCTTAAAAAATTCATTAATAATTCATGAGGAAAACACAACGGAAAATCATTACCGTGTCCTGTCTTTAAATGTGATAAAACATGATTACTTCTCTCCTCCAATTTTTCCGACTAAGAAAACACCAATTTTTAAACTTTCTACGCGAATCAACTTGTTAAGGGGTTAGTCTTTTTAAACCATTTCAAGCCCCATAAAGCACTCTTGCTTGATTTTTAAATATTACTTAACATGGATGGAGAAAGGAGTGCCCTTGCACTCCTTTCTCCATCCATGTCACACTTCCGACGTACATGGCTCCCTCCAGTGGCCGGAACTTTGGCTTCATCCAATCATAAGGCGGGGCATAAGGAGTTATTGTTCCAGTCTTTTTATATAGTTTACTGGGTCCAACCACTGAACTCTAAAAAGACTGGAACGATACCAGCAAACTGTATTGTGAAGCCATCATGAAGGCTGACATATGAGGCAATTTGCAGGTCATCCCAGTCCCCTACGCGATAAAACACGCAACCTATTGTGAAAAACTTCACCCAAATTACGGATTTTTTGACAGTTTTCTTCTTTTCCCTTAGCAAGTGGAAGACAATGTCGTTAGGACTGCATATTTGTTAGAATTAACTATCCATGAAAAATAAAAGTTCAGTACAATTTTTTCCCACTCGTGTTTTTGACCTACATGGCTGCCCCCCAGTCGGCTTCACTCAGTCGTAAGGCCAGACATAACGAGGTATCGTCCCAGTCTTTTTAGAGTTCACTGGGTCCAACTCGCTCTCGGCACCTTTGATGTTTGTGTCCTCGCGCATCTCATTAATTCAAACGCCGTCATGTTCCAGGCAAGCGTCTTTCGGCAAACATCCACAGGCATGTTTTTAGCAGAAGCGAAACCGAAATATCTTCACCATGAGAGTATTTTGTAGTCTTGGTACTATGAAATTAAGTTTGCAGAGAAAAAGGGGGTGACTAGAAAAAAAATACTTGGTAAGTATTTTCTATCATAATTGAAATCTACTGAAGATTATGGCAAGATTAGAAGGACTTCAGTGTAGTCAAATCCATTCAATGGACTGAAAGTTCCTCCTAAGAGTTTTCAGTAAATTGTGAAGTAACTTATTGTGTTTTCAGCTTACCAAGTAAGGATGCATTGGCAGATCAAAACAGCCCATTTCAATATAGCATTAGTAAACAGTCGCATGATTATGTCCGATGAAGAGAGAGTGAAAAAAAAACAAATCTCGAGCACTTTTTTTTTTCTGGAGATAAAAGCCAAAGAGTGAAACAACTGCAACAACGTCTAAGCTGATGGAGCTAGATTCATCGATCGTTCCCAAGAAGTTCGCCTCCAGATCTCTGCGTTAAAAGAACTCATGGACCAAATAATATAAATAATGGTAAAATAATATGTAAGAATTGTAGACTAACGATGATTTACAGGAAATCGAGAATTTACTCAAGAAACCGGCGCTGTTACATGTCGAAATAGATAATTCACACTATATCTGGTGTGATTCTTATCCTGTTTTTGTTGACGACATCAGTCAACAGGAGCTAACGAGTTTCATCCATCGGTAAACGAAAAAAAGCCTTTTTCTGTTATTTGAACAAGCAGGCACAAATCTATAGACCACCCCACACTTCCTTCGTCGTAGGGTTGACAAGATTATGCCATTTCAGTTGTATTTTTACGATGTTATGAATTAAACTTTGCCGTGTTTACATTTAACCGGAAAAGTCGCGGGAAGGGTCAAAACGTTGGGGGACTTGCCAGGAACATGGCGGCCAGCGCATGCGCATAGAAATTAGGGACAAATTTTCAGGCGAGTTGGACCTCCGGTTGATTATTTATTCTGGCGTGGTTATAAAGCTGTTCAAACTGATATTCACACGTGTTTGCAGTCCTTGTTTCTAGTGATTGACACGTCTGGGGTATATTATTCGAAGCCTGGAAAAATGTTCCTCACTGTATCGGACTTGTGTTCTACAAACGGTTTGATATTGCATGCACAGCGCTTCAACGTAATTTTCTACTGTTAGCTTGTAGTAGCTTCATGAAAAGCACCACTGTGACAGATTATTCATTCACATGCTGCAAACTTGCTTAGAACGCGTCTTGTTAACAAGCTGCAAGATTTTCACGTGTCTAGAGCTTGGAATAGGGAGTTTAAGTAAAGCTAGGACAACGAAGGTTTTATTTATAACATCTCTCGTCAGTGATGTTATGACTTATATCAGTTCTTTTTAACTACAGCAACCCAGCCAATACAAGGTGAAATTGTGTGAAATTTAGTGACAGGAATAAAACTCTTGCAGGATTCAGTAATGGTAAATATGACAGTAGCCACGTTTCCAGGTCAGGACATGCAAGACAAAGCCAATGCCATCACGCAACAATTCAAACCAAGCAGCCAAGCCATTCATCGTCAAAAAATGAAGAGCCATACAATTTAACGACAGCAACTAAGACACTCGTGCGAAAGAAAATTCATGAAATATATTCACAACAAGTAGGTCCGTCTGAATAAAGAAATGCCAAATAGTATAAAGACAGCGTTCAATGCATCCAGATTCTCAGAACAGATGACACAATATTTTGCTGATGACAGCAAAGAACTAGGAATGAGAGGAAACCATAGTCTGTAAATAGCAGAAATAGTGTATTTGAATTTTACTGAAATGTCAGGCCTGATGAATTAATGATTTTATACGTATATATTAATAACATATATTCCATTGAAGGAAAGGCAACCATTCTTGCATAGTTGAGTGGAACTTATGTTCTCATGAGGTGTGTTCTCCCTTAAAAACCATTAACCCTCCTTTGCTTAAGTTTAGTTTAGGTTTCTAGTTAGGGTTTGAATGAGGGTAATAGTTCAGATTTTTTTTGACCATTTGAATGAGGGATCACTCATCGTAGGGACAGTAGACTAGGCCCATCCTACAGTTGAGATTAGTGAACGGGGATCACTCATCCTTAGGTATCATTCACTTTTGTTTCCCCAGCTGTAGTTGGCAGGAACCTCGTCGTACTAGGGACTTGCTCAGCTCTGAAAACAATTTTGTAAAAATAGGACTTCGAATCATAAACGACCGTAAGTAATAAAGTGACGATATTTCCGTGTTGATAAATGCGGTTTAGAAAAACCTAATTACTTTGTTGGTGAGGCAGGGCTGCTCGAAGTCACGTTAGGAAGATTCTCGGTGCAGAAAATGGTCTTTCCCCAGCCGCACAAGTAGTAGGATCTACATGGAGAACCTTGCAGATCGAAATCATCTAGTTTTTCATAGTTTGCTCGTACATACGAAACGTTTTAATCCTTCCCAAAATATCTTCAAAGCAACCAAGGCTTGCATCAGTCTTTAATCACCAAAAAATGGCCAATGGTGTATTAAAGAGATGAACATTTGTGTAAATACTTCGCAGGTACTACGTTTCAGCAGAGTAATCTTCTAAGTTAAGATCAGAGTCTTTATCAAATCATTCACTGTGTATTAAAATTTGAAATTCGAAATATTCATATAAAATTTGAAATTATAGAAATAGTCTTGAAATCTTGGGAAAAATTCATTTGCCTGCAAGTCCTTCCAATCCCTTCGCTTCCGCGGTCACTGGATATACGTACTGGTGTAGATATGTGCGAAGCAGTCTCACCCTGAAAAGATGAATAGCATCAATTGACAAAATGTGGCTGAACAGATGAATATAATCTATTCAAAGGTAACACAGGATTCAATTATGGCTGGGGGCTTACGTTACCTAACACATAACTCAACCCCCGGTGACAGTAAATCCAAGCCTAATCCCCCTCAAGAAATCCGGCCTGCCATCAAATCCCATTCTCCCACCTCCACAAGTATTGCGATTGTATTACCAAAACAACAGCTTAATGCATTTGGGAACCTTAAATAGATCCCGTTCAACTATTTGCCGTCTTTTCAAGGTGTGAAACCGAGCAGCTATGAGATAATGAGAAACTGAAAACACGATTCTTTCTCATTTCAAAGGTACTGGTAAACAAGATCAAAATCAGAAAGTCGATCTTTTCATGATGGAACTTTAAAATCTGTTTTAATCAAGTGATGCAAATGCAAGCACAAATTCTACTTGTCAATTAGAATAAAACAAACGCAAGCACAAGTAAGAGACAAAGCCTCTTTTTTTTGGTATTTTTGTCTGTCTCTTATTCTTTGTTGCACTTGTGCTGACATTTTTTGGTATCTTTGTGCTTATGCTGGCGTAGTCCCTGTCCAATACTTTGTCTCTTCTGTTTTGTCCTCATGCTTGCGATTGCTTGTTTGAACCAATCTTCAGATTTCATTTTCCAACTAAAGGATATTAAACAAGGTTCAGATGTATGAAGGAAATTCCTCAACCACATTTTTTGAGGTCGCCCGTGGATAATATTCATAACACTACATCTGTTAAATTCCTGACTCAGTGGTCCAGGAGCAAATGTAGGGTTTCGTGCGACGAGGCTCCAAGTTGTCTAGGGGGGGACTGGGGCTCTGCTTCAAGAGAACATTTTTGATTTTGAGAAACCCAGGAACGTTTTCCCGCATTTTGGGAGGACAATTTCTGGAAAAAAATTATTGCTGCGAAGGAAATGTTTGAGGAACTGATGCAAATAAAAGTTAATACTATCTGGTGCACAGAAAAATGAATTATCAGACCATTGCCACTAAGATGTAATGCCGGCAGAATTGCACCTAAAACTGGATATTTTGGAATATAATCTGTACACAATCTAGACACAATTGACTAAAGAAACAACTGGTGTCTAAAGCTCGACAATTTTAGCCAAACAATCAAAACAAGCAATCCATCTCGTGCAACGAACCTCAACTGAAACTCTCTTTTTACAGTTGGGTAACTATGCTTTGATCTTATTGACCAAGTGATTTTGGCATTTGGAACGATACTTGTATTTTGAAAGTCATTTGAAATTATTCCTATCAAAAAGGCCTGCATTGTCATTGACCAGAAGTATCAGCCAATCATATCTAAAGATACGTCATTTAAGGCTTACTATTGCGTCCTCTGTTGTCAACATCTTGTTCGTCATGTCAGAATTTGCGATTTTGAAAAGATTTTAGTTATCACATAGTGCGGTACTGAATTATGAGCAGCGAAGAACATATAGACGATACTGTCGTCACGGACACTATCCAAGAAGGAACGGAATATATCAGACTGCACATTGACCTTGACAACAATCAACCAGCTTCTGATGAAACTGAAACAAATGATAATGAAGATATGATTTTTTCCAATGGAGAAAGTCTACCACATCACCTCTTGAAAGCTACCTTGCTTCAGATATTGCCGATGTCACAGTGTACAATGGACGTTGTGCTCCTTTGAAGAAAATGGCTTCGAAGCTCAACACACCATTACTTGCAAGCGCAACTTGTGAACGTCTGTTCAGTTGTGGGGGGGCTGATTATGCGACCTCACAGGAACTGTTTTAAATGATGATCATTTCAAGTCCTGTTTACTTCTCAAGCTGAACCACAAATTTAACATGGTTGACTAGTTTTATACCCTTGTCTTCTTCCATACTGATAGAATTAGTATTTAATTTCTTTATGAAAACTAATTTGTAATTTATAATCAATTACTTTACAAAAAAGTAGTTTGTAATTGTAATAATTACTTTTTTCAGGAAAGTAATTGCAATTTTACTCATTACCTTTTGAGTAATTTTCAAAACACTGTTTACCTGTACTTGCATTAACTGGTCCAGTAGCTATAATTAACCTAAACTCTCTGCACTCTCATATTGTACATAAAGTTAGCCATGGTTATGACGGAACGGCCTCGTTGTTGTCCGCCTCGTAAACGGAGATTTCACGAGCTTGTCAAGTTTGCTTGAATTTTTTCCGCATCCCATTCCACAGCAAAAGCAAGACTGATAAAACGCTCCATAAAAATCTTACGTGGAGTATACCAACCATGAAAATCTAAGCGGCCATTCTTGCCTTAACTTTTGTTTCTAACCAACACTTGCCGGCGTCTCGGAGAATCGATGTTCCAAATCCACTGGTTTCCCCAGGTTTTTAACGAATTCGAACTTCTCATCGTTAGAGTATTTCCCTAGCTCACCACAAATCAAACAATATCGAAAGGAGAACGATCTCAACGACGATTGGTTGGCCACGCGGTACGATACATCTAATCTGTATTTTCAGCGCCAAGTAAATAAATGAGCTTTCGAAAGTAAATTTACTCTTTCGAAAACCAGCTGTAGAAGGGAGGGGGGAGGGGGCGATTTTATGACCGTTGACCAGGTTTCGATGGGTAGTTTGGAGGTGTGACCAGGTTCCATGCAAATTTGACTAGGTTCCGCGGGAAATTGACAGGTTTCCGCCGAAAGGCGACTGATTAACACGCACGGCGACTAACCTTTTGCACGCAAACATTAATACCAGCAAACGAAGAGCATTATTACCTAGGGAGAAGTGGTTACTTTATGTTTCGATCCAAGTCAACAAACGAAGCCGTAAATCGAATATAGTTACGCATCTAGGTGAGGAAAATAAAACTCGGTTTTGTCTGAAAGATTTGACTAGGTTCCACAACCTGGTTGACCTGGTCTAGAAGCTCCCCTGCGGCGTATTCCGTCTGTATCGCTTGACCCATTTCAGAGTAACTTATAAAATCTATTCGTATGTACTATTCACAAAATGACTAACCATTCTGTCTCCAGATATCCAGACACAAGGCAAAGCTTAAAGTAAATATTTTCTGATACAGAACGAACACGAATTTCGTAAATTATTTCTAAAACTTGCATAATTCTCCTAAAAATCATCAAGTACCAATTGAAAACAAGCTTTTTTTTTTTCTTTTTTAAAAAAACAAAAAAAAAAACCCACGGTCATTCAACGTACAAAGTCTCAGAATCGTAGTATTGACCAATCAGAGCTCGCGTGCAATACATTCTATAAAATTGTTGTATTTCGAGGAGTATTTATGGTTCCTTCCAAGCCCCTCAAGTTCCTTTCAGGTTTCGTTCAGTGCACGGTGGATCCCTCAAAAATCTTGTCTAGCTAAGGCTCTGGACCTTAAATTCCTCAGATAAAGTTGCAGTCAAAAGTCCACCGACATATATAGAAAAATTGGATGTAATGTAAGCGGCATTTGATAGTCTCTGCGCAGATAAAACCTTTAGTTCCCAGGCTCACAGGATAGTGCAACCACAGTAGAACTACTGTGGATAATCAGGAGCGAAAACTCGACGAAGATCACTGCCATAACCCCAGAAGCGCAGGTTCTGGTCATTCCATCCGTAGGCAACTTCAGCCACAGGGACAGCTCTGAGTGTTTGGTGCTGAACAAATCAATGATTATGAAGTCAGAGGAGGAAATAATGAAGTGTATGTGATGTGAAAGTTGTACGATAAAACAAATACCGAAGAAATACTGAATTGTTGAGAGGTCATGATTTGAGTATGGTGGGTTGCTACTGGCGGAGTGGTAGTGCACGTATCCACTAGTGGATACGTGCACGTGTCTCGTACCCGGTGACTAGAGTTCGATTCCGGCACCATGCAGTTATCTGATTAAAGTTACTTTGGTCACATGTGAGAACAGTGTTGTTCAGTTTGACTCTACCAAACATCGCAGGTTTTCTCCGGGTAATCCGGATTCCTCCTGTACTAACACTGGACCCATGAGGGGTGGCCCTTACTGGACCTTACGGAACAGCTTAGATGGCTGATTGTGTTATCCAATATAAAAATAAACAAATGATAATGAGAAGGCACGAGATTAATGACGATGATATTTCGATTGTATTTCAAAGTCTTTGTCAAATTGAACATAGAAGATTTAAATAAAGTGGAAGTATCATCGAAATTATTCTCAAGTCTTGTTGTGTTCTCAAAGTTTGAGTTCTCGCAATATTTTACTTTTTGAAACTGTCTGCTGGCACAGCATTATGTGAAAATTAGTTTCAAAAGAAATTGTTGAAGTTAAAATGATTTGCGTTTACAGGTGTTATAAATCTCACTTCGTTAAGATATGTTTAATAACCAAACGACGTAACTTCGACGTCAAACTACTGTACATAAGGACTTCTTGGAAACTCCTCTACATCTTCGAGATTATCGAAGAAAATCATTTGAAACTGCGCATGTACGTGTATGCATCCCATGATACTAAACATACAAAAGTTTAGAGTGATGTCATTGAGTAATCTCTAAAGTTACCAAAACCATACCTGCATCAAAATCCTTTAAAGGCCAAGCACTAGCGTGTTTGTTCACAATCCATTGTGATGCCAGGTTGATGTCTTTGTAAAAGGTGACAATGGGCCACGCCTGAAGAGAATTTATAATATCTTGAGTTATGATTAAGAGGATATTTATGAAGAAGGAAGGAAGGAAGGTTAAGAAATAAGGCTAAAATTAAACCACAACATATGTATCATTTGGTTTACCATCCAATACTATGTATTTTTAACATCAAAACGTTCTGAAGTTCACTACCTCAAAAATGGCAGTGCACGTGTCGCTATTAAGCCATAGTTCCAGTAATCTTACAGCATAAGACAGTCTGCTTACCCGAGGTAATTCCTGGTGAAGTATCTCAATGCCTGCTTCTCCGGCCAACTTCTCTTTCGAGTCACCTTGAGATGGCTCAACAACAACGTCCTTTTCATGGTTTTTCCTTAAAGATCAGGTAAAAATACCGTTAATTTTTGAAGCAAACAACATCAGCTTCACCAGTAAATGTTTCGGGGTTTATCGAAATATTTGAAGAGCTGAAACGTTATCATATCGAAGCACTTGTAGATTATAGCGGCTGCCAGTTGTGCTCAGTGAGCATCTTTTTTCTTGGGTTTTAAAATGATGATTTTGGGTAAATGTGAAAAAAACATCAAGAGATGGAAAAGGAAATAATCTTAGTTTTTTCATGGGGTTGAGAAAGATCACTTTCACGGCTACAGTGACTGTATAATTGGTTTTATTACCATGTGACGGTCAGTTGTGTGAAGGTCTTCAACTTGCCAGAGTCCTGCAGGTATTGCACCGAATTCTTCCGTCGCCATTGCAAGAGCTGCACCTTTAAGAAACAATAAGATATTTGTGTTTGAAATTAACATTTGTAGAATTAACTTCACGCATATTGCTACAAGATTTAGAATGTAAAACTAATTCAGACTGTTGTATACTATTAATACAAGTGTACAATTCACGTTTGGGATCACAGTCCGCCATATTGCTATATACTAGCTCTCCGTACTTTCACTATCACGTTAATCACATGATCGATAGTATCGCCTTTCTCTTACTGTAGTATCACTCAGTCATATGAAAGGGACGTTCCTCGGAGACTGGTTACCACAACTTGTCTTGTGCCCAGGTGTATTCACCTTATGTTCTTATAAACACCAAAGTAATGATGAACTTCAAATAAACGACAATCTTTTTAATGGTATAGCATTAAAATTATCATATAATTAAGTATATAAACACCTCTGTCAAATAGTTAATTCATTTTCTGTACTGAAGATGGCATAAGCTTGCCGAAACATGAATACCATTAAAAAGATTGTCGTTACTTGAAGTTTGTATTCACCTTATAAGGAACCCTCAAACTTTCATTTAGTCGAGACATTCTGAAGAAGTTGTTCACCTCGAGCCGCAACACCCTAAAGTACTGCTTAGTCTTTTACCAGAACAGGATCAACACTCCTCCATGAGTGGTTCTCAGTCTTTTCACATTACAGTAACACTCAGTTTTCCATCTAGATAGGACACTCCTCAGAGGTTGATAACCTCAATTTATGTTGTTCCCTCCATCTTCTCACACTACAGTAACGGTCAGTCTTTCATCTAGATAGGACACTCCTCAGAGGTTAGTTACCGGAACAGATGCTGTTCCCTCAGTCTTTTCACATACTACAGTAACACTCAAACCTTCACCTGGATAAGACACTCCTCAGAAGTTGGTTATCTCAACTTATCCTGTTCCTTCAGACTTCACATACTACAGTAAGACTCAGTCTTTCACCTAGATAGAGCACTCCACAGAGGTTCCCTAACTCTTCTTACTATACAGTAACACTCAACCTTCAGCTAGATAAGGAACATCTTGTACGCACGTTACCTTGATACTCGACCAGCGTTTTTATGTTAGTCGTCACTCTCTACGGTAACACTCATACTTTCTTCTTCTATACAGAAAGTTTTTGTACTTCTTAGTTTACCTTCGTTGACTATTACTGTACCTGTTTTGTCTTGACTATGGCAAAAGCTACACTCGCTTTCTTCATCAAATTCGGTTCGACGACCACGGCCGTTGCACGAAGAGTATTTGTCCTAAACATGTGATAAAAAATCTCATCATCAAACAACGGTAAACCCATTAAATTTAAGACTTTTTCAACTCTCAACGGCCTAATCCCAGAAAGCGATGAATCAGGCATAGCGCGAACCAAGTATCAAGACGAACGTTTCTTCGCTTCACGTACAGTAGCATCAGAGTGAAAAATAAAAAGTATATTTGAATTGAGCATACACATGAGCAGGACTGATCACATAAATGAGGGCGACAAGTAACTCGGTTGACTGAGATCGTCTAAGTCAACGTTTATCAAGACGAACTACTTGAAGCATTTCACGACTGTTCACACCATTCTATAAAATACCGAAGTCATTTACAATCATAAAACAACTCCCATACCATCAATGTTACGTGAAGTGTAAACGTTCCAAATTCTTTCAGGCAGTTTGTTTTGTCATTAAAAGCATGGTCTTAATATCATTCCATCTCGTCTAGGCCAGAGGTACAATATGAATAGGGATTCAGCAGAGTAGAGATTGAAAGAACTTCGCATTTCCTCAACACTTAGCCATCCTATTCTCAAACAACACTTGCACTGTTTGTATCCTCCTCCATAACATTCATGACATTGCTTAATAAACGGGAAAAAAAAGGAATAACTTCAGTTTAACAGATACGTCTCTTTGCGTCTTATTTTTCCATCCGGACGATTCAAGGACCAAATTCCTATGTTACTGAGATCGCGTGTCGTTTATAAATACACGTGTCAATGCTGCTCAGCATTGTATTTGGGCCAAACTCGGCGCCATTTCTACACGGGAATCTCAGAACACATGGAAATTTCTCCTTTGACGGATAAAAAACTGGCAACTTCATCACTTTCTGCTACAATGGCACATTCTCACAAAGCCTCACACATAGTTCCTTACAGCGACTTTTCCCTAATTTTTCCCTGTCGTCCTTCTTCTAACCTTGAACTATTTATCCGAGAGAGTTTATTGATCTCTAAGTTTAAACCTGCTCTCAATGAAAACATTTCTTCATTCCCCATCTCTTATTCTGATTTGTATCTCTACCGGATGTCTGTTAACACCTTCCATCTTGTCGCCTTTTCTATCGGTTTGCCATTTAACTAAAATCTTAAAGTAAAACCTTACTCTGAATATGTTGCACGTCGGCAACGAAACGTTAGTAAATATGTTTTAAAAAGTTTTCAAAGAAATTTTGACAAAGAAATGTTTCGTATACTGACGTCACAGTGATGTCATCAAAAACTTTTTAACATACAGCAATTCTTAGTTAGTTAAGTTGACCACTGTGGTCAATTGTATCTGGTCATTGGCCCCCTAAGACAAATCCTACCACTGCTACTGGTACTGCTACATCTACCTCAAAATCAACATGGTACCAATTCAACCTTCTTTGGAATTAACTAAGTAAATATTTTCTTAGCTCATTGTCCACCTGCACAGTTACAGTACGCATTTGCAAAATATGTACTGTAACTATTTGCTTTCAGAGCAACAAATGTTCATCCAGACTGGACCATAAACTGGATATCTCTTAACACAAAAACTTTAGTACTGTACTAGAGTACAGATTATAAAACATGCACAATTGTTACATTGCTATCTAATAAAATTCTCATCTGGTCTTTGCTGTTCATTTGTTGTTGGTGCAAATGGTGAAGGAGGTAAATAACCTAGAAATAACAAATGGAATGTACTGCAGTATTTCACAGCTTGAGTGAATTTATAACAAACAAATTATATGACAGTAGATACATGTCTACGAGTGATTGTCCAGGCGGAAATCGTAACTTTAATATAAATAAGAATGCCCAGCAGATTGTGCGAAGTATCGCCATATGTAAACATTAACAATTGCTTAAACAAAGAAGGTTAGAAGAGTTTAAAATATATTTATTGACTAAGGTTTCGTCGCTACAAGCAACATCATCAGAGTGGAGATCAGGGATTACAACGAGATATATTTATATTACACAAACAGTATCGAATGACAATTAAGATGATATATTTACAACAGCAACGGAAATTGACGTGAGACAGCAGTAAGGTGATACCAGAAAAGGGAAAGAGGCATAGAACCAATATTCCCGTTAAGAATGGGTTTTAATTTATTAATTAGAAGACTTTCTTTAAGGAGTAGTTCAGAAGCAGAAGGCAACGAGGATAATATTTTGAAGTCGGAAAAAGAAATGGGATGGCCAGTTTCAATGTGGTGGGAAAGGATACTAGTGGGAGAGGGATTAACTCTTCTGTTACCTGTCAAGGGTGAGATCCCCATATGATCTGAAATGCGTGTGTGTAACTGTCGGTGAGTTTGGCCAACATACAATGCTTTACAGCATTGACACGTAAATAAATACACCACATGCGATTTCAGGCCATCAGGGATCCTGTCCTTGACAGGGAAAAAAGAGCCAAGGCGAACGGAAGGCCGAAAGACGAAGCGTAATAAAATTTGAGGAAAGGCGGACGATAATAGTTTGATGATTTGAGTGCGAATTTGAAGACCATGTAAACCAGCATACGGTAGAGAAGAATAAATTAAAAACTTGGGAGCAATAGAAATCTTGGGAGCGGACGAAAAGAATTTGTCTGAAAATGAACTTACACATTTGTCAAACAGGGTAGCTGGGAATTCATTTTTAATGAAAATTTGTTTGAGTTTCTGGAGTTCAGAGTGCAAGATGGAGTAGCTAGAGCATAAATTAAAATATCGAAATAGAAGGGAAAAGATAAGGCCTTTTTATAGCAGTCCAGAATAAAACTATTAAAGTTAGTCAGTAAACCGGTGTAAATGGATTTTCGGTAGATGCTGGTGGTGAAATTAATTTCAGAGCGGTTAATTTTGATGTCAAGGAAAGATAAAGTGTTATTATTCTCGGTTTCGTGCGTAAATTTGATATTAGCGTGCTGTGAGTTAAGATAGTTAAGAAATGGTAGAATATGAGTCGAAGATCGAAATAGAAGGAAACAATCGCAACATAACGTCGGTAGAAGATGGGTTTGAGTTGTGAAGGACAGTTGTTTAGCCAGCTGGTTTCATAAAAGGAGGGAAAGATATTGGCGAAGAGAGGTCCCAGAGGGGAACCCATAGCAACACCATCAATAGTCCTTGTATTATCAAATTAAGTTTGCACGGGCAAAGGCGGCAATTAAAAAAATACCTGGTAAGTATTTTCAATCGGAATTGATATCTACTCAAGTTTTCACTTTTTTCTTCAATCATGCCAAGATTAGAAGGACTTTAAATCCATTCAATGGACTTAAAATTTCTCCCAGGAGTTTTAAGTAAATTGTGAAGTAACTTATTATGTTTTTAGCTTACCAAGCAAGTATGCATTGGCAGATCGAAACAGGCCATTTCAATATATCATCTGAAAACAATCGCATAATTATGTCCGATTAAGAGAGAGTGAAAAAACCTCCCAAAAAAAATCGAGCACTTTCTGGAGATAAAAGCCAAGGAGTGAAACTACTGCAACAACGTCTAACCTGATGTAGCTAACTTCATCGATCATTCTCAGCAACTTCGTCTACACAGATCAGCGTTAAAGGAGCGCACGGACCAAATAATAATATAAATAATAAAATAATATATACAAATTGTAGTCTGACAATTATTTACATGAAATCGAGAATTTACTCAAGAAACTGGTGTTGTTATTTGTCTAAATAGATAGTTCACACTACATTTGATATATTCTATAGAACATTATGGCATTTCCACTCGACCACTAACTGTTAAGTTGATAATTTTCCTCCTTCGAAAATTATCAACTTAACAGTTATCAGTCGAGTGTAAATGCTAAAATGTTCTATAGAATATACCCTTCACGAAATCGGCATTACCACCATTGTACTTACTGGGTTCGTGTGACCATGCCCTTGGCAACGATCTCCGTTGAGACCGGTCTCCTAGAAAGTAGAGCATCGCACTAGTTTCGCAAGGTCGCGGGTTCGCTTCCCAGCCGGATGGTCCGATGTTGCATTTTTTGCAACAAGTCCCGGTTGGGTCTTAAAATATGTACACACTCGAGATTTTCCTCCTTCGAAAATTATAAACTCTACAACTGATATGGCCCTTATCCTGTTTTTGAGGACGACATCAGTTAGCAAAAGTTACCGAGTTTTGTCTTTTGGTAAAAGAAAAAAAACTGTTTTTTCTTGTTTGAACAATCGGGCAAAAATCCCAAGACCGCTCCATACTTCCTTCGTCGTAGGGTTGATAAGATTATGCCATTTCAGTTGTATTTTTGTGATGTTATGAATTAAACTTTGCCGTGTTCACATTTAACAGGAAAAAATCGCAGGAAGAGTCAAAACTGCCGGGGAAACTTGCCAGGAACATCGCGGCCAGGGCATGTGCATAAAAATTAGTGACAAATTTTCACGCAAGTTGGAACTCTGGTTGATTATTTACTCGGGGGTACAAACGAACTAAATCCAGCCACCGGATTTCAATCCCTTCCGTAGCCCAACTAACGATGCATTATGGGATATAAATATCAAACTGTGGGCACAGAATTAATAATTATTTCATCAAATAATTCCTTGTCAAGGAGTGGGAGATTGCAAGGCTGGATTCACTGGCAAGGGTTGCAAACCCTATCAATAGAACTCAATTATAACTGAGGAAATTGACTTCCAACCAAAAAGTAAAGCCGAAAATGACATTGTCCGCAAGAATAATGAAAGGAAGAGGTTACTCTGCAGTTTAATGAACATAATCTCACGCCTTCGTAACAATGTAAACGTCATCAAAATATTTAGAATTTGGATTGGAATACAATCGTTTTAAAAGAAGCATTTAGGTTTAAGGTTACATTTTGTGTGGGCTTAAATATCCATAAAATTGTTTTGAAAATCGTTACCGATGACATTTTAGCGGACACAACCCACGCCATCGTAATAGTCAGTGATATTAAAAACAGGATGCTGCGTAGAAAGTTTTCAATAAAGGTGAGAAAGTTTCAAGGTAGTAGTCGGAGAAAAAGCGAGAAAATCATGTACGCCTCCCCCTCTCCAACACCAATGTCAGTCTACTGGTCGAAGATAAAAATATCATACGACTTTTCATGTTCTACGTAATTTTTTTACCTTCCATTGATGTGATTGTTTACACATGTTTGTAATCCTTTTCAAATATTTAGTACCAAAAGTTTAGCTGATTTCACTTCTCATTTTACACTCTTGTGAAGTGTCCAACGATTGATACGTCACCCACCCGCCTTTTTTTTTCTCGTCTTTTGGCGTTGTTTTACCTTGAGTCTTTTTTTTCATCCTAATGAGCACACCGACACCATATCCAGAAAGTTCAAAGTCTTAAAACTTCAGCAAAATTCTTTTGCTACAGCTAGGTTTATTTATGATCTCCAATAATGTTTCAACTTTACCAAACGTAAAAATTTTTACAAGCTTATTACAAATAATCAAGTACACTAATACAATTCTGCAGATCCGTTCGGTATTTCCAAACTCCAACAGCCTTTTTGCTGAAATATCAGACAAATATCTGTACTATTTCAGGGTCAAAAAATTTTTTTTAATTCATTTAATTTCGAACTTATTAATTTTCTTTACATTTCTTCACTTAAAAAGAAACTAAAACTGTATCTTTGTATTTACTGGGACAGGATTCTTCTTCAATTATTAGAAACGTATCTGTGGTCGAATGCAAATGCCACAAATCTGACGCAAAGCTGAATCCACCTTGTAGGGCATTTTAATGACACAAAATCGCTCGTTAAAGCAACTTCTGCAGGAAAAACAAGGCATTTACATATTACACGCGTTTTTGGTTCAAGAAACTTCGTCTTGGACATTATATGACACACCCGGATATTAAGTAAACTCCCTGCATTGGCCGTGCTTACTATTAATTTCTGCCACTTGTTGTTCACTCCAGTTTTCTGATAATTTTTCTGTTTTCTGTGGTATGTTACTTAAATTATTCATTTTATTTCATTACGTTCTGCACGGATATAGGGAAGATGTTTACACAACATATTATAAAGAAAATGATAAGATAGGTGTAGCGATGGTGTGCGATTGATGATAATTATTATGATCCAGTTACGTGTCAGTGATGAAGGGTCTAGATGAAGTAATAAAGTAAATAGCTACGCTTAAACACGAACATGAATCGGAACAGACTGTAAAAATAGGCCAAAGGTCATATAAAGGGCTTAGGCAAACTTTCTGAGTTTCGCCTTTATTTTCCTTTTTTCATCTCGGCTGACCAGTTTCGTCTTTTTTCTTGCTGCTTGGCTCTCCTTCTTCTTGTGATTGATCGCTTTCATGACTTCGTTTTATTCCAGTTAAAACTAAAAATCGCGAAAGATGGGAACCGTTGTAGAGATTTTATGGTAAGGCCATTAAGGTGGAGGATGGCGAAAATGCTGGAGATGATTTTGACATTTTATGACGATAAAATTTTTCCAGTCATAACTCTGAAATTTCACCTTTTTAATAAAATTCTACTAGCTTTATAATGAGACGAATAGAAAATAACACATGGGCTTATGGAGATATGGAATGTATCCTCTCGTGTTCAATTTGATATGCCACTCGTGGCATATCAAACAGCAGAACACTTGAAGATAAATTCCATGTCAGGAAGCGCCCATGTATCATTTTGTTTATTTCATAAACACTAACGTACAGTCTAAAATGAGGATCAGCCATCTGCAAAGTTTTTGTCTGGTTTTGCTCTTAAAAAAGCTACTTTTGTTTGCAGAAAATGAAAGTTCGGCGAGCAAACTGAAATCAACGAACTGCCACCGAGATATGAATCATAAAACATTGGACCTGATTGATCTAATAAAATATCCTAAGCCGCTTTTCATTGGATCGTTGAACAAATATCTTTACACGTAAAAATATCTTATCTTTTACATTTGATAGAGTATGATTTTTCTCAGTGGCAAAAACGTTGTATCATACTAAAGTTTATGAGATAAAACCTACTATAAATATCAACAAAAAAAATTATAAATAAATAAAAAACAGGACATTTCTGAAAAACGCACTGTAACGAAAATTCAGGAAATCAGTTTGCGATTTTTGTTTAGGTCCTTTTTTGAACAAAAAACCAATTTTTTGAAGAAAGCACTTGATCTCCAAGGAGAGTGAAAAAACTGGTCAAGTATAGTATTAAAAAAATTGGTCAATTAAAGTATTAAAAAAACCGATATCTCAAATTTTCTTCACAATTTATAATCTTACTTATTATGAAATGATGAGTACTTTATTTTTGTTTCAATGAAAACATAATTCTTTTGCATTTTGTTGTTAGGTGATACATTAACTGGTGAAAATTTATCAATTATCACAATTATGGGTTAAGTTAATTCTGAGCTTGAAGTCCGAACACTCGGCCCACCTTTATACGTGAAAGCTCGCTGGTCATTTGTCAGATCTGGAGAAAATGACTGAGGGAAAGTTTACCTCTCCCGGCCCCTGAGGACCAAAAACAGTCTGGACATAATTGGGTTAACATCTTCGGACGCGATGATGTCGAGAATCAGGATACGGGAGAGAGTATATTCGGTCTGAATCCGTTTAGAATTTGTAAGACAGCTCCTTTATCATTGAATTTTTCCTTTTTCGCTCAAACTTTCTGCATTCCTTGCAATGTTCCACCTCAGGAAGCCCACACTAGCTTTTTATGTAACCTTTAATTACGTAGGTATGTTACGTGGTACATAAACGGACATATGGACATACAGTTGTGAAAATGAGTGCAAATGATCTTGAAATAACAGCAAATTTGCCTTTTTTGTCGTCTTTTGTGGCTAAAATGGTTTCATTTTAGGGTTTTCGAGAATTTGTTTGCTGTAAAAAGTATATCATGGAAAAGCACATCGCGGGAGACATTCAAAATGATCGGTGTCGACTCAGAGGCAGTTTTCGCCGAAAGAATCACGTCGCTCTGCTCTCAAACCTGGTGCAAGGGAAGAAAATCAATTTTTTGTTTGACTCGAAGCAATCGTGATCCTATCTGGGCCAACGGCCAAGCGCAAGACGATTCAGAAAAGCTTAAAAACTCTCCTTGGACGTCATTTGACTCCAAAACTGGAGTTTCGTGTACCCAGGCAAAACTCAACCTCCCCCTCCAGCTTGCTCCGTTATAAGTGGTCCTGTTTGAGTAACAAAAAGTCATTATGGAGAATTCTCAGAATTCGAGTTTCACCTGTGCATGAACTGGCAGTGAGGAATTGAATAAATCCAACGTGAGTTTCTAACCTTTTATCGATGGCTTTGTGCTTGACCATCACTTTCTATTTCTCTGTGACTTTTTTCTTCCCCAGTCATCTACTTTGGAAGCCAAGCCGTGTGATTCGTAAGAGTCATAAAGTCGTAAAAAAGTCTCTGAGTCGTAAAAGTCTACTTTATTCAATTTTATTAAAGTTTTTGGGGTTTTTTTCCCGTTTATTTGAAGTTCGTGCACATACATCTCCAGCATTATAACTCATCAAGTCAATGCTCACTGTGACCGGTAATATACCATAAACCAAAGATCACGGAAACAGCTTGTGTGAGCTCTGTGTTTTTACTTTATTTTTTTTCCTCAACTCAACCTACCAGTTTTGTCTTCTTCCTTGGTACTTGGTCTCCGTCAGTTTGGTATTGATCGCTTTCATGGCTTCGTTTTGTTCCAGTTAGAACTAAACCTCAGGAAAATGGAAACCGTTATAGATATTTTATGGCAAAGCCACTGAACAGGGGTTATAGACCATCTGTCATAAGGTTATAGACCATCCTGTGAAAATTTACAGATCTTAACAATTACTTGGTGTATCTATTAATTCCGAACTTTCAGTCCAAACACTCGGCTCGTCTTCATCGGTGAAAGTTTGCTGACGTACGGCAGATTTGGAGATATTTATCGAGGGTATATTTGCTCTACTTGAGCCCAGAGGGGAAAAAAGCCTGTACTGAATAAGGTTAATGTCTTTAGACACTGAGGTCGAGAGTCACACGACGGGAGGGAGTCTAATTGAGCTGTGAACGTTTAGAAATTGTAAGAGAATTGCATTATGAAAGAGAACACTGAATGGTCCAGAAGGGTTTACAATGTAATTACAAAAACAAGGTAAAATCATTCTTTAGCCATTTACGATGAAAACTGGACCTGGATACAATTTTCTTTGCAGCTCTTGATGTTTTAAGTCTTCACGACTCAGAAAGATTGTGACCTGCAGACTGGTCTCGAACTCGCTCCTTCTAACGCTAACCAAACGCTCTAACCATTAAGCCAATAGAACTCGGGACGACAGAGTGACGTTGCTCAATGTTTAAACCTCGGACGGGTCCACGGAGACTGACTTGGTGGACTGCAAGCCATTAGATGTTAACAAAGTCACCAGTCAGATGATATTATTTATGTTGGAAAGTGAAGCTAAATGTCGTTAATAGTTTGTCGTTTCTTAGCTGTTAAAGCTCTATTAAAATGTGCAGATAAATTAAAAAGTTAAGTGTGGAATTTAGGGTACGTCAAATAGGTCAAGCCGACTAAGGTGACTATCTCACTATCCTAAGTTATCAGATTGACTTTGCGTCCAATGTTTGCCGCTGTGATGTTATCAGATAGCTTTGTTTACATCGCCGAATCTTAATTCCCGGCGTCGTATTTAGATCTAGTGCATTTGTCGTCTCTGGTAATATTGGCGAGCATCAGAATCACGCTCGAGCTGGTTTCTCGGTCAAGCTCAACCAGTTTGCTGAATCTTTCGATTACATTCGTCTTTGCAATTGGCTGGTTTGTTAAAACTCCATTTATCGTGAACCGTAATTGGTTTGACCAATTTCGCTGCCTCTTGCCGAATCTTCATTTTGTTTCACTTGCTCTGATTGGCTCAACATTTTAAGATGCTTCTTAACAGCATCAGCTATTGGCTTAGAGGTTTAAACTTTGAAGATTTTTGCCGAATTTGTGTCATCATGCCGAGTTTGCTGAGGTATGTCACCTTGCCGAAACTATCACCTTTCATCTCTCGTCTTCTGATTGGTCATATTATCGTAAACAGTGATCTGTTGATTTTGAAACACTTCAACTAGCGTGTGAAGACCGTTTTCAGTGACGGTCTTACGGTCTTTCAGCATGTTGTCTACGAGCTTTTTGAAACGCTTTCTTAGTGCGCTTAACAGCAATGATGGTAAGACCTTGCTTTTTATCTGAGACACTGTTGTCGACATTAAACCTTCGCAGTCGTTCTGCTGATGGTAGTAAACGTCTGGATAATAACAGTAATTTTGGCGCCGAGTACTATACTGTGGGCAAGAAGACAGGCATTGCTCTCAGGTGTAGTGGTCTATATGATCAGACTTTATTAAAATTTAAACAGGTAAATTAGACTTATCAGTGATTGAAGATATTATTATACTGCTTAATACTAAAGAGTAATTTATATTATGTTCACCCGATACCGTATGAAATGGAGCCGTAACAAAATCAAATGAGATAGGCCTTTTGTTCTCGAGATACCGGCGTAAAATGCCGTGGAATTGCAATCGTAACTGTAATGATTTAAATCCTTAATCGTGACGGGAACGACAGCTTGTCCGGCAATGTGTAAAGATCTTGTTATTCAGGCCAAGATTGTATACTGCGCCTGACACATGTATTGAAGACTCTGGCGCACTATAGTCCGTCTGTCAGGAAAGTGTTGTGATGTCACAAAACTGTTAACAAAAACCTAAATCAAAAGTTTGCTTCGGTTCCTCTGCTGATTCTCTTATTTCAGCCAGTCGCATGTGCAGAAGGTTCTGATTTACGTTTAAATCTACGTGTACTCGTTTTTCATTGGTCCGAACCGATTTAAATTCAACTCAGTAATTCAAATTCAAATTATGATTTATTGTAAAATGCATGTGATTACCATATGAGAAACATAGTGCGTGTTTTGAACTAACCCCCCCCCCCTTCCTACCACAACCACCACCACCGCAAAGAAAATTTAAAAGTTTGACTAAGGTGATAAAAATCCTAAATCCGCCACGGGCTTAAACACCTTGGTCATGGCACATAACCTTTACTTAAAATGTGTATTGTTGAAGTGTACTTGGTGTTCCTTATTTTTTTCTTAACTTAGAAGGAGGATATGCAGTGGCGCGGGAAATATTACAGTGGAATATTTGGAGGGAATATCAGAGGGAAATATGAGAAGCGAATATGAAAGGGGGATATAAATTCATTGTTATATCATTGTCTTCCTTCATTCTTTATGGCTCCGCATTCACCATTTACTGATAGAAAGTGCCACCAGCCTTTTGGGCGGTTAATTGACAAGGGATATTAAATATATTCCCCAAAAGAACAAAGGAAACCGAACCGTGTGGAATATAAGCTTGTATAGTCTCGGAATGATTACCCAGTTTTTTCTGAGGTGCCTTGCTTTGGACCACTTTCCCAGTTACGCAAAAAGAAACCCTATTTCTTTCCTTACTAACTATTGTTCCTCATACCCTCTCAAATGTGCTAACGAAGGTAGAGTTAAGACCTTTTCTTCTTCGACTAAGCTCAAATTAGTGGTTCATTAAAAATAAGGTTGAAATCTTACCCAGTGTTTGTTCCAGTTTTTCGGCAACCACATCATTTCCCATGCCCTTGAGAATTCTTATCAGCTTGTTGACAGTATTTCCAAACTTGGTGCGCCAGTGAGACAGGACGGCATGAGCAGGATTGTACACCAGTTCAAACTTCTTTACTTCGTCTGCGTTGTAGCCCAGTTCTCCAGCCAATGTCTTGTAATCTCTGCCAGGATTTGGAATATTTAACGTGCGACAAACGTCTTGGTAAACGTTTATGTTCAGCTCTCCGATTTTCAATTGGTTCTCGCCAGATCCTGACATGAAGAACATAATACAGAGAGTTACTTCACAAACACTAGTACCCATTATACCAATTTGCATTACTTTCAATAGTAATAATAATAATAATAATAATATAAATAATAATAATCATAATAATAAGACAGACGAAAGAGAGCAGAAGTGGAGCAATAAGAAGACATATGGCCAATTCTGTAAGGAGACGAGTGATGACATTGAAAAGGAGAAGAGGTGGTTGTGGTTGAAAAAGACTCATTTCAAGGCAGAAACAGATGGTCTTATCTTTGCTGCGCAAGAACAGGCATTAAGAAATAACTACATCAAGTTCAACATAGAAAAAACTGTTGAATCACCCCTATGTTGAATGTGCTGTGAAAAAGGAGAAAGTGTGGGACATTTGATTAGAGGATGTAAAATGCTTACTCAAAGGGAATATAAAAGAAGACATGATAACGTGGCAAGAATAGCCCATTGAACATTATGTGGGAAATATGGCTTGGAGTGAGCAGCTCATTGGTATGATTATGCCCTGAAAGGAGTGGTGGAATCTGATCAGATAAATGCATGACGAGATTTCAAGATACATTGTGATCATCACATAGAATGTCGAAAACCAGATATAGTTGTTGTGGAGAAAGAAGAAAAGAAATGGTTAATAGCTGACATTGACATCCCTAATGATAAAAATGTTGGAAGCAACTGCAGGATATGAACTTAAGGAAAAGAACCATAAAATCAACCACTTGTTGTTTATGGATGATTTAAAACTATATGGGAAATCTCGTGACCAAATAGATTCACTGGTAAGGACGGTGCACCTTTTTAGCACAGATATCAAAATGGAATTCGGTATAAAGAAATGCACTGTACTAATACTAAAGAGAGGGAAAGCAGTTGAGTGTTATGGTATAATATTGCCTGATGGCCAGGTAATGAAGCAAATGGATGAAGACGTGTACAAGTACTTAGGAATACTGCAATGTAACCAAGTCATGAACAGGGAAAGGAAGACAATATTTAGAAAGGAGTATATAAGGAGACTGAAACTTGTGCTTAAATCAAAATTGAACGGACGAAATAAGATATTGGCCATCAACATATGGGCTGTTTCGCTACTTAGATATAGTGGAGGAATAATACGATGGAATAAAGATGACTTATTGGAGATGGACAGACGGACAAGGAAACTTATGACTATGAATGGGGCGTTACATCTGAAGAGCGACATTAACAGAATTTATATACCAACGAGAAGAGGTGGACGTGGACTTATTATTGCCGAAAGCAGTGTTCAAAGAGGAGAAAACAGCATGGATTGGTATATTAAACACAGGATAGAGCCATTTCTGGGGTGTGTGAAGCCAGGCAATATAATAGAAACCGAAATATATAGTGAATGCTGCAAGTTGGCGCAAGGGGAGGATAAGGGTAGACATGACAATGTACTGTAGGCTGTAAAGTCCAATGGCAATTGTGTACGAAATACAACTTGGAACATGCAAACAAATTATATGAATCCAAACCACAAAGGGCGTTAAAAATAGTCATCAGTAGCATAACTTGGGGGACCAGGGGGATGAGTATAAGGCTTTGGTCTTAAATCGTAAACAAATTCCGTATAAATTTCTTGGTGCACCTTCTAACCCTTTCGTAGGGTTAGATAATTCCAAGGATAATCAATCTTAAACATAATGTAATAAAGTTTGTCGAGAAAATTAGGTTTTCGCCCCCCAACAAAAAGCTTCAGTTACGCCACTGATAGTCATCATAAATTATTGTGGGATTTCAATATTAAATGTGACCATGAAATAGAACACAGGAGATCTGATTTATTTATAGTGGACAAAGAAAAGAAGACAGCGTGTGTCATTGACATAGCAGTACCTGGAGATAATTGGGTGGGAACGAAGGAACTGGAGAAAATTTTGAAAAACCAGGATTTGAAAATGGAAATATCAAGAATATGGACGTTAAACCAAGTGGAAGTCATAAAAATAGTTGTTGGTGCCCTGGGAACGATATAAAAAGACTCGAAGGATTTTTGGAAAAGATTGGGACAGCAATACCAGTTGAAATGCTGCAAAAGACCGCATTACTTGGAACGAAAAGAATCATTCAAAGGGTTATGGACATGAAGGACACATAACTCTAGGAACATAGGTTGCGGGTAGTAACTTGCTTCTAGTTTTAATCCAGTTCATTTAAATGGACTGCGCGGAAAAGCAATAATAATAATAATAAGGATAAGCTCTCCACTTCCTATAAAGTGCCCCAATGGCCTTCGTCAAATAAAGCTTCTGACAAACAAGTCCAGCTCCTGGCCTTCTCGTGGCGAAACCGTTTTAACCAACAGGAGAATGGCGAAAGGCGGATGTCTGGCGCCTAAAAACCAGTAGCTTCGGGTAGGTGGGGCTCGTCAGTTTTGGTCAACAGCCCACATAAGAGAAGGTAAACTCTGATTTCAAAACCAGGGTAGAAGGGGCTCTTTAACCTTGGTTGGTAGCCCACCTAGGAGAAGGACAACTCTGATTTCAAAACCAGGGCTGGTGGAACTCTATAACCGTGGAAGGTAACTCACCTAATGGTGGATCCATGAAGATAGCAACCATAAACCCCGATACCTTGAAATTCCAGATTGGCATCTGGCGGGGTAATAGCTTGCCATATCATTCTCATTAATATGATGCAAAGAAAACATAGGAACTTAGATAATGACGTGAATGGGGCTGGATCTGTAAGTGAAGGTCTCTCGCCCGGCAGGTGTTCTGTGGAACAGGAGCACAGGCCTGGTCGTAATCATGCTACTGCTGTCATTACAAGAATGAAATGGACAAAATAGGTAAATGTAGCTGTTATGGAATGTTTCTATTTAAGTAAACCATTTACAGAAGAAGGGAAACCCATCCGTGGTTACTGGCAAAGAATCCATAGAATATGGAAAGAGAGAGACTTATTTTCAGTATCAGAGCAGAGATTGTGTGACCAGGCAAGAATGATTAGAAAAAATGAGTGGTTAACGGTAATTGAATTGGAAGAAATAAGAAGAAGAGTGGTACAGGAAGAAGAGAGAGGTGAAGAGAACTTGAAACTGAATACAGCCACAGTTGGAACAGAAGAAGAAAATGATGACAGTAAGGATTGCACCTATAGAACTAGTAGTGGACAAGGGATGGAAAATATAGAGGAAGAGAATAATATGAACAAGCAGAGTACAAACACCGAAAACATAGTATTTAATGATTTTGAAAATGCATCGAATGAAGAGAAGGAAATGGTGAGAAAGGTAGTAGAGTTAATGAATAATCCAGACAGAGAAGGTAATTATAATTTTAGGAAAGGGAATAAAATAAGAGTGGTGGAAGAAACAAGAAAGGTTAACAACGTGTTAAAGTATATAGAAACTAGCAATATTACAGAAACTATCAGGTTACTGAAAGCTGTTAGTATTTTAGTGGTGGAGAGGATAGGGATACAGAAGAAAAATACATCAAAAAGAAATACGGACCCATGATGGAAGAGACGAATTGTTATTGATATTAAGCAAATACAGAAAGACTTAGCAATACTGGAACGTAAGCGAAGAAGAGAATTAAGAAGGGAAGTAAAGTATAAAGTATTGGAAAGGAAGTATAACTTAAAAACCAAAGGTTTGACAGTTGTTATTGAGGAATTGAAGCAAAGAGTAATGGCAAAAAAGGCGAAAGTGAAAAGGTACTAGCAAAGAATAAGATAGTATAGACAAAATAGATTGTTCAGTGTGAATCAGAAGAGCTTTTACCAAGAAATAAACGGGGAAACCAGGCAAGGAAAGATCATACCTAACGCCGAAGAAACCAAAAGGTTCTGGGGAGGAATTTGGGATGAAGTGAAAGACCACAATAAACAAGCAGAATGGTTGAAAGAAATCAAGAAAAATGTAACATACAATTCACAAGACGATCTACAGATAACTAAGGAGAAAATTGAGATGCAATGCAGGAAGGTGCCTAATTGTAAAGCCCCAGGACTTGACGGAGTGCAAGGCTTTTGGATTAAATATTTGGCATTATGGCATCAAAGAATAGCGGATCACATGGAAAAAATCTTAAGTGATGGAGACGAACTTCCTGAATGGATGATATCTGGAAGAACCGTGTTATGTTAGAAAAATTCACATGGAACATACAGAATACAAAAATCTTGGACCGGACGAATAAGTGCGCTGAAACCCTGAGGGGCCAACCGAGAGAGCTGCATTATGCGAAACTGCAAATATACATAATGATAACGAAACAACACATTAGACTGATATCTTGGAGAAAGTTTGAAGTAAACTTTCACTATGAGAAATACTTAAAATATAAGCCCAACGTTTCAATACTTAAGTCTAGTGCTATCATCAAGGGTGAGTGTGTTCGTCAACAGGAGCTCTATTTATGTCGGCGTTGAGATGTTAACGTCAGTTGGGGCTGATTGTTGTCTGACGTCCGCGTGTTTCAAGTAAAAAGATCTCATTCATCTCTGTTAGTTGCGTTCTTAGTTCTAGTTATGTGCCTCGATTTTTGCCAAGCTTTCCTCAAATCGCTAGGGTCGGATGTAAGAACACGTGGTACGTTTTTTCCTTTTATATTCTCAACTCAGAACACTTGATAATCCCGAAGTAAAACCGGGGTTGCAACAACTTTCATTATGTAATCTACAATACGTCCGCTTGCCACTCAGATTTAGTTCATAGAACTATGTCTTTAAGGCTTAATTTCCTACAGGCAAAATTTTAAAAAACTTACCAAAGGATTACAAAAAAAGCTTACAAAAGATGTACCTGCAGGAGGATAGACTGATCTCTCTTTATTTAGGCCAGTTTGAGCAGTGTTGTTGCAGACAACTGTTTCGCGGTAGCTGTTTGGTACCCTCAAAAGCCTTTCAAAGTCAATTTCGTGATGGCACTTGTTGCATTCGTGACATTTATTGTAAATTTTGTAGCGAAGTTCAGGCCACAATCCCCTCACCATGTTTGCAAAGATCTGGTGAAGACTCTGAAGGTTAGCGCCGCTGAGGCCATCGAAACATTAGTCACTAACAGTCTTTCTCAAGACTATAGTAACCGGGACGATCTACTATCACTAACATGTACAGATTCTCCTGGGTTCAAGCCATTTACTTTATAGGCGCTTATGTAATTTAAATTATTTTTTATGAGGGCAAAAAACCAAAGAAGTTCACTTTATTTACAAATACAAGAACCAACGTTTCCACGTTGGATGAATGTCATTATCAAATCGAATTTGACGCTAAGTAAAATATAATACTAAATTAAAAATAATAGGACATAGTCATAGTTTCGCTTAAGCACTATAAATTACAAGACATTAACATTGAAAGTTTGGAATCATAAATCCCGTGGAATGACAGGATGATCAGCATTAACTCTTTCACTGCGGGAGCTCTCCCTTTGACGAGTAAATTCATGTGGAGTTAGCCAGAGAAAATTTATGAAAGTCTTATGTACCAGGGAAAGAGTTAGAAAGAGATTAACTCTTTCGTAGCGGGATAAGAATTCCTTTTATTTTACTCGGGCTAACGCGAGACGATTTTACTCAACAGGTTTGCGGCCGCCGGCAAAGAGCTAACCAAAAGATGAAATAATAGCGCTTTTATTATAGCTTGGAGTAGGTTACTGGCAGAAAAACTAGCTTAAGTATCTGTAATCGATTTGGCTCGTCGTGTCCACACGTCATATGCTGTTACTTGTCAGTTGTTGAATTATTTCCCACTAAATTATGAAACTTTTTAAAGCGTGTGTAGGCGCCACTCATTGGAAGTCAACAAAACGTGTTTGTTAGAAGATCCATACGTTTAAATTTTTGAGCCTGTAATCAGATACATGAATTTTTCTGTCAAATACAAGGCTGATTGAGTCAACTCATCTTTCATTCTCATTTTCGTTTTCTAAATTATTAAATTATCAAAGGTGTGTAGTTTCGGTCACTCTGGAGTTACTCCCTTGTCGGGACCATAGTCCCTTCATCGAGGAATTCCTGGCGCCACCCCTGTGCAAAGCAGCTGTTGAAATATATCATCACCGATTGGAAATATGTTTATCTCAATCTATCAGTGGCTCTTCATATACTGTTGACAATTTCAGTGTCCGTTACTATTTGTAAAAGGTCATTCGGAAAGATAAAACTGATTTTGACTTACTTTTGCTCATCAATCGTACAAGGTCGGCGTAGTGCTTTGGCACAGTTAAGCATTGAGAGAGGAACATTGCAACTCCTAGTTTCTGAAAGTGTGTTTGAAAAATGTGCGACTTTAAAAGACAGAGAAATTAATTTTTGAGTACATATTCCATAAATAAACTATGCACTTTCTTTGAAAGTATTTTGTAATTTTTCAAGTTGGCAATTGGGGATGGGGCGCCATAGGTAATGCTTGTCCCAGGGCGCAATTAAGACTTACTGCGCCATTGGAGAAACACACTCTTGACTCGTGTTTTTGACGTAAAATCAATAATTTTGATGTGAATTATGACAGTGAAATTAAAATGCCAGAGATATTTCGGCAAATGTTCTCATCACAGTCTGTATCTATGCGATGTATGGGGTACTACGTGGCTGTTTACTTACAGCATACGTTGATAAGTCAGACTTGCACTCGCATGTGGACTCGGAGTCTAATTACTGGACTCAGATTTGGTAGACTTGAGGACAACACTGCCGGAAAGCCCAGACTGCCACTCTTGCATCAGCATTTTAATTTATTCATTTTATATTACTGAAATTAGTTACCCTATCTTAGAATCCAATATACTTGATAAACAATTAAAGGTCGAAATTGAGAAATATAAAATATAAAAAATCTTTGATCTATTAGAATAAATAACAATTAAAACCAATTACCTGCTGCTTCTGCAACACGCTGAGTAAGATAATTAGCTGCTGAGGTATGTCCATGGTCTGATGCAAGACGGAGTGGAGTCTCACCTTTGTTACTTGTTGATGTGAAGTCACTGTCATTTTTGATGAGTAACTTTACGGTATCTAGATGACCCTCCCTGCTGGCGTAGTGAACAGGCAAGTAACCACCCTTGTTTCTAGAGTTAACTGCAGCACCATATTGTATCAAGAGATCAGCAACTGCGGTAAGTCCATTCTTTGACGCAAGATGAAGTGGAGTATCACCATTTTTATTTGTTGCTGAGAAGTCACTCTGTTTGCGGATTAATAATCTTACGGTATCTAGATGACCCATCAAGCAGGCATAGTGAATAGGCAAGTAACCATCATTGTTTCTAGAATTAACTTCAGCACCACGTTGAATTAAGTGTTTAGCAACTAAGGTATCTCTATTTTGTGATGCAAGATGAAGTGGAGTATCACCATTGTTACTTGTTGATGTGAAGTCACTGCCTTTGCTGATAAGTAATTCTACAATATGTAGAGGACCATACTTGCAGGCATCGTGAATAGGCATGTAACCACAATTGTCTCTAGAGTTAACTTTAGCACCACGTTGGATTAGATAATCAGCTATTGAGAAATATCCTGCGTAGCAAGCATTATTTAAACCAGTTCCGTTCAACCATCCTCCACGCTCTTCAATATCTGCGCCACTCTCAACTGCAGTTTTAACGCCATCCAAATCACCTTTCTTTGCTGCGTCCCAAACAGACATTTTCCTATTCAAAACATAAGCACTCAAATTTTAAGAAAATGGAGGCTCCGTCTCTGCTCCCCCCCTTACCCATGGGAGCAGAGTCTCTGCAGAGTCCCACCCTGCAGCAATCTACCTGCACGGGGACTCCAACATTTATCTATATTCCTTTCAGGTTTATCTACGTCCTATTTTATTTAAGTTTATTATTATTATTATTATGATTTTTGTCCACTGAGCATGTGCCACAAGACAAAACATTTCCCATACAAGATTCCAGATGGGTTGTGGACTAATCAGAAAATAAGTTTCGTTGCACACACTAAAGTTTTTATCTCTTCATCTTACAATTAATAACTCTGATTCGAAACCCAAAGAGTTGTCATGCTTTGCTCCAGCAGTTTTCTTATGGTATAAATCTTTATATAAATTCCGCGATGTAGCCCTTTTACCTAGGTTAGTACCACTTTACATACCTCAAACAACTCACTGTCCCACTATCGGCAACAGCGGTCAATGGTAAGATCCCTTTGAGTTAACGTCCCTCTGGTGATGTGATTCAACGTGCTATAGATGCCCAAACAGGAGAACCAATAGAGTAGACCTAAATTTTACATTAATCCACCCAATGTTCCCAAGGTCAGTTAAATTTACTATTCTATTTTTAACAATGAATATACAAGAACAGTGAACGTGATGGTTCTCCTGGTCCATTTGATTGCTGCATACTCACATTACCAACGTATACGAAGTTAATTTTAAAAGCTACGATTAACCCGTATTAAATCCTTCATTTTACTTAAACAACGTTTCCCTATATTGTATTTTTTCAGAACTGTATATTGACAAAAAAAACCCCGAAAAAACAGTGAGCAGTCATTACTCTGGTTTCTAAAGAGCAAATAATGGACAAACAACGACAATAACGGACAAACCATGCAGCCTGTACCTGTAGTTTAGTGGACACCAGCGGAGGACTGCAAACAAAACTCTAATTTGGAGTGTTCATATATGTACCTACACTTCCAAGACAAAATTCACGTATACCTTCGTGGAATTTGTCGAAGAGTTCGATTTTTCCAGAAATATCGGATGAAATGAGAGGAGTAAGTTATTGTGGGACAGTGATGTGGTTTTTATGTGCACAGTTTTTATAAATTTTCCTCAGTATGTGTTGATGTACAATAGTCTGTTGGAACTGGGCAGCAAACTCGGTTAAACCTTTAAACCCTGTGGATTTTGATTAATGGAAATTTTTTTAAAATAATTTTTTTCTAACTACAGTAGTGTTATTGTATAAGAAGTGCTAGGTTGTACTTCAGTGCTGCTGATGTAAGTTCCACTGTAAAAATACAGTACCATATTGCAACTAATAACAACAAAATCGAAATGTCTACAGTACATGTGCTTATGCAATGGCGTTACTTCAAGTGGTAAGACTGAATGTCTTTATTTTGGAAAGGGATGATCAAGGCAGTTAGGAACATTCTGTGTTTGAGTTCTTGGCTGCATTTGATTGAGATATCATATGTAATTAATTTACACAAATGTGTGTACTGCTTGCAAGGTGCCCATTCATTTAGCAAAACCTGTTACATGAACTTGAAAGAAAAAAAGGATACAGTAGAATATTTACAACCTAAATCTAAGACATACTGGGAGTAAAGTCCATATACATGCAATCATGAAAGTTACAGTATGTGCACAAAAACATTCAACAGCCATTATTCTTAGAGCACTATCACTTCCTTATGGACATTGATTGGCATCTTAAGTGTCAGTGCACCAATGGTGACTTGTAGTTTGATGTTTGAGAAACGTGAGAGCTTGGATATATTAAGGTAGATGAACGATCTTCAAGCTCGATACTCAGAGAATGATTTCTGAGCCCCAGACTGGGATCGAACCCGCAACTTTCTGATGACCGGTTAGACGCTCTAATCATTGAGCTACCGAGACTCAGATGGTGAGCTAAGGTGCAAATTCGATATATATGTGGCTTCCACTTAGGTCACACATATATATATCGAATTTGCACCTTAGCTTACCATCTGAGTCTTGGTAGCTCAATGATTAGAGCGTCTAACCGGTCATCAGAAAGTTGCGGGTTCGATCCCCGTCTGGGGCTCAGAAATCATTCTCTGAGTATCGAGCTTGAAGATCGTTCATCTACTTCAATGGTGACTTGTATTGGAAGATACCTGTAGTCCTGCTCTCTGCATTTTCAAATCTTAACTGTAACTATAAACTGCATCATTTTGCCACATGATGATAAAAACAGTTTAAGATCAAATTAAAGAAACAGTTTTTACCTTTCCTTGTGGCCAACACTCCCAAACCCAGGGGTTGCACTAGATAGTGATATTTGCTCACTTTCTAGATACTGGATTGGTCTGATAGTAAAAAATTCAATTGAGTCAGTTAGGGATTGATTAGCCCATTAAGGGGCAATGACACATTCTAGTATTTTACTCTACCGTACCTAATGCAAGACAATTTCACATTTCACAGGGATGAGGCATGGGTGTTAAAGGTTCTAATAAATGCTATCTCCTTAACTCATTAATGGGAAAGGAATCTCCTTAGTATTTTAGCATGTGATTCAACCCTTTAACCCTCAGATGTTTCCCCCCTGGTCATTGAGAATAGTCTATCATTAGCAAGATTAAAATTCTCAAGCGCTGCCTTAAGGTTAAAGGAGTTTTTCCAGGAAGTTGAATTTTAGAGGCTGTTTTTTGATTAATAATTTATTAAAGCACTCTAACAGTTCTGCACATACACGGGTATGGTGGCCTGTCATTGTCATTCGAAAATTCTTCTTAACAGCAAACAAAATAGAAAAAATCAAAACTAAAATACATTTAAAATTAAAATGAAATCAAAAAAAAATAATAAGTAAAAGAAAAGTAAATAAAATTTCAAACGAAATTGATTTTAAAATAAAAGCAAATTAAATTTAAATGAATTTAAAATAAAAATTAAAGTAAAGTGAAAATTTTAGGTAGCCTATCGTTGTCACAGTATACCACAATGCCTTGCGAACAAACAATTATAGCGTATCGGCGGAATGCAGATTGGAAGGAGGACAAGTCTTCAAGGGATGATTTACAAAAATACGTAAAAGAAGATTTGAGAAGAAACGAAATATTGGATTTTTTAAACTGTGATTATTCACAATATGCATGGAGCTTAAGTACACTAGACCGTCGAATGCAGTATTTTGATATCAGTCATACCGACAGGAATGTTACGGTTGAACAGGTCAGAGAAGCTGTGGTCAAAGAGATTGATGGTCCAGGCAAACTCCTTGGTTGCAGGGCCATAAAAAAGAAACTACGTCAAGAGCACGAGCTCAATGTTCCCCGCGACTTAGTTTATGCAGTTATGCAAGATGTCGATCCTGATGCGTTGGACGCAAGGGGTGATGTTGGCACTGGACGGAAGAAGAAAAACGGCAAGTGCACTACCAAAGGTCCAAATTTTGTCCACTCCTTAGATGGCCACGACAGGTTAATGGGCTATAAAAATAGCACCTTTCCCCTAGCAATTTATGGCTGCATCGACACAGCAAGTACGAAAATTTTATGGCTGAAAGTATGGGTGAGCAACTCAGAGCCTCAACGAATTGGGCGATGGTATTTGGAATACCTATATGAAACAAGGATAATCCCAGCGTATTTAAGGCTTAATAAGGGAACAGAAACAGGGACAACGGCTACAATGCATGCCTACTTGCACCAGATGCTTGGCACTGATGACCCATCCAATATGATTATGTATGGCCCATCAACATCAAATCAGGTCAATTACCACTTCATTTTTATGGTTTTCAAGTGTACAATATTTTTGTTTGATTAGTTGTAAAACTAGGAACTGTAGAACACCAGGTGGAGGAACGTTTGTTTTTGTTTAATGCTTTGGACAAAATTAGATAAAAATCAGTTGTTACATAATGAAACTGTACTTGTCATTCCTAGATTGAAAGATGGTGGTGAGAATTGCATGAAAGACTAGAAAAATATTTTAAAGAGCACTTAAAAAGACTGAAAGATCATTATCATTATAATCCACATGATGAAGATGACAGGTACAATCAATCCACACGAAAAGGACGACAGTTATTTCAAAAACCATGTAATGCAATTTCTATTTTAGATCCTTGCTTGCTTTCCTATTTATTCCCATGATTCAAGCACAACTGGACAAATTTAAAGACATGATTTGTAACAGTCATAGAATCCGAGAACAAAAAGAAACAGATCTACCAGCTGGTGTCCCTAATCGCATTTATGAGTTTCCCAATCATTATCAGTTGGATGATTGTGGTGTGTTTTTGTCCATTATTTTATGTGTCTCTTGCATGTGATAAATTGAAATTCTAAACAGTCACCCAAGTTTCTCCTATAAAGGTTCTCCTGTAACAGAACAGCAGTTGGAGGAAGTTGCATTGCAGTCAGGAGTACTTGAGGTGGAAGATGACCTTTTGTCACCTGAATTTAGAACCTGTTGCTTGAAAATTATTCCACATCCAGAATTGGTGGAACCATCTGAGTGTTCTGATGCCTTTATCTATCTCAAAGAAAACTTCCTGGGAGAAATCTCAGAATAATACAGTGTATCTGAATGAACAGTTGCCTGTATTTATAATAGAAGTTCAATGAAGACGTTTGATCACTTGTTAAAATGGGAAAAAATATGACGTCCCCCCCCCCCCAAAAGAGGGCAATTGCTCCCCTACAAATCAGCTCGCGGCGCCTCCAAATACTTGACCATTAACAATGTGATTGGAAAATGGAATTTCTGATTCAGGTCTTTAGTCCTTATTTTACTTTTTATCTTTGTTGATCTTTTTCCTGCCCAGTCGCGTTTATGACTTCTTATTCACCTCTACTTTCAATTACCACATCTTTGATCTTCTGTCACTTCTAGTTTTTTAGTACTGAAGAATTCCAAAAGTAACGCTCCTCTGAAAGTAGCGTCCTCTCAGAATAACGACAAATTTGCGATGCTTCTGAAATTTCTCGAATTAAAGTAGCGGTCCCCACGAAGGTAGCGGTACTAACAAAAGTAGCCCTCCCCCGGGAAAGTAATGAGAGCCGTTACTTTCGGAATCCTACCGTAGTCCGTGATAATTAATTCTTTAACAGTGATGTTACGTACACTGTAACATAACGTTAATTAAAAAACTCTGTTGAAATGTTTTCCCTTGATTCGTTTTTTTGATTCCGTTTTGTGATTTTTTTGTTGGGTCATATTTATCAAAAGACAAATATCCACCGCTATTCCCCTTCACACTAGTGAATAATTAACTACTCGTTCATAGCAATACCATAATAACGTGTACTATTGAAACAATTGTGGGTCAGTTGTCCATTTACGGTGTGAAACCCGGATACCTCTGTGGTAGCGATAGAAATTTCTTACCGTAGGGGTTAAAGTCCTTGAACAGGAGGCTAAACTACGGGGATCTATGGAAGATTTTGAAGATTTAAAGTCATCGGAAAGCTATTATGCGTTTTCTGGTTATAAATTTTTGTGAAATATCTCTCTGAACAACAACTAAAGTAATTTCGATACTGGAATCGAGATGTTGTTAGTACTTAAATATGACGACGAAACCTGGGTAACAAGCAACTGCATTTTCGATGAAAGATCAGTGGAACTTTGTGAGTGTTTATAAAGAAGAAGAAAAAACGTTAGGATAGAAATTGTGTTAAGTTTATATTGAATAAAGATTTTAAAAATAATTTATTTTGGAACTGAACAGAGAAGTGATTAGGAAGGTAAGAGTACCACCAAGCTGAGAATAATCTATGATGCCAGCTCAAAACATGACCAAGAGACAAGTCTGGAATGCGTGTGTGCTGCCTTGATTCCTCTGATTTTTGATATCCTTCAGGGACGGCGGAAGCTGGCCAACAGGCCCGGCAGCCGAATAAATATTTTAGTGAATTAATACAAATTTTGTTTATAGTAGTATATCTATCTAAAATTTTGTTTATATACATTATACAAGAAGCTTATGTACTGTTTTTCTTGGTTAAATTAATAGCAAGTGCTCATAGTTGTACAATGTATAAATGTGCTATCATGAGTCAAAATTTCCTGACGAATGGTCAATTTTTATTCGACATTGGAACTGTAGCGCCCTTCTAGTACCACCCCTGCCCTGAAGAACCACCTCTGTTTGGAAGATTTTGTTTGAACTATCGTCTTCTGTAACAATAAAAACAGTGGTTGCAACCGATTAGGCTGTGCCACCTTACGCCAAGTTGCTGGGGTGGTATTTCCTGTTGCATAAAGAGCGGCTTTCTTAGGGTCTGTTTACACGAACCCGGGTTTGTCGTCAACCCGAGTCAGGTTGTCAACCAGGGTCAACCCATCTCCGAACAAACACCTGTAAACGTTTACAGATAGCCGGTTCAATCCGCTTTGCCGGGTAATGAGTTTGAAGACCCGGGTTGACTCGGGTTGGCGTAAAGGTGTGAAATTTTATTCGAATCTTCATGCAAACAACAGTTCAATTGACCTGGGTTCAAGTAAAGTGGTATTTTTTTGAACCTGGGTTCATTCTCGCACAAAGAAAGCAAGATCGCTAACCCGGGTCAGCCGATCTCTCGCCCCGTGTTGGGTGAACCAGACTCGGATGGCTGCCATCCCTGGCCAATGTAAACATACTTTATTAACAGCCCGGGCTGGTGTCCTGACTGTCCTATTAACAATCCGGCTAACGACGGTTCGTATAAATACGCCCTATTTTAGATCTCTCAGTATAAGTGATTTAGAACAAGCGGAACGGGTGCGTTGTCACTGTTGACAAGCAGTAAGAACACTTGGATGTTTTAAAAACAAGGTAGGGCTTGAGTCATTACAGGAACGTATGACTCAACTTTAATTTTAATTGTCCTTTTCCTTCGAGAAATCCATAAAAGTACAGATTTGTGCATCACCATTTAGTACAACCTTTGCAGGGTTGCCTATAAATAATTGAACACCTTGTTTTTAGTTAGATAATTATAGGCATGAAACTGAGCATGATAAGATCATGTCACCTCAACGCCGAATTTGACACACTTCAGATTACGGCGTGATCAGATGAAGTGGTGCTTCACAGAAAACCTGATCTGATATAGTAGAACTACATGACAGAGCCTTTGTCAAGTGACTTTGATGTTCTTCTTTCTATGATGTACACGTTAAGAAACAACTAATATACTGCTGACAACAAAGTCAGTGTCTGGTGGCTTATCCCTTTGTTTCATCTTGTATTACAACCAGAATACTGCCAGGTATCGAATCGACGTACTCACTGAGCTCGCATTTCAGCTTGTGATTTGTTGTTCCAGATTTGCTTAATCTTCGTGAGTACATCGGAAAGAAACCTGTTGTGCGGACGTGTATGGTTTACCGACCACCATTTGTTGTCGAAAGAAATTGAGATGCAAAAATTGTGTTTTGTGGCTGTGTGAGGTGAGATGCATGAAGTTGGAAAACCGCAAAGGATAGTCAAACTTAAAAAATGCGTCTGTTAATGCACACTGCGATATAAAATGGCATCGTTCATGCATTACAATGAAGTAAGTCGCTTTACGATGAAATATTTACTCTACGAGAAGGAGACAGACAAACTCTCACATTTATGCGAATAACACGTCTGAACACGAAACTGTGATAACAGTGAGTTACATGTACCGAAATGACCATGATTTGTTCAAACACCATGCTCTTAATTTTTTTCCGTGAACATGCGATAAGTGATAAAACAGTATCTCTGCACTTTACTTGCTCCTCCTGTGCTAAAGACGTGGGTACAAAGCAAATTGGGCGGGTTACCAAATACCGTAAAATATTGAATAGCTGCCTTGCCGTATTAAGGCTGTTTTACAAGTCAATGGGATTGCACACAAAGTTCAAATCTTCCGTGACAAATATCACTGTCTTAAAATTGTTTAATTTAAGAGAGGAATCAACAACCAAATCTCAGTCAGTTAACCAGAGAGTGTTCTATTGTTCACTCATTGGTAGGGAATGGAACCAGACGATAATGGAAACATGTTTTAAAACTTTTCGACTTGCCTCTTTTACTATGGCGATACATTTAAGAATTCTGAGTTGGGCTCTGATTTTTATCTTGCGATTGCCATTTCCACCCGGAAAATCAATAGCCAAAATTGGGATTGTAGAGTGATGTACCATGTCAACTATGTGCATTACATATAGTTCATAATTGATGGACAGTAGGTGTACTAACAGGTCTTTTGTATTAACATGTCAGTTACTCATCGTGTCCACTTCATCAAAAACAAACGACTGATTTATTGAGACTTTGCAAACTTCATACAGTCCATCTGTTCCACCAATTATAAACCAGCTCACGCTGTAACCTTACCCGTACCATCTTTTTTGTGCCACTATGTTTTGAACATCTTGCCATGCAGTGATCGGATGTTACTTGTTCGACGTCTGTCTGGGGCTAAAAACTGTTTTCTGAGTGTTCAAGTGTGAAAATCATGAGCACTGACAATACTTAACTATACCAACATCAATGTAAACTTTACATGTAACTCTTTAATATACAGTAGTTTTATGTATGTGGCGATTATCATTCAACTGGAGCTCGGGCAAACGCTATCCATAGTCCTTTAAAGGAAGATCTTGTCAAAAAAGCTTAAGAGACTCTCGGTTAATATAATGTTTTCACGATGTAAAACTGGCCTTCATAAACAAAAACATGTGATTATCCAATTCCTGATGTTAAAAATGCTATATTACTCATAGAGAAATCTAGAAATCATAATTTAGGCCTAATTTTTCGTTTTTGCCTTAGATAACAAGAGGTCAACTTGAAATTTGGTTGTCAAGTGGGCAACCACCTCTTGAAATGTAGTTGTCTGAGATAAGTACTGATAAGTCTCAACCAGTGAACAATGTTTCCTTGAGACTGTGTCTGTTTTCTACTTCGCCTTTGATCATACGTGAATTACTACTTGACCTTGAAATTTGAGATGTTTGCATATTTATATCAAGGCTGACGACATCTGGATGGGCGGACAAAAACTTGCATTTTACCAGTTCTTCTCAAAGTGGATTCCACTCCATCTCTGGGACTTGCCCACTTCACTCCCCAATTTGGGAGACAGGAGAAGAAGTCTTCTCCCTCTTACGATATATTTGCACAGTAACCAAACTGTGGAAAAGTGGAATTACCGGATTTTGTTCATCGCTGTCAGTTGACTTGAAGTTGGTTGACACTAACAAACAGGGGTCAGTTGTACAAGGCCCGCACACCATATCCATAATATAAAACCACACTAGTGAACACAGCCATTCACTCTTTCACGATCGAATTCAAACTTCACCCACGGAATCACGCAAAAAGGTGGATAAGACACAATTTGATGGATATACAATTTTTAAAAATTTAAGTTTAGTTATTCAAAACGTCGATACCGCTTTTTACTAGTTAGGATATATTCAAGGAATAGTCATCCTGGGGGAGGTGGCAGGGAGGCTACACGCCCTGTGTTGGGGAAGCTATGCCTTCTCCGTTCGGGGAAAAACTAATAATTTTTTGGGTAAAATTTTCAGAGAAGATCTAAAGGATTTAGAAATTGTGCAGAGAGATATTTCACAAAAATTTATTTCCAAAATACCCCAAATCACTTTCCGATCATTTTAGATTTCTTAAAATTTTCTACTAGCCACATCGTTTATTACCTGGTCGGACACTTTATCCCCAACAGCGTAGAATCTCAGTCGCCACGTCAAAAGTATCCGGGTTTTCAACAAGAAATAAAATAGAGTACTGCGTAGGCACTTTTGAAATCGAAGTGAAATAATCGGAAAGGTCTGAGTAATGCTGAAATGTAAAGAGTAGTTTTCTAACGTTTCGAGCGAAGGCCCTTCGTCAGAGAGAAAACGTTGGAGGATCGAAAAACACGGAATATATATATATATATATATATATATATATATATATGTGAAAATGGTCATGTGACAACAAATAGCCAATCAGAATAGAAAAACGAAAACAAGTGTAAATGAGATAGTGGCTCGTCACTCGCCTAAAATATCATCGATCAGCAAACCAGGTGGGTGTGTCAAAAATAATATGGGTGAGTGAAAGCTAAACACAAAAGAGCTAAGTAGCTATTGTTAACGCTTACCCATGCAAAGCAAAAACATTAGCCACACAGGGAATAAGTAAAAGAAAAACGTTCGTTCACTCCCTGAGGGTGAATGGTTCCAATTTTAAACATGAGACGTTTTTCCTGCCCTTTGCGCCTATTATTACCGCCAGGAATTTGGGAGATGGCACAAACTTTCATGTCCGAAAGAGAATGATTGGCACTATCAAAATTTCGGGCGACAGGTTTTCCAACGTCTCCATTCCTTACGGAGCGAAGATGTTCGGCAAATCTGTCGGATAAGCGTCTTCCCGTTTCTCCAACGTAGAGCAGACCACATCTACTGCACGAAATGCAGTAAACGAGGTTGGAGGAGATACATGTGAAACAATGTCGAATAACAAAATTAGATTTAGGCCCCGAAATACATGTAGAGGCGTTGAGAAAAGAACACGTGTTGCAGCTGGTCCGAGAGCAAGGAAAAGTACCCTCTGGCGCCGAACGATTTTGTCTAAGGGCGCCATGGACTAAACTATCCCGAATGTTTTTATTACATATTATTTTGAACAAGAGCCTCACACCATCGTTTTTCCGACACTCGCTGTAAGTGATTTCTTAGGAAGACCCGCAGTCCAGATATATTATAGAGGTGACATATACTTATGTGTATATATATATATATATACAAATAGAGACAAATGTTTAGCTGTTGCTACTCCGAGTTTCACGCACTCTGGCGATCATTATTTGTGTCATTTTTGCTCTACCTGTAATGGTATCGAGCGCTCTACTTATTCAAGTCTCTTGTGTAGCTTTTCGGTTACATTTTGTCGTATATATATATATATATATATATATATATATATATATATATATATATTTATGGGTAAAGTTTATCTTACTAAGTGTAGATGTTTGTAAGCTTGGATATATGTATGATGAAAAGTTTGTTCTCAAGCTTTTATCTCAGAAAATTTCTGAGCTCCTCAACGGGAATCGTTGGGGAGCTCAATCGAACCAACGGGTTCGATTCCCGTTGGGGAGCTCAGAAATTTTCTGAGATAAAAGCTTGAGAACAAACTTTTCATCATACATATATCCAAGCTTACAAACATCTACACTTAGTAAGATGAACTTTACCCATACACAATATCACATCATAGGTATGTTCAGCTTTCAAGTACGAAAGAGGCATATCAATATTACGAACCAGGTCTCTAATTAACATCATGCTTGCCGTCTGAGACCCTATAGTCTAGTGGTAAAACAACCGTACCGGCAATCGGGAGACACGGGTTCGATTCCCGTTTGGGAGCTCAGAAACTTTCTGAGATAAAAGCTTGAGAACAAACTTTTCATCATACATACATATATATATATATATATATATATATATATATATATATGTATGTATGTATGTTTATATATATATATATATAAACATACACACTGCGTCACCTAGCCACCACGCGTGTAAAGAGACTCCAGGCACGTCGAGATTAATTCCTTGGCACTACACTTCGTGCAGTGAGTGAGGGGATTGAAATAACCAGCAATATCTATTTCAGTATTATCATAAGTTTACCTAGGTCTTTAGCTTGCTTTGTGACTGTTGCTATTACTCCTAATCACTTTGTCATTTTATTTTATTCCTACATGTACTTGCTTCCAAGAATATCTACAATGAGCAGCTTTTATTCATTGGAAAGGAAAAGGACCTTCCTCAGAAAATAAAGCCAAATTACTGTCTATTACTGGATTACTGCTCTAGTGGCTCTTTCTTAGCATTCTCGTTAAAAGCAGGGTCAATTAAAACTGTATCCTCAGACTCAAAACACGATTAAGTTGGTTTTCTTTCTACTTTCAAGAGTTTTGTCCTCCCGAAGAAACCTAATAAACTAAAGTGCTTTTGAAAAGCTGGGAGAGACTGTGTGTACAATACCTGAAATACCCTGGATTGTATATGCAATCCCCGACAATAATTAATCCAAGAAAGAAGACAACCTGAAAACATGTATTTTTTCTTCTCGCTATTTATCCTCTACTTGAAATATAATAAAGTGGATATCAGGTGGAATAGTGCAATCAAATGACGATGAATGGAAGTCTGACAATGATTATTGCTTCACTTAACCTCAACGTTTTTTCCAGTCTTCGGTGAAAAACATTGTTTAAAAGTCATTTGTTCGAAAAAATACCTAATGTATTGTACGTGACTGTGTGCCATGATCTCATTAAAGTTCACGAAATAATAGTCGTATTTTCAATTCAAAGAGTCCTTTGTTGCAAACAGGACAATAGGCCAAAGTATAAATACACTGAGTCTGCTTGAGTTTGAGGTTAACGCATTAAGGACCAAGCACCCCACTCTGCTCAGTAAAATTATCTAGCAATTTAGGTAGAATGAAAATAATTCTAAAGTGTACCCTTGCCCCTCAATGTGATTTTTCAATGTACAATTGCACAAAATGCTGTGGTTAGCTGATCGCAATAAGTTCATTCAACTGGACTTCATAAATTTCTGGTACAACTTCTCCTGAAGCGAAACTACTTAATACTTTGTCACTATGTAACCCTAACCGCCATAAAGATGCCAGAATTGAGGCCACACCACTACCTGCAATATGTTCCAATCAGGCACACGATTATTGAAAACATTACCAGCAGTACACGTTTAATGGAAACACTTGTTCCCACTTACCACAGAAGATGGCAATACACAGCCAAGGGGCAGGAGACCTGAAGAGTTGAACTACATCTAAAGCCAATTTGGAGTTTCAAATGCAAAAATTAACCAATTTTGGATATAAATTAGTTCAGTAAGGCCAAAATGGATTGTAATGTAGACATAAACTGGCTGTGTACAATTTGATTTTTAGATCTAAGTTTCAATTGATAATTCGGATTATCACCAGGGAGAATGAATAGGCAACCTTTATCCCAGCTAAATGCCCAGACTTCATCAAAGTCTTTGGACATTAGAAGATTTGTTTATTCCGTTCAACTTTCTGAGCAGTTGTGGTGCATCTATCAAACCAAAATGATTAATGACAATGCTTACAGGAATATGTTGGTGATGCATTACTCATGCTTTCTTGATCTTTATCAGTCACGTACATGTAACTATAGCTATACAATTATCACCGACCACAAAACAATAACAAGCTTTTTATGGTTCTGGGTCGACTGTGATCAGTTTTCTGTTCTGCAGTCAAATAGAAACACATTTAGCAATTGTCCGCTTTTCTTGGAGTATGGCAGATAGTGCAGATAGAGGTCTCAGTTACGATCACAGCAGGTATGACAATTCTGAAACCAGCCTCAACAACTGTACATTCCCTGAATCATTGTATTAACCCTCGATTCCCAAGCAGCCTTTCGGTTTGTTACCAACAATTCCTTTCTCTTAGGTTTCTCTGGCTCTGCTACTAGTCGCAATAAACAGGAAATGACTGTTTAAATTTATGGGAGTTGGTCATTTGAACACTAACTTGGTCAATCTGTTCAAATGCTAATAACCCTCGTGCAACCATCAATCACAATGGACAGCAATCACGTTCAGTAACACTTCTTAAAGTTGAACATAAAGTCACAAACGGAATACATTTGGGCAATCCCTTACTTTACTTTTAAGTTGAAGGCAAAATAGCATTAACTACATTACCTAAGCAAACAGAAACTTTTCATGATAATCTGACACTGCCGAAGTCAACTGAAAAGTGTTGACTCGAGCGAGATTTGAACTCTCACCTTCGGGATACTGGTCCGCCGCTCTACCTGTTGAGCTATCGAGTCCACAGGAATTGGAGGTGAGATTTATCTAATTTAACTGCACGAGATATTCTTGCGACAACTTAACGCTTATCCATGACAGGATATTTCGTCTTACCGCTATCCCGAAGGTGCGAGTTAAAATCCCCCTCGAGTCAACATTTTTCAATTGACTTCGGCAGTGTCAGATTATCATGAAAAGTTTCTGCTCGTGTATATCTCTGAGGATGATTCTGACATTACCTAAGTACTTATAAAGTTTGATGCAATAATAGCCAATAAACGATGTTCCCGTAAGGCCATGTCTGCCGCCACCTACCTCTTCGACCATATGTAAATTATTGTTTCACCCTATAATACTGAGTTCCATAATTTTTTTCCAGAAACACGTTAAGCTCTATCCCTTTATTATTGAGCAATAAATCATTACAGCAATTTTAAAGTAAATATTCGTGCACTTACTTTTTCTCTTGCTGGCTCTCTCCTCCCTGCATGTTTATTTCAGTTGTTGGTTTTACTATAAGAGTAAATATAAAAACACTTGAAAACGACTTTTAGTTGAAATAGAAGATATATAGTATACTAAAATATTGAAAATGCTTAGAATATTTGTTGTTTCCAGTTGTCTAAGTTTGGATCTTTACGTTTAGGCACCCCAGTAGTTGGTGTCAAATGTTGCGGTTGGCCAGGCAATAAATTATAGTAAAGTAAATAAAACAAAATTAAATAAAATAAAGCAAAGTTAAGTGCAAAAAAGAAAAGTAAAATAAATTAAAGTAAAAAAAATAAAATAAAATTGAAAAAAAATTGAAATGAAATTGAAATTAAATTTAAATGAAATTAAAATTAGATTTAAATAAATTTGAAACGAAATTAAAATATATATGAAATGAAATTAAATAAACTGAAGAGAGATGAGATGAATAGAATTGAAATGAAACAAAATAAAACTTTTTTTATGGATGCTTCTCAAGCTTCAGTTGATTTTTATCCCATTGCAGCGCCAACAACCACCCCAAACCCTCTCTTCCACAAATAAATTTGTCTTATGATAGTCAGAATAAATTAAACATGGTAGTCTATGTATGTAATGGGTTAATGCTCAAAGGAAATACCAGTCCTTAAGAATGGAACATGTGACCTCTCGATCACAAGTGACTTGCTCATTTTTGACTTTTCAGCTACACAAGAGCTCAAATGGCTGAGAGAATTACAATGTATGCTGGCTCATATGTCTACTGCTTTACAATAGGTGTAACATAGATACTGCCATGGTCTTCGCGTGTCTACATGTCATTTATTTACTTATGGATATAATCAGTTACAAATTACTGACATACTGAGACTAGCATAACCAGGCCTGGAGCTAAGGGGGTGTGGGGGGTGCAACACCCCACAAATTTTTTTCACGACTTTCAGTCGGCAGAAATTATGTTTTAGTCGGTAGACCGTAAGGTAAACCTTTACCCAAGACTTTTTCGTTTTTTTATGTCGCCAACTATATTTGGCAGTCTGCCGACTAAAACAATTTCTGCCGACTGAAAGTCGTGTTACTCGACAGATAATTAGAACCCGTCGGCAGAACAGTTTTTTACTTGAGACGATATCGCATTTCAATTACCGTCCTGTGTACTCGTCCCGTGAACCTGCGAACCACGACGGTAATTGAAATGCGATATCGTCTTAATAATTAAAGAACTGTTGTGCCGACGGGTTTTAACTATCTATCGAGTAACACGACTTTCAGTCAGCAGACTGCCAAATATAGTTGGCGACATTTACAGTAGACATTTCAGTAGCATTGCAAGATAGAGTTTCCTGGCCTGACTTTGTCCTATTGAGACGAGACATATAAAATGGAAGTGGTTATTTTCGGACCAGCTTCACATCCGTGAGAATTCTGTGTCTGTGTTTGGTCGTTTTATAGCGCTCACATATCTTCTACAACTTCGTCAATTTTATATACAAGATTAGCATAAAGACTGGTTTTAAAGTATCGTTAACCAAAGATATACCAACCCGCGAACCGGCGGCAAAGCGTCAAATTTGTGCTATACTGCATTGTTTAAACATGAAAAGGCGACGAGTAAAAATAGTATGCAAAGCGACAGACTGCGGGGAGGAATTTAACAGCGATTATCGACTACAACATAACCGTAAGCAACATGGGGGAAGAAACGTGTCTTACGAGACTGCTGGCGCACCAAAAAATCCTTTTGAAGCACCTAAGCGTAGAAATGTGTGCTTTGGTCAAGGTGAAACAGAACCTCGGAGCAATGTCGATGAAGATGTTTTAACAAGTACAAACACACATCAGCGTCAACTAACGCCAACGGCAGCCCTGTCCAATCAGCTTATGCGTGAATCAGAGAAGAAAACGGAGGTTAGCTGCTTGGCAGATAAATTGCCTTCCCCAACGAGAGACGGTCTAGAACTGTGTGATGAAGTAAGCATTGACCTCGGGCTCAGCCGACAGGAGCAAGTCCACCACCAAGCCTTGGATAGTGGAACCACCTCAAACCAGGAGGAAGAAGATGTTGGCGTGGATGTATCACCAGTGGAAACGAAAGATACAGTTAGCCAGACACGCCTCGTGGATATTACGTCGCAGTCGCAGATGGCCGATATGGATACCTTTGTCAATGAGAATAGCAGTGGGTCTGCTGAGTCAAGTGATGCAGAAGATGAATCGGATGCTTCATGGGTTACTTGTGCCGGGAAACTCCAATATATGATGAGCAGTCTAGATCGAACAGGCCACTTAATTTTAGAAGAGATGAAAAAGCCAAGTGTTCCTACCATTGAATGATTTGCTGTTTCGGTGGTTGAACTTGCAGAAAGTATGGCAAACCAGAGCAACGAGTTAAAGAAATGTGCAGAATGCTGTTTGGGAAAGATAAAGAAAGAGAAAAGCAGAGGATCAGTTTCTCGGCAGGAAACAGCTTATTTGCTGGAACACGATCCGGGAAAGCGAGGTGAAATTTCATCCAATAACCAACGGGAATTTCTAATCAACATGATGCCTTACCAACCCAAATTAGCGGCCTACCCAAGCAACGATTCAAGTATCCCACCTGGTAAACAAAATAGGTTTTCGAGCCAATGGTACAAGGATTACCCTCACCTTGAATATAGCGCCCAGAAAGATGCAGCCTGTTGTTTCGTGTGTTGCCTGTTCCCAGAAGGAGTTGGAAGACACTCAGCAGACAAAGCTTGGACAGTAAATGGAGTTAGGCAGTGGCATAAGATGAAGAGTGTCGGAACCAAGAAGAAAGGGAAACTTTCACAGCATTTCACGAGCCAGGGACACGTAGGGGCACTAAGGGATTTTGCCAGATTTATAAATCCTAATCAAAAAGTTGATGCACTTTTGGATTCATCTCGTCGCCAGGAGTTAATTAAGGAAGCAGATGATGCCACATTCAACACCAGAGTAGTCACCATCCTTTGTGATATTGTCCACACTTTAGCCATGCAGGAAATTTCGTTTCGTGGAGAAACAGATGAATCCAGCAACTTCTACCAAGTAGTCAGTTGTTGAGTCGCCACTGCCGCCTACTGAGTTATTGGCTGAAAAAGGAGAGAATGCGTCCTTATCATGTCACATACTTGAGTAGATGTTCTCAAAATGAGTTTATCAAGCTCATTGGTGATGCAGTCCGACATCGAGTTGTCAAGGAATTAGAAGAAGCACCAGCATTCTCGGTGATGGCCGACACGACTCCCGATACGAGCAATAAAGACCAGATGTCTATTGTTGTGAGGTACGTCGCAGATAACAAACCGGTGGAACGTTTGCTTTCTTTGACGGTGCTAGGAGATAAATTTGGCGATGGACATGCAACAGAGATATTGAGATGTCTCAACAAACATAGTGTCGATGTGGGGAAGCTCTTTTTCCAGTCCTATGACTTCACGGCGTGTATGTCTGGAGAGTACAACGGTTGTCACAAGAAGCTTAATGAGAAGATCAAAAAAGATTTCCCAGAGAAGGAAGTACCTGACATTCCGTGCTAAGCTCATCGGTTGAATACATTTGTAGAGCGAAGTTGCAAAGCTTGTACCATCGTGTCATCAATGTTTGTCGTCCTACAATCAATGTACTCGTTTTTCTCAAGCAGCACCAAGCGGTCTGAAGCACTTGCAAAAGCACAAGAGAGCGTCGAAGGAGTATTAAAGCTGCGAAATCTTTCGCAAACTCGGTGGATAGCCAGATCGGAGTCCATCAACAGTGTTTGGATCTCCTTTGAGTCGATAGTCTCTCTGCTTCAGAAAATTATCGACAAAGAGCTGGATTCGGACACAAACACCTGTGATCAGGCCAAGGCACTTCTGAAGAAAATGAAAATGTACGACTTCATTTTTACCCTGGGAATAATGAGATTTATTATGCGTCATTGCAACGTGCTCGTCGTTCAGCTTCAGGAAGAAGGTTTAAACTTGCTTGATGCCCTTACTTTGGTGTCCACGACAACAAAGGCTTTGGAAAGGATTCGCAATGAAGTTGATGTAGAATAAGCAGGTGAAGGCTGCTGCAGCGATGGCAAGGCACGTTGGATGCGACCCGGAAGAGGAATTCAGTCATCATCACAGGAGAAGAGTGCCCCCAAGGAGGATGGATGATACGTGTGAAAACGAGGCTGAGGTTGGTTTCGCTAGTTTTTACCGCAAGGAAACATTCTCTGTTCTTGATGAGATTATTACAGATTGTAGAGAGAACTGGAATCGGGTTTTTATGAACATAAAACCTTTTTCAGTCTTGCTGCCACCGTGGGAAGAAATCAGTGGAGAATTAACAGAGAGCTTGTGCAAGTTGTTGGGCGGAAGCTTAACAAGTGAAAGCCTTGTCGGAGAGCTCATTGTCTTGAGAGAAGAGTCCATTGGCGGAAAACCGTTGAAAACTAAGTCAGTCCGTGAAGTTGCTGCCTTCGTCAGTAAGAGAAAGCTCATCTATCCCACTTGCAACATGGCGTTCACCTTTCTTCAAACGGCACCAGTCACTGTGGCTTCAAATGAAAGATCATTCAGCAAACTGAAAGTGGTCAAGAACAAGCTAAGAAGAACTGTGCTCCAAGATCGCCTGGAAGATCTTATGTTGATTTCATGTGAAAGAGATATTTCAGAGGGGTAAGATCTAAACACTGTTATTAAAAACTGGGTTCATTTGAAGAAAAGACGTGTTCGATTTAGCACGGACAAGTAGAATAATTAACTTTTAGCACTTATCAATTTAAATTAATTTCAAACTACCAAATTTAATACTCACAAATCTAAAGTTGATGTTAAATGTTTTGCTTATATGTAATCAACGAGAGATCACTAAAGACATGAATTTTAATACTAAAATACCATCATGTTTTCATTTCGTATTGATAGTGCGTACTTATTAACGTAGGACTAATTGACCATTTCACCAGTTGACAAGCGTCATTTTAGTAGGCACTCGACGGAAAGACAAAAGGTTCGATTGATAGGATATAGTCGGTACAAGCTCGTGCGTCAGTCGGTTGAAGTGAGCTTACACCCCCCCCTGTAGAATTTTCTGAGTACGGCCCTGAGCATAACTGGGCAGAACAGCTCATATTTTACACCAGCGCTGTATCAACTATTTATATATAATAACCGCCAACAGTTACAATTACATGAGGTGAAGACGGCCATTGAATGACTTTAAACTCCAAGTATTTTTCCCTTCAGGAGAGTGTCCTCCACAGCTGTTATTTCTTTAAAAGTTGTATGAGGTATGAATACGAACTTTATTGTCAGCCATGTTGTTGGCTCTCCCTTCCCTGTCCTATGTGTCTCCACGGACTGGGAACGAGGCTGGATAATATTAACATAGTATAACATCTCTCTTTTCCCAGTAAAACAATAACTAAATGAAAATAAGATGTTATCAAATGAGCTGTTCAAGTTTTATCGGTTTGAGCTTTAGTATCATAGAGTGCATATAGTATGTTCTTAATATAGATATTGTGGGGGCTTTATGGCACGCCCATAACGAGTGGAATGGGGAGAAGGTGAAGTCATTGTGTCTTCTGAGGTAGTATCTGAACGAAATTTTGGTTGCTGAGATTGAATTGGGGGTGTCACTTTAGGTGGTGACTGCATCCCATTGGTCTTGAGAAGGTGTCGCCTGCACGTCGTAAAACATTGCCTGTTTGGGTTTTAACTTGATATGATCATGGGTTTTTGTCACGTGCTATTACTTCACCTTTCTTTGACCACTTTACAGCTGCTCTGAGGCGTACTCTCTTACCAGGATGGAGATCATTTAAGTTGCGTGCTTTGGAGTTGTACTGGGCAGTAGTTTTCTTCGATATCTTTACTGAATTAGTGGTCTTGAGATGGTGCTTCAGTGATGGTATTATCGTTCTTAGGGTACGACCCATAAGCTTCTGAGCAGGAGAAAGTTGGTCCTTACCAGGAGTTGTTCTTAAGGCGAGAAGTGGCAGAAATGGGTCTTCGTTGCTAGTCATGGTTTTCTTTAGGCTATTTTTGACTGTTTGTATGGTTCTCTCTATAAAACCGTTGCTTTGGGAAAATACTGGGCTCGTAGTGTTATAAGTGAAGTCCCATTGCTGTGAAAATATCTTGTATTCCTCGGATGTAAACCGCGGTCCGTTACCGCTGATCACAGTCTTCGGAATACCAAATCTAGCAAATATATTCTTGGTTTTGGATACGACCGTTGATGCCAAAGTGTTGGGTAGTTCAGCGACTTCAAAAAATTTGGTGTTGTAGTCTGCAACTATGAGATAATCCTTGTTGCGAAGAGTGAAAAGGTCGGTGCCAACCTTAGACCATATTTCGAAGGGTATGTGGTGGGGAATCAAAGTCTCTTTGCGCTGTTGGTTTTGGAACTCACAGCAGGTTGGACAGCTTGAAATAAAGTCTTCGAGGTGTGCCTTGATTCCTGGCCAGCATAATGTGTCTCTGGAACGTCGTTTACATCATTCAATACCAACGTGTCAGGTATGGAGTATTTCTTTCATTTCTTGGCGCATGGAAACTGGGACAACTATTCATTGGTCTCTGAGTGCAAGATTATGCAAGTGGGATAAGTCGTTTCGGATCTTGTAGAACGGTGTTACTGTGAATTCAACTTCATTGATCGACTTTGGCCAGCCATTTTGAATTTAATGTTTGACTTGTTGCAGGATTGGATCTTTTTCTGTTTTCTTTTGGAACTGTTCTAGCTTTGCGGTACTAAAAGGTAGTCTTGAAATAACTGAATGGACATGATGGGCCATTTTGTCATCAGGGACTTCAGGATTGGCTTCGCGAAGGTAGGCACGCCTAATGTATCTGGGACGTAGAGGTTCTTGTCTGGGACGTGCTCCATATGAAAATCATACTTCTGCAGGCGTAAGCGAAATCGCTGGATCCGTGGTGGAGACTTGTTCAGTGGCTTCTGGAATATGGAGCGCAGAGGTTAATGATCGTTGATTATTTGAAACTTGCGGCCATAAAGATACTCGTGAAAACGTTCACAAGGAAACAAAATTGGTAATGTTTCTTTCTGTAACTGCCAGTAGTTTTGCTCGGCTGAAGTCATGGAGCGTGAGGCGTAAGCGACTGGATGCCATTCATTGTCATGTAACTGTTCGAGTGCAGCACCCAAACCTGATTTAGAAGCATCTGATGAGACTCTTGGGGGCAGTTTGGGGTAGACGTACTTGAGGACTGGACCCCTTGTGACAATGCCCTTGAGTCTGTTAAAGGCTTCATTTTGAGGTTTGTCAAAAGAGCACTCTGAATCATTTTCGAGCAACTTGCGTAAGGGTGCTGTAATTTCAGAGAGATTGGAGATAAACTTGCCGAGGTAAGCTACCATCCCCATGAATCTTTGGAGATCTTTTTTTTGATTCTGGTGGTGGCATATCTTTAATGGCTGATACTTCCTTCGGATCTGGTTTGATGCCTTTCCCAGAGATGATATGACCTAGGAATGTCAGTTCTATCACTCCAAACATGCACTTAGATAGATTAAGTTTGAGACCAGAGGAACGGATCTTAGTCAGGACTTGGTGGACTCTGGCATCATGCTTTTGTAGAGTACTTCCCATATTATGATGTCGTCTTGTGAGTTGCAGCAGCCATCTTTACCTGCGATGATCTGCGCCACACTTGCTTGGAAAACTTCTGAGGCACTATGTACACCATAGGGTAGTCGTAAGAAGCGATACCTTCCAAATGGGATGTTGAAGGTTAGCAGTTTTGAACTCTCCTCATCTACCTTGATTTGCCAATACCCATTACTGGCATCTAGTTTGGTAAAGAGTCTGGCCCCTGCCATTTGGGCAACAATCTTCTCTGCTGTTGCAAGCTGAAGATGGCGTCGCTTGATGACCTGGTTGAGATTCCTTGGATCAAGGCAGATCCGGAGCTTGCCATTGTTTTTCTCTAAAATGACCACTGAGTTGACCCAGTCAGATGGACCAGACACCGGTTTAATGACTTCCATGTTGACCATTCGCTGAAGTTCTTCCTTAAGTTTTGTCTTTAGAGAATGAGGCACACGTCTTGGTGGGTGGACTACTGGTACAGCATTTTCTTTCAGGATAATATGGTGAGTGTTTGGTATACATCCCATCTCTCCAAAGCAGTCTGCAAATTTTTATGTAAATGTAGGTATAGAAGAAGATATTTCCTTTACATGCCTTATTAGGTTAAGTCTCTGGCTCGTCTTTAACCCAAGGATAGACGAGGAGGAGGTTTCAGCTACTATAAACAACACAGGAACAGATTTGTTCTTGAACCTCAAGTAGGCAACACATTTTCCAACAATAGGGATGTCTGAGCCACCATATGCTTTAAGTTTAGCAGTTGTTGATTTCATGCTTGGCCTGTTCCTCAAGAAATTAAGGAGCTTCTTTGGTAGAACATTGACTTGTGCACCAGTGTCTATCTTATATGTAATGTTGATGCCATTTTTGTTAAGTATTACATTTCAGTCATCTGTGGTACAGTGATCATCTACTGTCATTACGTTAGCTTGTTTAGCAGCTGTTTTACCAGGAATGTTGGTTGCTTCTCTTGTTGCAGTTATAGTGTCAAGGTAGAGTCTGCACTGTGAGATGGTTGTTCCACAAGATTCACGGAAGTCTTGGAACAGCAGTTGGCAAAGTGGTCAAGTTGATTGCAGGTCCTACATTTCTTTGAGTAAGCTGGGCAGTTTCCTCTGTTGTGTGATCCACCACAAAATTTACAGTTTTTAAAGAATGTTAGTTTTTCAGAACTAGAGGGTTGTTTGTTATTTGTTTTGGTGTTTCTTTTAACGGCATCAATTGACCTTCGCTCAGTTTCAAGTTGGCGTTGTAATACTCTGGCATGCTGCTTTGTTTCTTCGGCAGCCTGACCATGCTTTATAGCGTTGTCGAGGGTTAGGTCAGGTTCCCTTTGGAGCTTTTCCTTGAGCTTGTTATTTGAAAGTCCCATTATGATCACATCTCTGATAAAGGAGTTACGCAGCTCTCCAAATTCACATTCTTGACTCAACTTCTTTAATTCAGTTACAAACTGATCAAATGACTGACCTTCTTTTTGGCCACACGTGAAGAACTTGTATCGTTGGAACGTGATATTCTTTTGAGGGGAAGAATATTCGTCAAAATGTTTGATTATCTCGTTGTATTTCATCTTATCTTCCTCACTGTTGAACGTAAAGGTGTTATAAATTTCGCGTCCTTTCTTACCGATACACGTTAGAAGTATACGTGATTTGACTTGATCCCTTTTGCTGTATTTCTAAGTGGCTGTGAGGTATAGTGTGAGTTCCTGTTTCCATTTTCGCCATTGCTCGGAAATATTTCCTTCAAAGAGAAGCGGCTCAGGTGGAGTAAAACGATCCATGTCGTTACTAGTAATTTAGGATATTGTACGAATAGTACTAAAATGTTTATCCTGACACCATGTTATGTTCTTTACAAGTTGTATGAGGTATGAATACGAACTTTATTGTCAGCCATGTTGTTGGCTCTCCCTTCCTTGTCCTATGTGTCTCCGTGGACTGGGAACGAGGCTGAATAATAAAATAGTATAACAACAGCTATGCCTATCCCTGTCAATAAGAATTACCCCTTGATAACTTGCCTACATTAAGACCGCGCTAAAAGTTATCGGTGTTGACGGAAAGAAAGGACCAAAGGTGTAGGAACCACGAGGTATTGGAGGCACGTGCCCCCACAACCTTTTTGAAACGACAAAAAGTGCCTTTTTTAAGCATGAAAAGTGCCCATTTTAGAGAAAAATGAAATGCCCTTACATTAGTAAGTGTAACACGTCAGTTTTTGTCCTATTGCTTGGGTTTATAGATTAAAAGATACATAGAAATATGAAAAAGAAATCCCACATTCAACAACATCACTTTTACTCTGATGCCAGTCTAACCAAGAAGCTTGAGCTTTTCCTGTTGAATTAGTATCCGAGAATCCCAAAGTATCATCACAAAGCAGTAGCGTGCCCAGCCCATAGGCCAGCAGACCCAGGCTTGGTCCCTACTGTGGAGATATTGACATAAAGTAAGCGTGTTTTGCATTCACCTGGCCCTGTCCCTTTGTTGCTGTACATTGCTTCGTGTGAACAAGGCTTAATCTGTAAACTAGGAACTAGTAATAAAATCTGAAGACGGATCACCAGAAGATGAGACGTGAGATGAAAGTAATTACGGAGAGGGACAATGGTTGTAATCTGGATGAACTGTGGGCATAAAGAAAAACAACTTCTGAGCCCCAGACCGGATCGAACCCGCATCCTTCTGACGACCGGCGAGACACTCTTAACTATTGAGGTACTGACACTCAGACGTTGAGATAATGTCGGTCAGTCGGTGAGACATATGTACTGCTTGTGCAGCAGCCACGATATGATAATAATGTTAGTGAGTGACATGAATATTATACAGAAAGTTCATGTGGAAACTTCACGTTATTACAGACGTTGTATGCCCTGCTCACTTCCTATTTTTTAGTCCTCTGAGGACGTTCAAAATCACAAATTTCCCTCATTGCTAATGCAAGTGGGAAATTTTGCCTTTGTCTGCCAAATTTCCCTCGTGAATAACTTATGGGAAATTTAGAAGAGGAAGAAATCCTTTGCTTGTAGAGCCTGTTTTTTATTAGCCACATCAGCATAAGCTCAGTGGCGATTTATCACTGGGGAAATCGACCATCCTGCCATTGCCGGCTTTACTCGAGTCAGGAATATCCTGACAACACAGCGGTTTTTAAGACGAAATATACACAAATTACTCGTTAGCCCTTCAGATGAAACGAAAAGTGCCCGAGGGTGATTAGGTCAATGCCAAGATTACGTACACTTAGAACCATAATTAATCGCAATGTATTACTGCGAACAAGAGACATACCAGAAAGGAATCAAGTTTCTCTAAGAAGCCTTAGATATTCAAAGAATATTCTACCACAAGCAGGAAGACCGATATCACGGAAAAACACTGAATAGCATTGGTGAGTGTTTGGTCTACCTGAAGAATAACAAGGACGAAAATTACATAAAGAAAGCCGTCAATATCAGAATAAGTCTGTTGCAACACGATAAAATCACCTCGCTATTGTAAAGATCGCTCAACACTCTGGGTTGGTGCTTGATGCTGCGACATCAGTGTAAAAGATACGAAAGGGAAAATCTAAACATATACGAACACTTGGCTAAATCTTCTGAAAAAGCTTTGCTACAGGAAAAATATCGCCGCGGTAATAATGAAGTCGAAAAGCAGGCTACAGCGCTCACATGGGCTGTCAGTTTCAACTAATATGATTCCGATCTACGAGGACTTCGATACGTTTATACGTCGTCTTCTTTAAGACGAAAATAGATATCAAAGCTGATAACAAGAACGCTTTAGTAACCAGTGGGATGTACGCTCAACAGAATTTTGCCCATAATAGTATAAAATTACAATTGACAGCTTAAGCAACAGACGTTCTTGGTTCACGAAAGGCAGCCCGAAGAACTGATCAAATGGTGTTTTTGAATTTTGGGGAGTGAATGATCAAAGATGATGAATAGCTTACAAATCCCAAGAAAGATTACAGCATGTCTGTGTGGAAACGTTCAGACAAATAACGAAGTATGAGGGACCATACCGGGAAACTAATAATGAAAAATGCAAATATAAATAGTTTCCATTAAGATAACTAAGATAATCATGAAAAACTGACGTAATCGGCTGTTGGAGATCTGATTAGGAGCGAGCAGTAAACACGGCATACTTACTTATACTGATAAGACGGGTTAAGATTAATATTTTCTACCTGATTATCGAACCTAGAACCTTAGTTGATAGCTTCTTAATTTTGTACCAGATAACAGCATTAACATCTTAAATAACCATTCATAAAACGCGTTAGTTTCGATGAATAAATACATTTCTAGGACGAAGTAAAATTTATATCTGCAGGGCCACCTACTATAAAGGCGATATGATTCTTCACCTTTTGTAGGCCAATAAAGTTGCTCCTGGTACGATCTTTTTGAAGCCTCGATCATGTCATGCAACCGGATATGTAGCAAACGCGAAAAATACAACTAATTCATTAATGACATCATTTTAGATATTTTTTAGTACACATATTAACTTATTTCCTTTTGTGATGAAGAAGGTGATTTAGCTCGGTACCGACACGGCAATTGCGAGAAACAGGACTTTTTTTTGGTCATAAATCGATACAGGATAACTATATCTAACGAAAGTTCAAATGGTGGTCAGTTCTGACAAGGAGTTCTTATTAGACGTAAAATGAAGATGAGACCCCAGCTCAAAATTCGGAGATGTAATGTCATCATTCAGGAATAGACAGAAACACACGAATAAAGTTTAATAGAAGTTCACTGACGTTTCGTTGCCGACGTACAACATTTTCAAAGTAATTACAGATGGAAATATTAAGATATTTATAATTACAAAAGGTATCACATTAGGATTAAAGCCAATGAGAATAAGGGAGGTGAAAGATGAGACGAGACAAGTAGAAGAAGGCGAGAATTAAAATAAGGCAAGCGGAACGGAAGTGATGTTGATTCTTGCAAGCTGATCTTGTACTTGTGCCTACAGTGGAACTTCTTCTTGCTCTTTCTGCTTTATCGATTTTGGTGAGCTGTTTCATTTGACAGTGTTTGACAGTGGTGTGGCTGGAAGTTGACCAATCAGCTGCGTTGGGACCAAGTCTTTTCCTCCACCAGGTGAAGGCGTTGTTTGGAATGTGATGTTTTCAACAAGATCGTTTCAAAAAGATATTTCGATGCTAGATGAATATGATTCTGTACCAAACTGACATAGCACGACAGGAAAGTAACTGTCTTCCTGATGGTTGTGTTATTTTACAGTTTCATACCAAGTTCGGGGCTTGATCCCGAGCAAGGATTTAACAGTAATGACTTAAGCTCAAAAATTTGATGACGTAAATAAAAACGCTTTAGAACTACACTGATAACATTGTTCATAACATCTTCAAGAGGGGTAACAGTTGTGTTACGATAAGAATTCTTAAAATAATTTTGTGAATCTTAACCCCAACAAAGCTAAAACAAACTGTACAACTTTCGTTATAACTTATAAGTTCGCCTTGATATAGCTTAGGCGTTGTTTTTTGAATAGGTCACTGTGGCGTTCAATCAATTACTTTTCAGTTCATGACAACTTACTTAGCACAAATTACTTGCAGAGATGATAAAACGTATTTCGTAATACTTTGCTTTCTATTCTTTTTCAACAACAAGGGTGGAGTGACTAAGTGATCAGTACACTTAAGATTACTTCGTAAGGTACCATTAACTCTTTCGGTATGCAGACCACCAAAGATGATAAAATGTGTTTCACAACACTTTGCTTTCTATCAGAGGAAAGTGACCAAGTAATATGTCCGCTAAAAACTAATTCATAAAGTACCATTAAAAAGGCTCATAATATCGTACTGTCACTTTGAGCTCATTGTGTTTCTCTTCGAAGTATGAGTAGCACTCACGTAACTTCTGCAGGGCTTAGCTTGTCTTCCTACAACCGGATTGGAGGATTGTCTTTCAAGGCTAAGAGCTTCTGTAAATAAGGCTATCATTGATCTATATGGAAAATTGTGTTGCTCTAAAAGAGCTGGTAAACCTGCCGTTTCGTAAAACGAACGTTATTTCCGCCCGATAAGAAAGTTTAGGGAACCATTAACTGGAAATTGTATGAAATACCTTGGTACATAGACTATTTAAAGAAGGAACAAACTCAAAGAATGAACATACCAAACAAAGCGTCAACGCTGCAATGAAGCTAAATTCTTGCTTGGTTCCTGGTTCAATCAACAAACGTTCTTGATTGACGGATAGCACATGAACTGGTGTTTTTGACTTTTGGTCAAGTTTATAACTGAACGACGCACCAGGAATCACATCGCGATGCAAGGATTTCAAATTATTTCTATTTTCTTACTGAGTAAAAATTGCGATACAAATAAAATGGATATATGAAGAACATTTTTTTAACCCCTTATCGTGCACATTGATTTTTCCTTTTGTTGTTTTGTTCTATTTTGTTTTGTTTTTCTAAGAAACAACTACGCTGTGGATTGACCTATAGAATACAGGACTGCTTTGCCCCACTGCGTTTCAGTTGCGAGAAATGTCTCCAGAATTGGAATTTATGGGTCCATCTGCTAATGCCAATAACCACTCATCTGGGTTTTTAGCAGAATTGTGGGCGATTTATGAGTCGTTTCGGAAAACATATTTTGTACACACAGTGTTTCCTTTCTTTACACCGTTGGTTATCATTGAAGATGGAACCAGGGGGGATTAAGAAGTATTCGCCTAAAATTGTCAGCAGCAAGCAAGCAGTTTTTTAATTCATTGCTTTGCCTAAAAAATTTTCTGTAATGTCAAATACTCGTTTGCTTTTTAAGTGTCAAGGGATTATCCTAAAATCACTTCGTTCAGGAAAACGGATCGTCCCTGATAGTATTACATGACATATGTTCGGTCTTTGATAATAACCGAGCTCGGCAATATCGATATCAATCAGTGGTCGTATGGAGCATTATGCGGGTCAATATCCAGTTAACGACTTGTGTTCTCAAAGTTAAGCTGCCACAGGATTAAAGACGAAACTCAAATAGTATTAAATTTGAAACTCGCCCATCAGGTTCGGGAAGGCAAATGAAATACAAAACAGTCAAACAGAATTCGAGTTGCAGAAGATAATTTGATCCTGCAAAACAGCAATCGTACGAACGGAACACAATTTGAAACAACAGGACACAATCTGAATATTTTTCTTAACCCGTTATCTTGCACATTGTTTTTTTCTTTTGTTGTTTGTCCTATTTTGTTCTGTTTTGCTAAGAAACAACTACGCTGTGGATTGACCTATAGAATACTGGACTGCTTTGCCCCACTGCGTTTCAGTTGCGAGAAATGTCTCCAGAATTGGAATTTATGGGTCCATCTGCTAATGCCAATAACCACTCATCTGGGTTTTTAGCAGAATTGTGGGCGATTTATGAGTCGTTTCGGAAAACATATTTTGTACACACAGTGTTTCCTTTCTTTACACCGTTGGTTATCATTGAAGATGGAACCAGGGGGGATTAAGAAGTATTCGCCTAAAATTGTCAGCAGCAAGCAAGCAGTTTTTTAATTCATTGCTTTGCCTAAAAAATTTTCTGTAATGCTAAATACCCGTTTGGTTTTTAAGTGTCAAGGGATTATCCCAAAATCTTTTAGTTCCGTAAAACGAATGGTCACGGATAGTATTACACGACATATGTTCGGTCTTTGATAATAACCGAGCTCAGCAATGTCGATATCAATCAGTGGTCGTATGGAGCACTAAGTGGGTCAATATTCAGTCAACGACTTGTGTTCTCAAATTTGAGCTGTCGCAGGATTAAAGACGAGACAGAAACAGCACTAAATTTAAAACTCGCCCATCATAGTTTGGGAAGCCAAATAAAGTACAAAACAGTCAACCGACATTCAAGCTTGCAGAAGATAATTTGATCCTGCAAAATAGCAGTCGTACTAACAGAACACAACTGGAAACCACAGAGCACAATCTGATGTCGTAGGACATAAATCCAACCAGCAGAAAGCCATTCCAGCAGAACAGAATTCGAGTCAGCAGAAGTCAGCAGAATATAACACGCATCGAAAGTCTAAAAAGACTGGAACGATAACTCAGAATTTCTCAGGATGGAACAATAGATTATAGTCGGAGACCGCAGGACACATTGGACCGTATGACCGTGCATCACGATAGTTTGATTATCCTTCAGATATTTTAGGAAATTGAAATAACTCGTCCAACATGGCCTTTTTTGGGTTTCTTGGGCGTATTTGGCCGGCAGTTATAAAGATTGTCGAATTACAAGTAGAACCTCGCTAACTTGAACTCGGTTAACTCAAACTCCCCATTAACTCGAAGCAAATTAAATTTGCCCTGGATTTGATTTCATTTTCCCTGTCATTTACGACCATATAACTCGCACTCGATTAATCCAAACTCCCCGCAAACTCGAACCAAATTTTATACTTCCTTGGTACAAATTTATACCCGTTGATTCAAACTCTAATTTGAAAACATGGGTTGGTAAACCTGAAAGTGTCACGGCGTAGCTGTTTGACTTGTGGAAATCTTGAATCTTTACTGATAACAACGGGACAACGTATGGAAATTCTAAGGCGCGGGAGTCCAGTGTAGACATATATGGAAACATAATTCAACCCCAGGAAAGACCTTTCTAGAGCGATTATCTGTGGTGAATATTACGCCATGATTCTTAAATGTTCTACAATTTAGTCGTGAGTATAAAATAAAACATATTCCGAAGAATAAAGTCGTCTTGAGAACTCAAGATATGACTCAATGCAAGATAAAACTGATCTAACAGTGATCTAACAGTGATCATAACAGTGATCTAACAGTGATAAAATGATCTAACAGTGATCCAACGAAGATAAGATTCCGGAAATGTCTCGCAATAATGTCGTCTACCAAATTACTTGTCCTGGCTCCAACAAAACATATATAGGTAAAACCGACCGTTGTCTTCACAAACGTCTTTCCGAACATTCTACTCAACATAACACCAGTGCAGTTGCCCAACACTTTCTCGAATGTGAACGCGCTCACTTCATTAATGACTTATGCGATCAGTATGACCGACTAAATGACCTTCCCTCTTCTTCTAACATATCTACCTCCATTAAAAATTTAATCTTTAATAACTATAAAATTCTTTATACAAGTAAGTCTACTAACACCAATAAACTTCTAATAATTGAAGCACTCCACATTAAGTTTAATAAACCTGAGCTTAATTCTGGGCTCAAAGCTAGCAAAGAACTCAACCTTTTTGATTAGATATTATGCACACTTGTTATCAGTTAGACCGATAGTTCTATTCACGCTCAACCGCTTTATTAATGGTGGCGAGAATTTCTAATTAGCACCTAGCGTCTCAACATCTCAGCATGTAAATTAGGGATTACCGGTAGTGTTTCCTAATTCCGTCTCGATGATGTCATCACACATCCTGTATATACACTCTGGTATGTTATTGTAATTATCATTCTGTCTGAAGATGACTTTGAAATAAAGTGGAAATATCAGTTTCAACAATAGTTTTATCTTGCATTGAGTCATATCTTGAGTTCTCAAGATGACTTTATTCTTCGGAATATGTTTTATTTTATACTTTTTGAAGTTGTCGGCTGATCATGGTTTTTAGTCGTGAGTAGTCTGTCAAAATTGTTCTAGTTTATCTAATTTATTTCGTAGGGCTTTCACAAATTTGTACAGCCGTATATAAAAGAGCCGAACATTCACTGAACTTATACATGTATCCTGGAATAGTCATATAATTTCATTGTGAACAGTTATTCAACTCCATAGTGGCAGACATTGCAGTATGGTTGTATAAGGATTCAGGACAACACAATCAACTCTATCCACGAAGAAAAATTAAAATATTCTTAAGCGACTTTACCGAAATAACTTGTAATAGTGGATGAATCTTAAAATCACGATACCTTATAAATTGTTTAGAGGAATACAGGATACTTGAAATTCAACGCCTTCCCTGATAACTAGAACCCCGCTAACTCGAACTATTTCTCATTGCCTTTGGTACAGTAAAAACCCGCATAAAAGAACTAGTGGATAAAGAACACTCAGGCTGAAATTTGGTCAAAAAAGTACCATATACATAAGAACACATTCAGCCTGAAAAATGAAAATTGTTCTTATATAAAAAAATTGGCTGCCAGTTAGATTAGAATAACCTACCGGGGTACTGTACTAAGTAGATCAATATATGTGCTAGACCATTGCACGCATAGAGTTTCACAGCAGGTATGGGAATTTCCAGGGTACATTTAGCAATTGTTTTTAGACTTGGCTAATTTATGTAACTAAATGACTGTTACCTTCTGTCAATCACATTCTTTATTTGCTGCAGACACAACATGCTGACATGAAATTGTTTAATTTTACAACTCCGAACTCCTGACCTTTCAGTTGAAATGTTCTAATTTTCATCTCAATGAAAAATACCTTTGAATTAGTCACTCAAAACATGGTAAATCAATCTTGACAATCACAAGTGCTTGTCATTGCACATTGATTTCATCTGTTGGTAGTCTATGCAGTATTTAATTTTTAGAAACAATTTTAAGAACTCCTTAAGAACATTTTCAGGCTGATTTTCCAGAAAACACCCGATTTATAAGAACAAAATCAGCCTGAACCCCCAAAACACGTGTTCTTTTATGCGGGTTTTTACTGTAGTTCGAGTCAGCGGGATTCTACAGAATAATACTTTGCATGCAATTACATTACAAGCTTCGATTAAGATAGTTCTCCTAACTTTATGACTTTTTACACATTTAAATGGTAAGAAGAAAACTAGATCTCGTGTAAGGAAAATAAGACTGTGGTGGTACATTGTTTCTTACCGGTAACACTAAGATTGGGTTGTTCTGGACTCATGTAGCTTCAAAAATCGTGTTTGCATAAGTGAAACCGGCCACATATCTTCGTGCAGCCTTTGATGCACTGTTTGGTCACTGGTAGTTGAAGTTTGCAACTAAGCACTCAATGGATCAAGCAGTGCATCAGACGGAAGATAACCAGTTTCATCAACTATATTTTCCTTCTTTGTTGTCGTTTTTTGAAGGTCAAAGTTCTTTAAATTTAGTTTGTGGTAATTGTTTTGGTTTTTTTCGCCCTGTGAAATATATTATCGAAGCTTTCACTTCGAGTTCTTGTAAGAGTTGATGTACATCAGCCATTAAAGCTCTTCATCAATTTCAAGAGCTCTTTCCTGGGTACTTTTAACTGTCACAAAGTTAAAACCTTTCAAAATGGTTGGCAGCAAGTTGTACAAAAAAGGAGGCTCGACATATTGTGGAACTCCTTACACCAACAACAGCGTGAAATATTGTCTCTGTCTTTTCAGAAGTACCCAAAGGATGTAGGACACTAGGAAACATGTATCAACTCGTTGGGTGGATTCACCTCAAGGTACGTTGTGTAACGCCGAGTTCTCAATCAAAAGACACAGTCAAGGTAAAACTCGTACAGGAGGGTTTAAACGAGAACGAAATTATCAAAAGTTTTCTGGGATCCTACCAAAAATTTTAAGAAGTTGCCCATCTCAAAACCAGACTTCGTACCTGGTGAACTGCTCCATAATTAACTCACTGACACTAAAAACAAAGCATAAAACGCAGCGGTGGTCTTCCTACGGCTATACTGTCAATTTCGTTTGAAATGCTTTCGACTCCATAAAATTCAGAATCTCACTCGAGAAGAACAAGTTATTATCAAAATTATGTTGACTAAATAAGTAATGAATGAAAATCAAACAGCGTTGCTGCTGTTCTACGACGTGAACAAAGTACTTGAACAAAGTACCTGATAGACTTTATAAGCTGTCAAACAAAAATGTAATTCTAACATGTTTTCAACCCACTCCTACACATCGTTTTCACCTAGTGCTATTCATTGACGATTTGCCGTATTTTCTATCTTTCCAGAAATATAGAATGATGTCATAAAAAACACTATTTCGTTACATTTTTCATGTTTGCCTCAGGAGAATATTTCTTCAGTTTCCAATTCTCCTGCAATAAAGAGACTAAAACACTTTCGATTTCACGGTCTGTTAAATGGACACCTCGAGGTTACTTCAGAAGTGTTGCATGGGAGCTTTATTTTACTTTACTTTACTTTACTTTATTTACATTTATTTTATTACGGTGGCCTGTTCAGTTTCCTGTTTTTCAAAGGACCGTGCGTCTATTTACTATATGTAATACTTAATTTTTAATAACTACAGTCCTGGCAAAAAGTCTGGAATATTACATCAAAAAAGTCAAATTTTGAATATTGAGAAAAATGACATTTCTATGAAAACAAAATTGATTTTGAATGGCACACGACTCTTAAAAGCGATTTTAACAATAAGCATAAGCCCAAAACTCTTAGTATTTTGTAGGATAACTGTTATTTTTGATGACTGCTTGTATTCTCTTGGGCATTGATTTCACTACGTTTTCACAGTATTCAGGTGTTATTTCAGTCATCCAGACGTCCTTAATAACCTTAACAAGGTCTTCAAGAGATGCAGGACGTCTGTCAGCAACTTTCTTTTTAAGGATCATCCAACAGTTTTCAATAACATTGAGATCAGGGCTGCTACCTGGCCAATCTAAGACCTTGATGTTCTTCTCCGAAAGCCACGTTTCCATTATTTTTGCTGTGTGAACTGGAGCGCCATCATGTTGGAAAGTATCACAGCTCAAAATTGTCATGGATGGCTCTAGCTTTTCCTTCAGGATATCCAAATATACTTTTGAGGTGATGGTTGTGTTTTTAGGCATGATCCACAGTGAACCCCTACCCTTTCCTGATATGCATCCCCACACCATAACTGAGGGTGCATTCTTCACGGTAGTAGTTGTAAAATTGGGCATATATCTCTGATTAGCTGGCCTTCTCACAAACTGTTTTGATCGAGAAAATTTGACAATCTCTGCCTCATCACTAAACATCACTTTCATCCATTGTTATGGTGTCCAATCCTTGTATTTTTTGCAAAAGTTGAGGCGATCACGTATATTTTTAGATGAAAGAAGAGGCTTTTTGACAGGTTTATATGCTTTTAAACCTAACTTTTTGCTGAAATGATGCCTCACAGTCCGTGGGCTTACCTTTTCTGACAGATTCAGTTGGAATATAATATCAGTAGACGAGATAGTGGGGTCATTTTGCACTAAGCGTCGAATTCTTTGGTCAGTTTTAGGAGAAATCTTTAGTGGCCTACCAGATCTAGTTTTCGACCTCAAATCACCCTCAAAATCATTATTCTTAATACGTTTAAGCGTTTTTGATACTGTGCCTTGTGAAATACCAAGTTTGATTGCGATGTCCTGTTGCTTGAGGCCTCGATGGTCCATTTCCGCAACACGTGCTCTCTTCTTTGGTGACAGTTCAGCCATCTTGAATCAACATTACTTATTGTGTAAGGAATTATGGGTATACTTAGTACCCAGGTTTTAAAGTTAGTGTCTAACGAATACCATTTTAAGGTTTTCTTTGAAGTAGATGAACCACAGCGTTCAATACTTTATGATTTATCACATATTCTGAGAAAAGGAAAACAGTGAAAAATATTCCAGACTTTTTGCCAGGACTGTATATTTATATCTAAAAACTTTTATAAAATTATTATTATGTACACTAGGACGGTAATTATTAATGGTAGAAGACTAATGCCTAATATAATTTATATAAATATTTATCTATTATGTTTATGAAACTGTTTAAGGAAAGTGCATAGATATTTTCTATTATATCATCAGGTAGACTATTCCAGAGCTTTGAGGCACGATATATAAATGTGAATTTTAAGAAATTAGTGTTGGGCTTCGGGAAATAAAGCTTTTTGTCATTACTTCTTAGTCC
>JASJOG010000387.1:0-205000 GCA_030142905.1 Heliopora coerulea
TGACGCGCTCGAGCCGTGACCGTAGCACACGAAAGATTCTTTTTGAGGATTTTTGGAAGTGAGCATTAAAGAGCCGTCTTAAAACGAAGGAAATAATCCAATTCAAATCTTCTCCTTCCCGGTGTTGAGCTAATTCAAACTGGAAACATCGCAATGTGCTTTGGTTTTTTTCTGACGAATGAACGTCGAAATCAAACCCGGCTGTGGTCCTTTTGTGGGGACCACCGAACCGTGGAAACTCGAGCAGCGAAGCCGTGAGCAGTACTGTCTAAAACAAAACAAACAAACTGACCTGAGTTTCTAAACAAAACCCTGGAAGCTGGCGACGCAGCATTCAACTAACTAAATCCGCGATCTTGTTGATCCCGCAACACTAAACACTCTGCTATATCGTATCCTTTTCCACTAACTGCAAACGTCGCAGTTTTACTGGGTATATAACACTTCGGCGACAATTTATTGGAAACGTTGAGCACACAATAAAACATGTCTACGGTTTTCGAAGTTACCGTTGTGGTACATTTTATTTAATTCCCGTAATTTTTACTGTCATAGCTGTAACCGTAATATCGTGTATATTGTATGAGGCGTATATGATATATGATCAGTTGCTATTTGTCAATATCGTATATCACATGATGCCATCATATATATCGCAACGCAACGTATGTACTACACTATATCGTACCATACCGTACTAAGCTCTACAGTTGCCCATGTCATACTGTTATAGTACTGTGCTATGTGCATTGTGCTACATTCTAAGTTCTACGTTGGCTATAGAAACGATTTACACAATGATAACATTATGATTGGCAAACTTGCTTTAACTTGAATTTGAAATTTCCCAATGTAATATTAAATTTCGCTAAAATTCCCGTGATCTGACGGCGAGCGAATCTCAAAATATGACTAATAACTCTCACAGAACTATTTTCAAGGATACGTTTTCTGAAGGGAATTACTCATCCGCTGCATACAGTGTACCCTTCATCGTCGCCTGCTTAGAGGCGCGTTCTAGACATCCAGCTCGCCGTAACGAAAGACAAACTCACTTTTGTCCTTTAATGAAGGACACTTTAGTGTAAGACTAAAGTTTGCTGCGGATACAAGTGTTATATTTGTCGTCAAATAGGTACGAAACCACCAAGTAATACTCGAGGTGCTCCCACGTCTATTGCTTCCGGTACAGTTGGTACTTCTGGGAAAGGTGAGGTACATCACCAGATAAGGTTTTTGCGTGGTTAATGATCACTGATCTCTGTCAACAACTACAGTATTACATAAATTGAAATATAAGCCGTCATAAATGCATGTCATAGCTCGCTCCAAAGTCAAACTATAAATTCACATAAAATATGAAAAAGAAATGACTTTATTCAGAATAACCCTTCTGGGCGCAGCCCTTTCTCCGGGTTGTATAATCCTCTAAATATAGCACATTTTAGTGCCCAGTTCCCGACACAATGCTACAGTTTTTAGCGGGGCGGGATTCTTGATGGTCAGAATTACAAAATGAAACGCGCTGTTTTCCCCCAAAGATAAAATATTTCGGTTAGAAACATTGGTGAGTACTCTCGTTTTATTGGACCGAAATTTTTTGCATCGAGATCGACTGACGCGAGTATGTTAATTCATACGAAGGCTTATCTCAAAATAGCTGCATTTAGCCATGTAAAGATGGCAAACTCGAGAACATCTATTAATCAATGTTAATGTCAACCGGCTCCCATCACCATTTTACATTTAGCACAGTGTATGTAACCGACTAGAAGTCTCACTTGTGTCGGTTCGTTAGATACGTCAATGTACCCTCACAAATCTCCGTGGAACTATCTTCCCTACAAGCGTCCCGCCAAAAATCAGCCGTGCAGAGCAAATATTCTTGTGTTTTTTTGGACAAACGCTAGGACCCTGTTAAGGTGGGATGTCTGGACACCTTTTCAGACAACTTTGTAAGAAGCTTGAAACGCGGGGTCGCTGGTGACCCGGAGTGGAACTAGCAGTTAGTGACGTGCCCTGTGGTATTATTTAATTTTTACGTGCTACTACATTGTACTTTTTACGTGCGAGGTATATGGTTTGCACGATAGAGCAGAATGTTAATACCACATTTAGTTTTGAACTAGCGAAGCCAGTAAATTAGTTACTAAATAATCTTTGATCTCGACATTTGGTTTGTCAGCTGATTATTTTCTTCCGTCTAAACGTTTTCCACATCATATAGGGTCATCAAGCTCCAAAGTTAAACTGATCATTTCCCTAGTTAGCGTTTTTGCGGTGGTAACCTTAACAACAACTGCAGCTGTGATCTGTCGCTGGTGGCAGTCTACAAAACGTCGACGTATCCCAGGTCCAACATCAGGTCCTAACAAAAATGTTGAAATTGGAACATCCAATACCCCTCCTGGAGCTAAAAAGACGTATGTTTAACAGTCTCCTTTGTATTCAAGCCAAGTGTGGGCTGTCACTCTGGCAATCACGTGACTGCTTGTGACGTCTTAATCAGCTTTATCATTAGCCTGGTAGAACAAGATCGGATAATAATAATAATAATAATAATAATAATAATAATAACATATTTATATAGCGCCATATACACTAACTGCCCTATGGCGCTATACAATACTACAAAAAAATTAATTAAATTACAAAAAAGCTTGTCTAAAAAGATAAGTCTTTACGTTCCTCTTAAAAATAGAAAGTGTACGACTTTGCCTAACGCTGATTGGCAGAGCATTCCATAACTTTGGAGCTGCCACAGAAAATGCTCTGTCACCATAAGTCCTTTGATTAGACCTAGGGATGACAAGAAGGCATTGGTTTGCAGATCTAAGATTACGATTTGGACTGTAACGATATAATAATTCATTAATGTAAAGAGGTGCTAAATTATTCAAAGACTTAAAAACTAATAACAAAAGCTTAAAAATAATACGTTGCTCGACCGACAGCCAGTGGAGTTCCATCAGTAACGGTGAAGCATGTGCATATTTAGGACATCGCTTGACTAAACGAGCAGCGCAATTCTGCACCTCTTGTAGCCTTTGGATGAGGTAATCAGGCAGACCATATAAACACGCATTCCCATACTCGAGCCTGCACGTAACAAAAGCATGCACAAGAACTGCCGTTGATTCTTCTGACAAATACTCCCTAATTTTTGCAATTCTCCTGATGTGAAAAAAAGCTGACTTACATATAGAGCTGACATGCTCTTCTAAACTTAAACAATTGTCAATAACCATACCTAAGTTCCTTACAAAAACAGAGGGCTGAACACAGTAATCATTAATGCTAATAGAGTTGACAACAGGACGAGGACGGTATCTAGAACTAATCACAAGAAGTTCAGACTTATCGCTATTAAGCTTAAGCTTATTTACCTTCATCCAGTTATCGATATCACTAGCACAGGCTTCAATTTGAGCAACCGCTGATGCTTGCGCTACACCACTCCGGGAGTCAAAGTACAGGTATAACTGGGAATCATCAGCATAAAAGTGGAAACCCATATCATACCTCCGCACAATATCCCCAATTGGAGAAGTGTATAGTAGATACAATATGGGGCCCAAAACAGAGCCCTGGGGTACCCCACAAGATAATGGTCGGCATGAAGACCTCTCCACTCTGATATTAACAAACTGATGTCTATTACTAAAATTTGATCTAAACCAGGAGAGGGCCGAACCACTTACACCAAAGCGAGAAGCTAGCCCTATCAAGCAAGATATTATGATCTACAGTGTCGAAAGCAGCCGATAAATCTAAAAGTAACAGTATAACAGATTGATGATTGTCTAAAGCAACGAGAATGTCATTGATTACTCTTACAAGAGCAGTTTCAGTGCTATGCAATAGTTTATACGCAGATTGGAAAGTCTCATCAAGATGATTCTCAGTGATATAATCAATCAACTGCAGCGCAACAACTTTTTCCGTGAACTTGGACATAAACATAAGATTCGAAATTGGCCTAAAATGAGCGAAAATTTCATAGTCGAGACAAGGCTTTTTTAGCAATTGATTCAAAAGAGCTAGTTTAAAGCAGTCAGATATCACAGCAGTATCAATGGAAAGATTAATGATCTTCGTCATAACAGGGAGCAAAACAGGCAAACACTCTTTCAGAACAGAGGCAGGAACTGGATCAAGAGGACAGGACTTCACCCCAGGGACAGTGATAAGACATGATACTTGCTCAACGGTGACATTCTTGAAACATGATAGCACGCTTGTAGGAGGCAGAACATCAGAGACCACAGGAATACCAAGAGGACAGATATTATCAAAACAGTCCAGTGAACTCCGCAAATTAGTAATTTTATCAGTGAAAAAGTCGGAAAATTTATTAGCTAGATCATTGTCCGAATATGATGTAGGAATAAGGGCTTCAGATTTTGTGTGTAATAGTTTATCAACCGTCTGGAACAAAACCCTCTGATCATGCTTGGAAGTTTCAATCACATCACGGTAATAAGAAACCTTGGAAGCTCGCAACAGATCATTCACAAATTCCATTACATACTCGGATATACATTTGCCTTACAAATTCCATTCACGGTCCGGTGAATCCGTATATTATAATGCAAAGTTACTCCTAAACTCACAAAAACGTGCACGTATTTGCCAAGTCGGCAAATTGAGGCCATAAATTGAGGCCATAAATGAGAGTCAGCTATGGAAGTTACTGAATAATCGGATTGCACCACTTTGCACCTTGAGACCATGTTGTCGAGCAAAGAACTAAAAATCAGACAAAAAATAACGGTAATTGGAGACATATGCATAATGGAAAATCTGTACATTTGTAAACTGTAAATAATCTGTTTTTAACTTATAAAACATATTAGTGTAAGTATTGTAACCCCCGACGCTTGGGGTGACAAGAATCTTTAAGTAAATCAGTTCGTGAATTTTGTAATGAAGTTGAAATAAGAAATCAGAAAAGAATTTGAATTAAGACAATTGTTTACTATAAACTTTTGCCCGTTTGGAGGTGTCAAAAGTGATTCGGATTTGATTGGACTATCAAGCTAGATATTGGTTGGCAGTGATATCTTCAATAATTTACGCAATTTGGTCTGTGTTGCGTGTTTCCTTCACACGAACTTGACAAAATAATTGGGTAGTCTGTCTCTTCGAAGTTCTTTCACGGATACCGGTCGAATTCGATGTTCCGCGCGTGAACTCTGTTCACCTGGTTTAGGAACAAAAAGTGAGTCACAGTCTAGGATGACAAAAATATTAGTAATCGTCGTAAATTCTTTCTGCAAGGAGAACAGCAATCTAATCTTATGTCAAATAATACCGCCAAATATTGAATAATAAAATGATAACTTTCCCTCTACTTCCTGGACTTTCTGGTCACTCAAGTACGTGTCAGATACCTCGACCTCCCGTTTTCAAATTGACATTGCGGTAGTTTACCTCTATGTAAACAATCATGTCCGTCCTTCGAGAACGCTTGCGTGTTCCAGAATCTGAATCGAGTTCATTGTCATTTACCAGGGCTTCCGATTTCCAGTGTTACCGAGGAGGTCTTAAAAACAACATTGACGTCCAAATTTACCCTAGCCGAACTTACTGTAGTGTGCGTTGTCCACAGGGCACGTTGGGAAAGAGTGATATCCTGAGGCGAGACACTGTTCTCACAGGACAAGAAACGTTGACTTTGAGGTGAAAATCTGACCATGGTGAAGTACCAGGAAGACTAGAGTCTGGGAACTATTCTAGCGCATGGAAAATTCCTTGTCTACCCAAAACAGTACATCGTCCCCAAGTAGGCTATTTAAGCGGATTTAAATTGACTTCGATTTCAGTGAGAACGAGAGGTAGTCTTTTTAACTCTTTCCTAGCGGGAGTTCTCCCTTTGACGAGTAAAATCGTCTGGCGTTAGCCAGAGTAAAATAACGGAAGTCTTACCCCACCTGGGAAGAGTTGAACCCACTCTGTCGAACCTGGAAAGTAATTTTTAAGTACTCTTTCTTATCCGAGAGGCTTTGTTTGCAGTACCGTTCTCAATACGAGTGAGAGTGAACAAATGACGAGTATTGAGAGTGCTACTGTGAACACAGCCTCGACGATAAGAAAAGGCTTCTCAAACTTATTAAATCTTCGTGCCGTCTAGGGAATCGAAGTTATCGTTTTTTAAAGAAAAAACAAATTGTATGCAACCTCAAACACATGTGCACTTGAATGCATTCACTGCTATGAACATGTAGCGAAACGGTTTGGAGAAGTTTTGAGCGAAGAGGAAAGTTCGAAAAGAATACGAAATGCCACCCCGAAGACTACACACGACAAAACTCAATGGGGAATGCGTATTTTTGAAACCTGGAAGAGAGAGGTAATGATGACGCGAGAACCGAGTCCAATGTTTTAGGTCTTGGTGTGTCGGTTGTTGAAAGCCTGGCAACAGAAATGCTTTCTATAAGTGCGGATACGTTGAATCTTTGGTTGTGCAAATTCCTACAAGAAGCATGAAGTATAGATGGTAACAGATATCCTGAAAAGACTTCATATCATGTATTGTACATCCTACGTATGACTCGATCATAGAGGGAAGTGAAATTAGCTGTCATAGACGCTTATTTTTAGGATCATTGCACTCTGCTACGGACAGGAACTCGGTCAACAACAGAAAAGAATTCCCTAGAGCTTGCCTTCCATTGTTGAAGTCTTTGTAAACACTTTTTAGTCAAAATGTATAAATTGAGGTCAGATTTAAAATTCGCGCAGAGTCTATCCTGAAGAAGGTTCACAGTAGGAACCGAAAATTTGATACATTTTTAACATTTTAGATCAGTTTTAAGTATTTCGCTTATAATATTTAATTACATCGAACATTCTACCTGATGAATTACAAATGCGCCAGGTACTCCTTATCCATGCAAATATCTGTTCCATGTATTTAGCCGAACGTTTGTTATAGAACCTGGAACTACGTCCTGTCGATTTTGTTTGTTTGTTTGTTTGTTTTGTAGATTGCTTCGTAAATCGGGCTATACCATACTTGAGTTACTGCACTCTGTTATTTTCCCGCTTCCACTTTTAGTACTTTTACGATGTGCGGTGTAGTTTTCTTGTTTATCATACTATTTAAACCTTAGGTAAATTTTCTGTCGATCTAGTTGTGGCTGTTCTTACTGTTTTCCTTCTCTTCGTCGTTATCGCTTTTTGTTGTTGTCATTGTAATATTACCCTCCACTTAACTCCTTCCCCGTTTCCTCTCTTTTTGCCTACATCACTGCCTTGGTCCTTCACCCTTGCCTTCTTTTACAACTTCCACCTCTCTTTTCCTGTCCTCTCCACATTCAGCCAACTTTAATAACTAAGTTAACTATATACAGTTTATCTGTTACCGGTCTCACTGCATCAAATTTCGCGATGCGAAAAAATAAACGATGCCAACGGCTACTTCTTGGGATGGGATGAAGTACAATTCAGTGATTGGCGTCATTTATTCTTTGCTGTTCCCACAAAAAATGCCACCGTTTATCAGTTTTGGCAACAAAGACTTCGCAGTTCTACATTTTTCTTAAAGAAGCCCTGCAGTCTGTACTTTTCAATCACCCTCAACTTCACTTTCCTGTTTCCATCCGTTGTCCTCCGTCCCTTTCTCTCTGTCGAAAATTGCAGTATATTCGCCCAATGACCTACAAGGTCAAAGGCCGTTGCAAAGCCACCTTGGAGGAAAATTTTGTATCAGCCGAAGATTGACGGATCTTGGGCGAATGAGATTGTGAAAAACGAAAATGTCTCTCATTTTCAAAACTCCCTGCCTCTTGCCCTATCTCTTGCCTTCCCTCTTATATACACATACAGGAATCCATCCATACAAACAGATGCATGTACAACCTGCCCGCACATACGCACGTGCATACATATCAATGTCGTCCGTGGGATTCCATTGATGGACCCTGAAAAGGCCTTAGTAAATTTGCTTGAATCCCACCATTTTAATAGATTTGGGGTGGTGCATCAAGAACACTTAAATATTTCACCTAGTACGCCTGGAAATGAGAGTAGGTCTAATTCGATGATTCCTCAAGACTATCACTCTGCCAGTTGGGGTCACCCAGGGTATTTAGGGGAGCCTGGACCCCGATGGATACGTAACTGACGTCGTGTCTGCCACGTTATATTTTGGAGATATTAATTTGCATAACGTAAGTTATGAAAATAACTTCCTAACTTTCAATCTTTATTTTAATTTTTTGCTGGGGAAATGCAATGCGGTAAAGGTGTTCAGCGACAGAAATTTAACAGAGATGGTGTCAGTTTTAATGCAGTTTTAAAGTAAGCGACTTTTATATTACAGTTTGTCGCGTATTCCTTGGAAAGGAATTGTCTGGGCATGATGTTCAGGGATAACTAATAAACGTACGTTCGAAACGTTCCAAACATACATTCCCAGGCGGTGAAACTGATCGTTTTAGTTGAACAGAATACATGTACTAGAAAAGTGAAGTGTAGATTAATGTAGGGAGATAAATGTTTTGTTTTGTTTTGAAAAAAATAGCACGTACGTCCGCTTTCGATTTCGAATTCCAAGAACGAATTAAATTACATATATTTGCACGAGACCATGGAATTCTAGATGTTTCTTTCTTTAGTTTATGTACTAGGAAAATTGGCAATGACGAAGGCCCACTGCGTTATCATTCTGTGAACAGATCGTTTTTATATTATTGGAAATTTGTCCCAGAATGTTATCAATTGAAATGAATGAGATAAACAGTGCTGTTCATGAAAATTAAGTATGTGACGCACGATGCAACATCACAAGCAATATCTTATAATCCTGTTTGGTACTCGCGAGGAGAATATTTCAAGATGTCGAAATTCGAAGCGAAAGTCGTGGAAAACGTCAGGCTGCATAAATCATGATGTTCATTTTACTTTCACTCTTTCCCAGCAGGATCAGTCTTCAATTATTTCACTGTGCCTAATGCCAGACGACTTTACTCTGTTGAGGGGAGACATCTGACTTTAATACTTACCCGGATTGTAATCGAAATGTTACGCGGTGCTTAGAACTCATCGTCTTCTATTCTGTTTTGGCCCATTTAGTAATTGCTGCAACGTTGCGTGCAAGGTTGCACAGTGTTTTCGCGGCTTTGGACATGTTTCAAACTTGGTATTGTCAAACTCACGTGAATGAAAGAATAGTAAAATGAATTAATTAGTTTTTGTCTAACATTTATTCAAAAAGAGAACAACACGACATTTGAAACGGGTCAAACACATTTTAGTCCGTGTAATGCAAACTTGCTATAGAAGAAAATGGTTCTGCACTAGCCCTCTCTACTTGTAAGCAGATCACTTCCTCATCAATTGTAAATAATTTATTCATATCCTAACTCATATATTATTGTATCATATTACCTCACATCATTCATTCTGCACTGAAGATGGCATCTTGAAGTTGTCGAAACATGTATGCTTTTAAAAAATATATCGTTTTCTTTAAATGTGTATTGACCTTGTTGCTACTGAGAAATTATATTAAATTTATTTACTACAATACTAGTAGAAAGTCCGTTGAATGTTCTAAGTGGCACTAACCAAGCGGCATTTAATGCGGTCTGACGACATATTGATGTAAACTGGCTGTTGATACATTTTAGAAAAGCAAACTGGAATTTCCTTCCTTCAGCATACTGTTGAAACCCTGCTGACCGGAAATACGCCGTATCAAGACAGCCAGCTGGTGTGAGACAAAGGTATCGTTTATTGTGTCTAGGTATTTTTTTGTAGTGTTTATCGTCACTCGAACTCCTTGTGATTGTGTCATATACAAATGGTCATGTGCTCATGTTAAAAATTGGATTTTGTGAAGCAAACGATTCAAACTAAACCAGTCTTAAGATGTGAAGCACTTTTTGCAGAAGCAATCAACAAAAATGAGTTAAGGCAGGACGACATGCATTCGGGAGCACTTCAGGGAAGCTAAAGTGGGGTGGTTCGAACCCTGACTCTATTAAAGAGTAAAAGCCATTAATTTTGTTACCCTATTTAAATCAGGACTACGTGTTTTGTGACCCCGGGTACAATCCTAGTAATATCACACCATGTTCAAGACGAACAGTAAACAAACTCTCGACTGACACTTTATTTGAGACGATAAAAAAGGAAATTGTTTACTCTATTTGCCTCCATTGTAATGCGATAATTATCCTACATTGCACGACTTGTCAACAATATTATTTTTTGATCAAAACTTTAGAACAATCGACAGTTAATCTCGTATAATAAATCTTACAAATGAACAGGTTTCACTAGAAACTTTGTTTTAAAAGCACGGCCGGTTCTCATGTTAAAGCGGGCTCATTTGAAATTTTTTGATGTTATTTCTTGATGTTATTTTTATGCCGAAAGAAATTTGTTTAGTTTGACTTTCTGTAGAAAGCTTTGTCTTTAGAGGACCACGGTTTATCGTTCAATCAGTTGAAAATACTGAATTCCTCATCACATTCCGTGCAATGCGGTTTGCTGAAGGTGGGATTGTTTTGATGAATCTGGCGGATATCTTTGATACCGAATCTGAGCACATGCTAAATTAATTCGAGAAATTATGAACTGAAATGATATCTACAGCATGTTAGTTATATTTATATTTTTGGTCGTTAATAAGTTGATCAACTCAGATCCTTTTGCTAAGCGGAATTGCGAACTTTTATTTAAAAACGCCAATCAACAAACACGATTTCTTAAACACTCTCCCCCATGCTGAGAGTGCTGTAGGTGACTATTAATTATAAAAGGATACCAATAAGACCTTTGAGCTATAACCAACCGTGTTAGTCAAGTGTATTTGCGCGTTCGCCGAAAACGAGCTTTTGTGGAGGTTAATCCTGGCGACAACATCTGTATAACTCTTTAATGACTGGAGGATTCAACCATTTTCGAAAGGAAAAAATGATACTGCTGCATTTTGGTAAACTTTCATGGATTATTTCTTTAACTTTCTCTGTTGTTTCAGCTCAAACTTCGACCTCTGCACAACAGGTAGGCAACTTCATCGTTATAGTGTCGTTGCGTTTGCTACAGGGTATAAACGTTGTAGTAATATTTATCTGGGTCATAGGGTGATCGGAACATTTATATGCGCACCAACGTAGACATCGCATTTTGCTACTCTAACCAGGATTAAAGTTAAGGCAACAGCAATTAAAACATAAATTTTGTGCTTTCGTAGAAAAATGATTTAAAAAAGCGTTCGCGAGTTTTTGGTCATCTAATATATACCTGTTTTACCCTTTTCGGCCAACAATGCTACTCAACAACTCGTCCTAATTGATATTTAAACTGTTCTTTAATTACAGTAGAACCTGTGTATAACGGCCCCCCTCGGGACTTGAGAAACTGGCCACTTAATACAGGTGGCTGCTTAATACAGGATGAATAATACTCAATGGGCGTGGTCAAATGTCAATTTTACTATCAACACTCTTTCAGGCGATCTTTACTTTCAACAAAGTTGCAAACTAGTAATTGTAGCGGGTACAATCCATTGTCCTCTGCTCTACTATGCAGTATTTTTATGACTTACGGTTCACAGCGAAGTGCATCTCATTCCGTCATTTCATAGTTCTTACGATCAACATCCAGTTAAAACGGAAATTTTGCTTAAGTAGCACTGTAGGCAATAAAACTCAAACCAAAAACAACGGGAAAGTCACTGTAAAGGGCAAGCGCGTTAACAGTGGTGGAGGTTATGGCCTGGAAATTTCGTGCAATTATACGTTTGAAGGCAATTCCTTCTCAATCACATGGCTCAAAAACAAGATAGCTAAAGAGAAATCTCAAGAACAGCTAGACTGAAGCCGATTCGAAACGAACAATATTTTTTGCATCCAGTGATTTTGTACTACAGTTCATTGGGGACATCTGGAAAGGATTAACCATAATGAACGGTTAATCATAAACATTAGCTTTGTCATTTCTGTAGTGACGACGGTCGCTTCTTAAACACAATCAGACACAGTAAAATACTGCGTGAAATGACATGTGGCTTTACGTTTCAGTTCAATGGTGGCCTCTTAACACAGGTAAAAAGAACAAAGAAAGACAAACATGGGACTGCTAAAGGGTGGCCGCGGCCGCTTAATAGAGGTGGCCGCTTAATAAAGGTAACAATTACAGCGTTTGTATGGGCAAAAATTCGGCACTTCGAAAACTGGCCGCTTAATACAGTGCCGTTATGTACAGGTTCCACTGTACATAGAAATTCTAACTAGCTAAACGGTAGTTCGAGTTCTAACAGTTAGATAAAGTCAAAGCCTAATTCTTGGCCAGTGGCTCAAAATCTTTCTTCAAAAACTTGAGGACTATTATTTTAATATCCTTTCCCAGCGAAAATTTGTTCTTAAGAAAGCTCTTTTGAGTAGTTTTACTTAAACTGTGCTGTACCATTCAACGTGCAATCCGCGAACGTCTTTCCGTTTCATCCCACTCAACTTGCAATAAGGAATGGAATTTTTCCTTAATGGCTTGATCCCTTCGCACGAGGTAAGGCTGTGTTCCGGGGTAATAACAGCGAGAGAGTATGAAAAAAATCAGCCGAGTTTTCTTTGAGCTGGTAGTAACTGTAGCCAAAGTCCGAGTTGACTATCAACCATAAAAAACGAGGGTGAGCTGTCTTAGAATGAGGAACTTTACTAAGTCAAGAGTTTAGCCCGACCTTTGGCTATTGGTTTTGCTGTCGGTACGATAGTAAATAAAAAGTTTTTCTTTCCAATAATTTTGTTTGTCTGAATCTCTGATAATCACCTCTGACACTTAACTTGAACAATTAGTTACCTCAGCCTCGGTGATAATCAGTTAAGTTTATCGATAATCATCACGACCCCGATCGGTGACTAATTGTTACTAAATAGAAAGTTGGATGCACGATAAAAATTCACGGGATTGGTGATATAATATCTCAAATTTATGCTAAACATATGATTATACTAATCGATGCATATATCAAATAACACGCATTCAATGCACGCTCTGCTTGGACGAGCTTCGTTTTGTCTCAGAGCACAGATATGGAGAAACGGCTGGTGTCGTTTTCATTTTATATTAGATTACAGAGGCACGGTTACGTCAGGAAAACTCGAAAAAATCTTGGTTATTTCATAAAACAAATAGAAAACAGCTTTCGTGTCTCTGTACTGTGATAGAAACATGAATGACACCGTTCCAACAAGAAAATACCCTGTGTCTCCACTAGGTATTTTTCTGTTCAAAATGACGTCGTTCATGTTTCTGTCACATCACGGAGAACCTCAAGTATTTTCTATTCGTGAAGTATGTGTACATATATGTATTCATGTAAATAATCCACGCATTAAGTAAGGGTTAATTAGGACAAAAGACAAACGGTGAATAAGAGGTCGTCGAAAGGAATAACAAACGTACCGGACATTGAGATGAGCTTTCTCGTCATCATGTCACTAACTGGTGAACTATGTATTTAGGTTTTAAAGAAACAAACTACTACATGTGCGGATGTTTCTCTAAGTTATCAATAATTATATTATATTTACTGGTCAATAATTATATTGCGGAAAGTAAAGGTATTGGTGGTAGTTGTGGGTAAATTTAGTTAATCCATTACCTAATAGTGATATTTATTAGATGCATACTTGACAGTAGTTTATGAAAAACTTTTATCTTACTTAGAATGGTGGTACTGAACTGAGCCTTAATGTGGATAAAGTTTGGAAAAAGAATATCACTGGACGTGGAGTGGTTGTTGCTGTTGTTGATGAAGGACTGAACTACAACCATCAAGATCTTGTCGGAAATTATGTAAAGTCTAGATACAGTTATAGATTTTAGAGTGTGTGTTTGTCTCTGTATGTACATATTGGTACAAATATATATATATATATATATATTGGTATGTGTATATGTATATGTATATATATGAACAGCGTATATATACATTCAAACTGTATCATATTTTCATGTTCTACATAGAATCCGTTTGTTGATAGTTTTCCATTTCTTTATTAAACAAAAGACCTGTAGCAATTGTTAAAACATATGCCAAAGGAAATTGTACAATTATACCTATATTGCTCACATTATCGAATAACCAGTGCATTCCATGAGCTTCCTAGGTGTCCATAAATAACACAACGCATTCATTCTCTACATTCCTAGTGTTTTCTGAAAATTTTTCTGAAATATTCGCAATACACTCAATACTTTTTTCCTATTTTTATTTTTGTTATAATGACATTTTTTCTTTCGATTATATAAGCTGAAAAGGAACTACCGAGATATAAACCGCCTACAGACTCACGGTATCGACTATTGCATCCATGAACTCTGCCGACATACATCGAAGAAATTAGACCTTTATCATAAGCACCATCATGCGACCATGACGTCACAACCTTAGGTAAATTTCCTTGCTTATTTCACTTAAAAAGGAACCACCAGCCAGTCATGACTTCATCGATGGTGATGATTATCCGAGTCCAGTTTCCAATGGTAAGACTGACTCTCCAAACAGATAGTATGTATCTCGTATTTCAAAGAATAACATTAAAGATTAACTAATCTAATCTGAGGTATGCATCAACAACGTATTTTTGTGATGCGCTGACGGCTACAAACGAGCGAAGTGTATGGTTTGCACGACAGAACACAATGTTAATACCGCATTTAGTTTTGAACAAGCGAAGCCAGTAAATTAGTTACTGAATCAAGGATGTTGTCACTGTTCTTCGGACTTTTTTGTTTTGATTAAAGATATGTTTTCGACTATTTAGATTGGGCTTTGGATTCCATATTTCCTTGTATTGCTTAGATTATGTGTACAGTATTCCATGGTTTTATTTTTACCAAGATGATTGAAAAATATGATGGTGAAGTTCCAGAATGACAAATAGTTTTCAAAACTTCTTTTTCCTCCCAGAAATTTCCGTCAGTTTAATGAAGTTGTCTGGCCTAGATCAGAGTAAAATCCTTAAGAGCATTGCGGTGGGAATGAAATTGTTTAACTCTCACCTACTCGTGCATTTATCTAGTTTATGTTCATTTTCTCTGAAATTTGTCAATAAAAACTAGTTAGTCTATCCAAAAATGGTGTTTCCAGTATGTTAAGTAAGAAGATTTACATGATTTTTGACAAATGAATGACGAAACACATTGATTAATTTTACATGAGATGATACTAGTCATGTAGCACAATTATTTTATCCTGACTTTCTCCTTAAATTTAGACATGGGACGAAATGTGCAGGGATCATTGCTGGAAAATTTAACGGAATATGCCGGACTGGTATTGCTTATAATGCTAAAATAGGAGGTAGGTTTCAAAATAAGTTTTCAAGAAACGCACTTTTTTGCTCAATAAGGAAACTTCTCGTCAAAAAGGTTTGATCGAATTAATCACATAAACAAGATGTAACTTTCTTGTAAGTTCTTCAAGGTGTTCAAGGAGAAAAAATGACATAATGTTGCCCCATTGAGTTTCAACTCATTTCTGACCACCTTCCTTCACTAGTTTTCCTATACTGGCGACTTTCGTTTACTGTGCTGTTGTATTTTGGGGGTTTGTTGGGTAATTTGTGGTTTATTACGATTATTAAAAATTATTATGTTCGTGGACTTGCTGGACATCTCGATTTTTGTTTCACTTCAACAAAATTTGATATAAATTCGGTTAATCAAGTTTCAAGCTATTCATGAATTTTCTCCGATTCGTACTATAAAAAAAAGTGTTGTCATGTTAGTGATTTAAAATTATAGGGATTCGACTCTTCACAAAGTCGAGAGTAAGTGACGCTGAAGAAGCAGCTGCTTTTGGATTCAAGCAGAACGTAGTTGATATCTACTCAAACACCTTTGAAAAATGGTTACTCCGTACGAGGTCGTGGACCGAAGGCAAAAAAGGCGCTGGAAGCTGGTGTTATAATGGTGAGGACAGACAATGAGTATTTTTATGTACAGAACGAAAACAAAATTTTTTATATGAAAAGTATCGTTTGTGTTTCGATTACAGTTGAATAACTGTAAAGAGTGTTTAATTCGGCCGTCGATTCTCTTTTCTCAATTCCATGCAATCTCCAACTCAGTGGAGTTTTACGAGATGTCTTATTCCAGTTTCAATGAGGACTTTACCCTGTGTGAACAAAGTCGAAGCATTGCCTTAAATCTTACATTAAACGACCTTGCCTCTCTATGTTACCCGAATAAAAAAAATTGTGATTTTGAGCAGCCTTATTCAACCACCTTATACTTTTTCAAGTATCTACCCGATTACTATCTTCCAAAAACACGAGCAGTTCTCGTCGTCATATTTATTTAGGTTTTGCCAAATTGACATTCACCTGTTGTTCAATTTTCTGAGGTATTCCGTTTTCATCATCTTCCTACTCCTCCTCATCAGTATCAGCAGCAGCGGCAGGATCGTCATGCGTTATTGACTTATGAAATAATTACATTGTAAAAAATCACCATTGATATAACCAGATGAAATGGTAGAAATATACAAAAAAATTTCACACGATAGAGTAACTAAGACCTATAACGCGTTCAATGGTATTGAATAAAACTGAGAACCTTCAAAATTAATATACTGACTATCTTATCTTTACTTAAAGGTCATGATATGTTGAAATAAAAATGTTGTTTTTAAATTTTTTAACTCAATCGGCAGGTCAATGAAAATTTCCGAGACGGAATCCTGAAAAATTCTCGGCTCCAAATGTACTTCCAAGGCTATTGCATTGTTGGAGTGACTGTTTTGTCTTTTTAAACGATGTAGATGGTTATTTCAAAAGATTTACTGGAGCCAATTCCGTACTTTAAATCTAGTTAGTCTTAAACTCGTTTTCGGCGCCAACATGTCTTGTATTATTTTACTCGAGGAAACGCGAGACAATTTTATTTTCAAGGGGAGCGAACAAAGTGCACAGACAATGAATGGTTGTGGGATATACATATATAAAGGCATGTGAACCCTTTAAACAGATTTTTCAGGCACTTTGTAATTCCTGCTTTTATTTTACACTCTACCTTAAATTATTTATAATCTTTATTTATCTCCTTTTCATTAACTTAAAATTATAGGACGGCCAATATAAGATTCTTTTTGCGCTGATAATTATCTTACCTTCTTGAGATAAAGTTTAATGATAATAATGATAATAATAATGATTTAATGACAATAATGAGTCCAGATCCAGTTGCTAATATGATACACATGTAGAATTCTTTCAAGACAAAGCAACTTACCCGCTTCCCCACATTCTACAGTTATGTCCAGTGACGGAGATCATATTTCAGTACACTTTAATGTATGGCACTAATAGAGCACTTGGTTTGATCTGGCACATTTTTGCTTCAGGAGTAAAATTCTTTACCACAAATCGTTTTCCCTTTAAATCAGTTTTAGGGACGAAAGGGTCACGGATCTATCTTGGTCTTTTCCAGCGGAAATAGTGGTATATTCGGCAATAGTTGTCCGTTTGACGGTAATGTTAACAGTATTTATACAATAGCCATTGGGGCGGTTAGAAAAGATGGAACGATTCCAAGATATGGCGAGTCTTGTGCTGCCATCATGGGTTCGACGTTTGGCGACGACATGGTACGTGATATTAAAAAAGTTTTATTAAGTTCTCATTTTTTTTATTTAAGTAATTCATTTAAAGCAACCAGATACAATAGATTGCAATACAAACGATAGGACATGAATTGATATGATATGGCATGATTTAATGCGATATGATACAATATGATATATGATAGAAGATATGACATAATATAATATGATACGATATGATATATTTATAGCATGTTTTGACATAAAGCGATGATATATGATGTATGGTATATGATTTAATATGATATATGTTGATAAATGATATGTTAAATGATATAAAATTATCTGATGTATGACATAACAAAATACACGAAACACGATATGTTTCATATGATAAATGATTCACCATATGTGGTGTGGCATAGCATAATGTCATATGACAGCGTTGCTTTTTCACAGTAGCAATGGAAGAACCAGGCGGGAAGTGTATTGGAAAGATAAAAATCGGAGCCCACCAAAGTGCGCTAAGTAAAGCATAACTGCAATAAAGGTTTTAAAATATTTAAAATCTAATGTTTTGTTGTTGCTCACAACTTCATCAGATAGCGAATAATTTATGCTAATGACAGATACATATTGAACAGTAACACTCTTCACACGTAATTACAGTGACGTAGATATGTCGTCGAGAAAAATGAACAAAAGCCGGAAAAGGATTAAGATTTGGTGACAGAATTAGAACAAAGAAATAGGAATGGATCCCAGGCTTGCGATAATTGACGACTACGTCACTGTAATTAATGTAAATTGTAACACTGGCATGTATGTATCTAGCATTTGTATAATTTATTCTGAATTTATTATGTATTTTAAAATGACAGCATTATATTGTATCATGTTTTGTAAAAGAAAATGACAGGCCTTGTACGCGTGTTCTGATTGGATGAATCTCGATTTGGCCTTACGTTCCCGTCGGAAATTTCCCTGACTGAATTGAAGTCATTCATTTCATAGACTCTGAAACAATTAATTATTTAGTAAGTATGATAATCTTCGCCAAGGGAGACAATAGAAGCCGCCAGAAGGACAGCATGTGTATTCTTGTGAAAATTAAACTTTACTTTTAACTTTCAAAGCTGAGCTTGTCATCAAAAATTTGGCTCAGTGAGATGACGCAAAATTATGTCAAATGCAATTTGTAGTTTGTTTTTTTTTTCACACTTGTTCAGGTAACATGCTCTGGTTTCAGTACCACTGAATGTGTTAATAATTTTGGGGCAACGTCAGCTGCTGCTGCAATGGCGTCTGGGATCATTGCCCTTGCACTGGAAGCCAAGTACGTCTCAATTATTTCTGTCACGTTATCTTTACTTTCTTAACATGTACTTTTAAAAACTGTAGGGAAAGGAACATCTTGTTTAAAGTAAACATATTCAAGTGCGAGGGTGGAAAGCCATTTCCATGCGGAAGTGTCTTTCTAAAGACAAGAAAGAAAGAAGGAAAGAAGGAAAGAAAGAAGGAAGGAAAGAAAGAAAGGAGAAAAGAAAGAAGGAAAGAAAGAATGGAAGAAAGAAATGGAGAAGGAAAGGATATAAATAGAAAAGATATAAATGTCAAAGGATATAGATAGAAGAAAAATCCACCATTGTGGGTGGGACTCTGCAGAGATTCTGCTACCGTGAACTCACTTTTCCCTTCAGGGGCAAGAGCAGAGACAGGGCTTCTTTTGCTCGCTTGTTTTGGTCATTTTTTAATTACAATGTTGTCAGCAACAAAAATTGTGCAAGGTCGTTTGATTTGTCGACTTGCCATGGATGAAAACCCGAGGAACAAACGGCTGGTAGTATACGACCTTGTTGGCTGGTTAAAAGTTAAGCAAAACTTATTAAGGACAAAAAGCATTCAAAAGAGTTTCATTTAGCATTTTCTAACCACTTAGGATATTTCAAAGACGTAACCTGGGCAAATTCAATTATTTTATACAGCATTAACTCTTTCCCGACGGCTTAAAACTTTTACTCTGGCTAACGCCAGACTATTTTCCTGGTCAAGGGGAGAGCTGCCGCCTTGAAAGAGTTAAGGTCAGTTTATTTGCTGGAATGCCAAGGGAGGGTTTTACAACTCCTCCCGTGGCATGAGGGACATTTAATAACAAGTTTCTCTAACTCCTTGGTATCGTTTTCTCATGCGATGATTAACGACTACACATAATTATATGTATTGTTTAAAATTCTTTTCTCTCTTGATGTGCGGTCATGCTTCACCTTTTTCTTCTGTTATTGTTGTATGAGATGCCTCTGGCTTAAAATCCAATGCCTTACGATAACTTTACAAAGTATAACATGGAGCAAACTCCGAAAACTAACAGTTTGGTTCTCAAAATATAAGTAAAAACACAACACAAAATTGATAGGTTTGACAGTGACTGTGTATAATATAGTCGAAGTTTTACCTTCTCAATTTTGTCTTACGTTTTTGACACTAGCTTATTTCGATGATAATTTATTCATTTCACATTTGTTTTGCTAAGTAAAAAGCTAACATGGCGTGACCTCCAACATCTAATTGTGAGAACAAATACACAGAGAGGTTTGAATGTTCCTTATAAAGAATGGACTGTCAACGGTGCTGCCTTAATGGGCATGTTATTACTGTTGTAGTAATTTCTTAACTCAATTGTTTGATAGGTTAGCAGTTTTGTAGGTGGGTTGGTTGGATAGTTTGATACGTAGGTAGGTAAGTCGGTTAGTTAAAGTACATGGTCAGGTAGATGTTAATAAATGCATAAACGAGTCAGTAAGTTCAGAAGTAAATAAGTTAACGAAATGATTCATGATTTGGCATGCTCCATTGGGTAATGGATGCACGCGGGATGGCGGGATAACATGAAAAAAGAGTAAGAGTTGCTCGTGGTGATTGCTAATTTTTGAGTTATTTCACAACAATTTTGTAAAAAGTTAGTTAATGAAAAACAAATATTAAGTTTCGATTAATAAATTCCTTTACTGTTGGCCAAAACTTATATATCATAACAGTTTCATATTCTTTTTTTTTGATAGTACATCCTTCAGTTGGCTTTGGATTAATGAATGCACAAAAACTGGTTGACGCGGCTCTTGGTTGGAAAACAGTCCCCTCCCAGGCTAAGTGCTCCATTAAGTTGGAAAAATCGTAAGTTGCTTAAACTTCAATCTACATATTAAAACTGATTTTGACTGATGATTATTGTTAAGACTTCATGGATGAAGTCCTTTGAGATCAATGACATTGATATTCTTTTTTTCTTGTTAAGAATAAGAAATTTCGGTCAATCTCTACAGTTTGAAATGCAGACGACTTTGAATAGCAATTGTTCAAGGATTAAGTACATTGAAAACGTCAAGGTGAAGCTGAGTCTAACGTTTCTGCCCCGTGCTTTCATGTTGATGTATTTAACGTCACCGAGTGGAACTACATCGCAGTTGCTTTACCCACGTGTTTTTGATGCCATAACTCGAAGAAAAAAGTACAAGAACTTGGTAATCTCAAGTCTGCACTACTGGGGAGAAGATCCGAATGGAAATTGGACAGTTTTGTTGAAAAACTCAAGGCCTTCGTTTGGACATTCGGATAAGAAACGTGAGGGAAATATTTGTAGTTATTTGGGTTTACGCTCTTAGAAATGCATGAGGTATTTGGAGAAGACAGGAAAGAAAAACTAAAAGTTGTTAAATGCCAAATCAGCTCAAGTTATACATTTTCATCGCTATGAAGTTGGACCGTGCAGTTCTACCCATTGCATGCGTTAACTTTTCTTAACTTCATTGATAAGATTTTCTTGCTGGTCAGTGTGATGTGGCTTTTAGTGGCTTTTAGTGGCTACATATTTTATACCAGTTTTATACCAATTTCTGATCACAAAATTCCGCGATATTACTTCTTGACCGTCGCTTTGGTGAAAATCAAATGCATTTGTCCAGACAAGAATTCTGAAGATTACCTTAATCCCGCAGAAAAAAACAAAATATTTCTCTCACCACTGCGGGGATGGGAAATTTCTAAATTTGTGACTGTTTTTCCAGAATAAGCTGTGCAACCGCAGCGTTCGTAATGTACATTCCTAATAGCTGGAATAATAACGTGAAGAATATTCTCGACTATAAGCATTTCTTTATAATAACGAGTGCCACAAATATGTGGAAAATGGTACAATACCGCTAAAAAGAATGACTTGAGTTGCTATAGTTTCCTTTACGCCATCTTAGCTCTTATAGGTTCTTAAACTATTTTTTCTCCTTTTTTTTCAACTAGGTGTCCTTTCGAAGTTTAAAATTGCTTTGTACGGCACTGAAAAAGATCCTTTGTCAGGGAATCAAGATCGGTTACCATCTGGTATGTCTGTGTTTTATTTATAATGACTTGTATAAAAAGTCTGTTTTGAAAAAGTACGCCTATAATTTAAGTTGTTTTCAAGAACTCCTGTTTTTATTTGTTATTTCGTGTTTCGCGGGTAGTGCTGTTTTTATACCTCTTGACTGCTCAGCGGCAACGCATACTTAATGTTAACGGTATTAAGCGTGATTGGGAATATTCAAGAAGCTGTTCTTAGAGTCGCTTCTCATTAGTTACGGCAGTTCCCTGAGCCTTTCGGCTTTTTACACACCTGCTGTTGTACTCTACTTTTATATCATTGGTCTTCTGGAACAGTTTTGATTGCCATTACATGGAATCTATGGTTTGGTCGCAAAATAGAACAACGAGTAGCCGATTTTGAAAAACATAATCGCTGGGTCACAGGGAAAAGTGAAATGAAGGTCTTAATGACGAACAAAAATTAATTGGACATGCCTAGGGTTGTCCTTGCTTCCTCTAATGACTGATGAAGAACTCTTGCAAGCATTTTGATCTCTTATCCTTTGAGTCTCAGTCAAACGAGGATGAGTGTCACTAAGAGTAGAATGACCAGAGTTGCAAGTATGAGACTTGAAGCAGCTCTTCCTGATCCGGCTCGACAAGGATGAGAGTTTATGAGAGTATGACGCTAGAATATGCTGTCGAGCGGTGAGACAAGCCAAAACTTCCGTAGAACACTTGCCAAAATTTGACATGATTCAAAGATGATGAGAGTTCATGAAAGTCGATGGGGTTGGTAGTTAAACTAGAACGTGAGTTGCCACTTTCACCAATGCTCTTCAGCTCTCATCAACTCTAATCAACTCTGAGGAACTCTCGTCTACTCTCATTAACTCTCGTCAAATCTCATTCACTTTCTTCAACTATCGTCATCTCTAATCAACCCTTATTCACTCTATTCAACTCTTCATGGACTCACGTTCACTGTCATCAACTGTTATCAACTATCATCAACTTTCGTCAACTCTCATTGACTCTCATAAATTCTCTTCAACTCTAATCAACCCTCATCACGCCTCAGTCACTCTCATCAACCCCATCACGCCTCAATCACTCTCATCAACTCTTATCAATCTTTATTCACTCTCATTCTCATCACTTCACGTCAATTCTCATAAATTGACGTTCGAGCTGTCAATTCTTTTCAACCATCATCAACTCTCGTCAACTTTTGTCAATTTCCTTTCACTCTCACCAACTTTTATCCCCATTTGAGCAAGGCTTTATAATTTTGAGTCAACACTTTACTCATCCTGTGCAACGAAGTTATTTGCAGCAGAATTAGAGAGTTCACGTAACTTCATTATAGTACACGACAAAACAAGGGAAAAGGTTTAGATTTAAATAAGTTTTTGGTACTATAACTACTCTTATTATTAGTATTATTGATCGACTTTTTACTATCTTCTGAGAGTGTTTCCTCGTCCGTCTAAATGCGTTTAACAAATTGCAGTTCACTTTTCTTTCTCAACACACATGTCGATGTTGTGTTATCGCTCTGCGCGTATTTGAAATGTCTCCTCAGTTCGTTTACAAAAGAACCAATGGAAATTTTTTTTGCAATCTTTGCGTCTTTAGGTGTGATAAAATGTGGAAAGAAAATATTTTGGGTTGGTTATGGAAACAAATGCTGTGCTTCGTCTATTACCTATAATTCCGATATTTACGAATGTTGCAACGGCGGTAAAATTGTCGAGAAAGTTTCGATGTGTGGAGCGAAGCCCTATAACAAATGTCGAAAAATTTGTTGCCAGGGCCAACTGTACCTAAAACTCACACCGTGCTGCTCTGGTCGTATATATGACAAGGAAAATGAGTTATGTTGTGCTGGTCGTGTATATAACAAGAAATATAAGTCATGTTGTAATGGCCAAGCATATTCAAAGTGGTACGCGATGTGGTTGACTGGGCGGTACGGAATAAGATGTAATTGAAATACGACTTCTTATGTGTATGTATTCCACCATTTAGTGGGCATTCGATACACAGATAAACAGAAGTTAAAATGTAACCTGACTTACTGACTAATGCAAACCCAGTTCTATAAAAGTGTTGCCTGATTGATAGTGGTGTATGTCCATTACTGTGACTAGAGAGTTTTTAAGTGGAACAAACTTTCTGTAGTACCGGTAAATGAGTATTTCCTTCTGGTTTGTCTGTACGATGATGTTATCTTGGATTTCATACTGCTATCCATTATTTTCTCGGTCTTTCACCTTTTATTTGACCTCAGTGTCACCACTGTAAGTAATGAACTTCAAACTTATCTAGATTAGGTAACTTAAAACACTTTCGATCGTTTGTTCTTTCTCACACAAACTATGAATTTGCATTAAGTGAACCTAATTGCACGGACGACTTTCCTCTTTGTTGCACGAGCTGTCGAGAGGAACCAAGTAGAAGATCAGTGGCGAACGCAGCCTGGCCACAGCTGGCCCACAGGCCTGCAGGCCCGGGCTTGGGGACGTTTGTATGAAGAAATAAAATAGGTAAAAAATTTATGCAAACTAAAGGAAACGACAAGCCAAAAGTTCCCCAAAGCTTAAAATTGTTTTTAGTGAAAAGCGTTGCATTGATAAAGTCGGCTCAGTTCAGTGACAACAACAATCTCATCCAGCAGTTTTTGACGAGTAATTGATCCCATAATTCCTATTTCCTAAGACTTCCGGTAAGCAATCTCACGGAATCGTCAGAGTCCGTGCACTCGGTTTGCTCGTTCGGTCTCCCCGGTTTACAAATACTCCGACTTCTGGGTACGCCACTGTGGTACTGAGGACTATTCAATTTCAGTGAAGAAGCTGCCCACGCCACTATATTCTCATAATGAAATCACAATTATCCGGCAATTATCCGACAAAAATGCATTGAGAGGCAAAAGATACCCCTTCGAAAATTCCTGCTTACGCCGGTGAAAAATTGAAAAACAAGTATATTTAAACCATCTTTTTTGCAAGAGAGCGATTGGAAATAGATAATACAGATTCTGTCTTCAAATTTCAAAGGCAATAATTGTAGAAATGATAATTAAAATATTAATAGCAATACCAACCAGTACAAATGCCATTACTAATACTGATATTAATAGGCAATAATACTGATATTAGCATTAGTGGTTATTACTATAACTAGCATTACTGTCATTAAAACTGTTATCATTATTACAAAATGTTATTACATTTAAATTGACGAATCAAGTTCATTAATCGGGCTTGAAAAGAAAAAATTTATGTGATGACAGTTGAACAGAGCAGATTCTTGAATTGAATTTATTTGGAACTCAAATCGCAGCAAAGGACGTTCACAAGGATATACTGATCGGTGCATTTGCCAAAATCTCTGGCGGTGATAACCCCATTACAAGTGACTTTGTATACACAGTTGTGTGAAGGAAACGTACACACATAATTCCAGTTCTTTTCGTCTGGGCATGTCTTCAAATTGTAACAAAAAAAAAGATTTACATAACTTGATTTGCAGTTGAGTTCTTTTCTGCCTGTCATTCCCTACTGAAAAAAAGACCAACATATTTCATTAACTTTTATAGTCCACGAGCAGCTAAATCAATAGCTTTAGAAGCAACTTCAAGTTGGTGGGACAGGCGCTTTAATGAGCACTTTTATACATCCTCAAATAGATACTACGTGATTGTGTATTCTGCGCAAAAAGACATATTTGATGATTTTGTTGAAAGAAAAAGGTACTTTCTATAATAAAAAGGGTAGATTTAAGAATGTTGGGTGGTAAGTGTACCTAATGCTCCCCGGTTTAGACACCCCTCAGCTAAATTATACCCAATATTAATGCTCATTCTACCAATGAAAGTTAGAAATTACAAAAATAGACGGTAGATTTATTGGTTTTTTTCAATGATTTTTTGGCACTCGTCAATCTTTTCGATACCATTCATACATAGATTGGATTCGAGACTATTCTACACCGAGTTGATGGAGTGACGTCACACCATTAACGAAACGTGCTGAAAAATTCTCGAACAGCCTAAGTACTGTGCGCAAAATTCCCCACGAATTTTAAAAACTAAACATGGACACAGTGATTGAACTACTGGAAAGAACGTTTAATTGTTGTAACCCACCAATGTATAGCCATGTAAAATTGAAGAACCTTTTCAATTGCAATGACAAGGGGCTATTCAACAAGCTTCGTGTTTTGATTAAATGTCCATAACAATGCCGCTCTTGAAGGTTTTAGTAAGGGTAGTGGCTCTCTCCTTACATTGGGTATTTTGTTATGAGTTCGATGTTCTTCACGACTTTCCTCAGCCCGTTTCAACTCTCAAATCTGGTTAGCTGGAACAAGACAGCCGCTTACAACCAAGCTGATAATTTACAATATCACCCGTCTGATTTCTTGGATTAACACTACTAAACAACTACTCGCGTCTGTTATCCATCTGCTCTCGCATCAATGATCAGATATAATAAAAAGACCTCAAAACTGCTTAACGACATTTCTTGGCGTAAATTAAATTAGGTTTCTCAGTTAAAGTCGAAAGCCTATGAGAGAAAAAAAAAGTCCCTTTGTGCGATAAAATTCACCAAGTGGGAAATAGCCTTATGTCAACAAAGGATAACAGTAAACGACTACCTTCATAAAATTATGTCGAATAATGTATTTGGGTGAAGGACGAGGATATTGGGGCTACTCCAAATGAACAAACCCAGATTGTCCAACCATCCCAATTTCGTCGGGATTATCTCGATATCGCTTAAACATTCCCAATTCCGACCAATGTGCTGTCGGGATAGGAAAAAAATCCCGATTTTGACATCTGCTTCAAGGAACGAGAAGCCTAGGAAGATATTTCGTCAAATTCTGATTGTGTAGATATTCTTCGGTGACCCGGTAAAAAATGGCGCCAGTACAGCAGTATTTTTTATAGAAAAACACGGGGAAACCGCGATCAATTTGACAAACATTTTTGACAGAAGTTGTCGTCTGACAGAAATCGTGTTTTAAGTTATCAAAATTTCAATATTTTCCGAGGGAGTATATCCCCAGACACCTCCCTAGTAAAATCCTGATTTGGCGAGGTTTTTAGGTTTGACAGTCTGGAAACCATAGCGGGCAAATAGAGAAAAACTCTATTTGGCCACAGCTGGGATTCGTGCCCACGACCTTCGGCTTTTTCGTCCGACGATCTACCAACTGAGCCAAGCCGGGAGCACGCTGTCATCATCATCATAATAATAATAATAACAATAATAATAATAATAATAATAATAATAACAATAATAATAATAATAATAATAATAACAATAATAATAATAATAATAATAATAACAATAATAATAATAACAATGATAATAATAATAATAATAATAGCAGGCTGAGACCCCTTCCACTGTCCTTAGTTGGGTGGTGTGCGAGTTGTAATAATAATTTAAACTTATTTACACACGGTGGCCTTTCAGTTTCCTGTTTTTCAAAGGGCCGTGTTAAGCTATGAACAAGTATAAACAATACTAAATTGCAAACTTACAATATTACTATATTGTCAGCGCGGTCAGTCGACCCAAGCGCGGTCAAGTAGAGTTTATCTCAACTTGTCCAGTATGGGTTCGTTTACTTGGAATAGAGCTAATTTATATCCTTACCTTCATATAAATTACGAAGACTTTCCAAAAGAATTGTCGGTGTGACGTCACTACATCAACTGAGTGCATAATAGCCTCACCCTACATAGATTACTTATGCGTGTTCACGTGATTAGTACATGAGTTGTTGGTGTGAAAGAAATCGAATGAATGAGTGAGTGAATACCGTAGAAAAGACTTTTCGTACTGTGAATCGTTTATTTTATACATACTGAGAATTTCTTTCAATGGGAAAGAGTGCAGAAAAGTCATTTCAAACCCTTGACCCTTCGCGGGGTTACGGTTACGGGGTTGAGTCCCAACCGAAGGCCTTAAAGTTGCATTTTTCGCAACTTGTCCAGGTTGGGTCATAAGATATAAGATTCTTGCACTCGAAAATTTCCTTCATCAAATATAATTTCCATTTTATTACTTTAAATTGACTAAAGCCAGATTATTTTACTCTGGCTCACACCAGATCATTTTGCTCGGGGATGAGGTACGTCTCAGACCGTAGAGAGTCCAGGCGTACTATTTTGGTTTTTTTTTTTTCCAGTGAAATTCTTCAAAAATTGATATCAGAATAGACATTTTGTTAAAGAATAATTTAGTGAAGTGTGAGGTTATTTTTTTTTCGGATTAAAGTCAGTGGATTATAAGAACTTTCGAAATTAGATATATCGTTAATGTTACTCTGTTTGCTTTATTTACCAAGTTTTGAAGAAATTCACAGAAACAAACATCCAAAATTTTAATACTTGCATCGATATGTATGGTGCGGTCGTGAAAGAACAACAACTCGACAATTAAAAACTGCCCTAAGGAGTCACCTTAACGAAACACTCTTCGTGACGTCATACTTATAACGACAAATTAAAAATTATTCTCCTGTCGAGACTTTGAATAGTAAACAATAAATGGACGAGGTAGAGAAAAATATCGTGATTTGCTAATGGTGACCAAATTGTTATTGATCGAATTTAAAGGCGGAGGTAAGTCATTTGAATGTAAGACATTGATAAATCATGATATTTTGTGATAACCGAGTTCAGTAATTGTTTATCAGTCGATTAGTTCCTTTTTTTAAAACATTTTTTTCTTATACCAGCAAATATGTCAACTCATCTTCGGACACCTATGCAAAACCAGACATGTGTACGAAAGTGAGGAGTAACGCGCATGAGCAAAATTCTATTTGCAGTAAATATATCACTTGGGTATATATGTATATAAAAATTACTCTTGGGTATCGAGGTGCCATGATCTGGAACTCTTTCTCTAAAAATAATTAATTACATATTTTATTTTAATAGTCAAGATCTCTTACTGTTACCATTTTTATTCTTGTACATAGTATTTTAGCAGTAGATATTCCATTTTAATTGTAAATATATTCTCTTAATTATTACGTATTTTACTACATGGTCCGATGAAAAGCACTTCTTTTTGGGTGATCAGGTTACCGTGTCTAAAGATGTTTAAATAAACAAATAGATAATTTTCCCTGTAATAGGTTATGAGCATTAGGAAAAGGCCGAAACTTGGGCAGGGAATATATGGGAATATTTCGTCCGTGTGAAACGTCCAGATCTCCTTCCGAAGTTTCGATAGTTCCTTCACCGTTTTGGCTGTTCACACGTATAACAGTCCTTTCGGAGTATTTAACTTTTATTCCTTGAATAGGAACTAGTTGCCGAGCATTCCCTGTAATGCACATCTACAAACTATAAATAATTTTAGTATTTGGTTTATTTTTTTATTTTTTGCAGGTATATATTTTACTTTTGCAAACATGACAAATCTTGCCAAGGATTTACAGAAGGTAAATTGACATATTGACAATGCAAATACAAAATGCTGAACAAGAAGTGAGTCGAGTGATGAAGCAATTATTGGACTAGGTTATGGCATTGCATTGTAATATGTCAATGTATCACTGATCACTTATAATTTTCCTCCGGCTTTAGAAATGGCAAATCAAATATCTACTTGCCGCTGAAAAATAGAGATGTTTTGGTCAACGTCATACAGTAATCGTTTAATGTTTCTCGTGATAAAAACCCCCCAAAAATCACTTGATAGAGTGAACAGATTTGACGCAGCATGTCATCAATTAAACATCGTTTCTTTCAATAATAATCATGGATGTACCATACGGTAAGTGTAGGGGATGCGACACCTTCAGCTTTTTGGTAAAATGGACTGTCGGTAGTATAAATGGTAAACCCTGACGTGTTGGTAAAATGTATTGAAAAATTGATCTCTAAGTCGGTAAAACATGAAGGACTGAACGATAAAATCTGGTAAACTGACTGCAAAACACACAAGTTTTTCTGTTAGAAGAGACGAACGGCTTTGATACACCCACTAAACACGGTAACGGACTGATAAATGTTTCCATGAGTAATGTGCCACCCCGAAAGCAAATACAGTCTCGTCAAATTCTAATTACAAAATATTCTGAAAGCACTCACAAACGAGTTTTTAAGGTTTTATCAAGTAAGAAAAAAAAAGAAGAAAAACCAAAAAAAAAGCACGTTGGAAGCTTTAAAATATTCCATTGACTGACTCTGTGTTATTCTGTTTGTTGTTTATAGCAATTCTCTAGAATAACTAACCTTTTTGTACCATAATTCCGTCTTGTTCAAGCAACTCCAGCTCGTAAATCGGTAGCCCACCGCAGAATTCAACAACATTTGGTCTCAATTGGGAAATATTAGCCGGTCCCTTAACTGTCCATTCAGATGAAAGCACCTCAACACCTTTTTTTACCATCACCTTTTTACGAGAAACCTACCGAAAGAGTCGTTTTCGTATATCAGTGTTCATCTTAACTGATAATCGTCTCTGAATAACTTACGTAGAATTCTGGTTCTTCCACTACAGTTTCGTTTTTCATTTATTATTATGGTTATGGTCATGGTTATTGTTATTGTGGTTTCTGTTGTTGTTATTATTCTTATTGTAATCATCAACATAATTATTCTTAACTCATGTAGATAAAATAGAAACACATGGAATACTAGTTTGCTATTTCAGAATCATTTTCAAGGTTCGAATCTCGCAAGGTCAACTTCTCTGGTTGACTTTAGCAGTATAGGTTAATCATAAAATTCACTAGCTTTCAATTTGAGCTGCAACGAATAAGATACCTTAGATTCCTCTTCGATGAGTACACAGTGTCATTCTTTCAGTAATGTACGTGATTGAGGCATTAAATGTCGGCAAAGTTCAGCACCGAACTGATGAGCGCATTGCTTCTTAAGTTATAAAAATTAAATAAGGTTAAAAATTAAATAAGCCCCGGGGGGTTAATAGAGCTTTTACGGTATCTCACTATTTGTAAATATATATGTATGCGACAAACAATATTATGCTAACCATTTCCGTTCTTATCTTATTTTTCTTCAAAGATGGCTCGCCAGTATCATGTGGTCTCATGTAACAAACGCTACCTTCAGGAAGGCCTAGTCAACGAAAGTCCACCAGCTCATGCTGATAAAACTTTTCGCTATAAATCTGTTGCCTATCCTTTACATCGGTGCTTCTTAACCTTTTTTACGAGCGACCCAAAAAGGAGAAACGGAAAGACTTCGGCGACTTAACGCGAAAAATCCTATAACTATTTGATCTTATTGAAACTCAATGAAGGCTCATTTTTTAAACTAACAACAATCTCACGACCCACCGGAAAAGTAGTCGCAACCCATACGTTAAGAAGCACTGCTTTACATTAAAATACAACAACGGGCTAATCTTTCTGTTTTGCTAATGTATTTCACTATTAGTTAATGTATTTAAATAACAAGTAACCTTAGTATACAAACCAATTCTATGCTTTCCTTAATTTTCTTTAAAGATGGCTCGTCAGCATCGTGTGGTCTTATGTAGCAAACGTTACGTGCAGGAAGGCGAGTCACGGTCAAATTCTGGGGTGAAAAATATCACATTTCAGTTCACAGCAAGTACAACTTGCCAACCACATAGTAATACAATGTAGCTGTTCTTCGAGCCGTACAGATGATTTTCATATAACCACAGGTAATGTTCTTTTATTAGTGCATGAATTGTCACTACATGATCAAAACATTTGTAAACTATAGTCAATCGTGCATCTCAAATGAAAAACTACTTTTGGAGTGTCGACAGAATCAAACAACTAGTCTGCGACCAATAATTATAACCTGGTTTACTTGAGTGTAGTTGGCCCAATTTAAGTATGGATGAAAGCATTAAATTCTGTTTCAAAACTACATCCCGGTCTAAGCTATTTTTTCAAGCCTTTTTCACCGCACTAGACATAATTTCCACCATATAACTACCTTTTACAGTTAGCAACCGGATAAGATCTACTGTAAGGGCAAAGACTGTGTTTCAGCTACTATATCGCGTAATCTTGATTACTTGAACACAAAGGTAACACAAATGCCATTCAAAGTACATTTAATTTTAAGTGATATATAGCCTCCCCACATTATTTCTAACCTAATTTCTATAAGCCTACCCTCAGTTATAAGCCATCCGCTTCTAAGCTCAATTTATTGTCATCTGAGAATACCTTTCGATTATAAGCCCGCTAGAAAATAATACTACATTCCCTTTTAAACCGATCACTTTTTTAAATTTACCAGCCATATTTGACCTTTGAAAATCAGCACTTGGATTACAATGGGACGATTAGTTACGCGTACCGATACGTAATCAGTTAAAACTTCAACTTGGTCAATATTTCGATGGGCTGGAACGTTGTAAACAATTGACTGTTTATTCATATCAAACTTCACTTGTTCTATGAAATGAGATCCTTGCTCCTTTACCAATACGTGGTAGTGACTTTGAGAACGAGATCCCTGTGAGAGAAAATGTATGGAAATTTTGGCTGCTTATTTTAAAAAAACAACATAGGAGACCTAAAATGATTATTATAAAAGGAAACATCCAATATTCTCTACAAAGTTGTTCGATAAATTCTCGAGAAAGAAAGACCGCACCTTCAGTATCAAAACGATGGCACGGTCTGAACGAGATAACGCGTTTTCACTTTCATAGAAGTTGTTGTTGGAAGTTCTGCCAAGTTTAACATTCGTGTTTTGAAGAAAACAACACCGAACACTTCTCCAACCAATCTTGTTCACTTTTGTTGCCGTCGCTGAGAAAAACGTCGTTTCCAAAGTTCCCCAAAATCAGCTGAAGAACTACGTTTTCATGAACTCCAATACGCAGTTTGTAAAAAGTGCGCATGTTTTTACAGACATATACTGCCGAAAATATAATAAATTGACAAAAAGGAAAAGTGGGAAGCATCAAGATCTTCACTTACTGCCAGGCTCCGTTCCCTGCGATAAATTCGGGAGATTCTAGGATCACACCATACTGTGCCAAAAGCTACGGAGAAAAGAAGAAAGCAAGTGCTGATTGAAAAGTTGGTCATCTTAATGTTCTGATTTCAACGTCAGGTGTTCGTCTACATTTGAAGTAATAATGATGGATAGGATAGATTTGCACTCACTTTTATAACTGCAGTTGTTATGAACAGGAAGAGTATCGCAACGTATACTTCAGCACGCTGCTGAAGAAAACAAGCGCAGATAATGCAATAAATCAATCAGTGCGTTTGTTTACATCGATGGGGTGGACCAATCAGACTGCTCGATTTTACCAACATGTCTGCATCTACTGGGACATCACTATGAAAAACTATACCTGAGAAAAAGCCTTCCGTGCATGCGGATTTTGCATTTTCAAAGAGAAAACGAACTGATTCGGATAGTATATGAGTTTTTCTTCAAATCTGTCGTGGGGATATGTAAAGCGTTTCTTAACAAAAAAAATATCGGCTTTCGAATCGGGAGTTACGAAATGCTCACAACCGAGTTCATGTTTCACGTTGTCTGTGGGAAAAAGCCAACATAAATTTATTATTCCGTACAGGTTTTGACGTCCTACTGCTTTCAAGGCTGTCTTTATCTCATAAATATGAAAGTACGTAAAGTGGTGCTTTTCTTAGCTCTAAAACTGGTTCGAACGCCTGAAGTTTGTATCTGGCTGATATCGGCGGATAATTTTGGCCTGTCTGTATCCTCGAGGCCTGCGTGAACGAAGCTGAGCGAAGGAAAGGAGTGTTGGTCAAATTATACTCAAACCTAGTTTAGGAAAACATTTGCTCAAAGTATGCCACTCGAATAAAAATGAAGAATGACGAATTTATTATTTTCTTGCATCTACCCGACGACAATTGCTTACCCTTGAAAGCAAACAAGAAACTCTTTATTCGCCTGCAAATTCATCGAAGTCATCCACCTGCTCGAGACTTTCCTCGTCCATCGTCGTTGTCATCATTGTCACTCTTCTCTTCATTGTAGTTTTCATAAATGGTATTACTTCAAGATGGGGTCATTCACTGGTCTCCCTGGGCGTTTAACCTTAAATTCTGGGATGACATGGCAAATTCGATAATACTGACATCCATACGTTGCATGCCAGGATGAAAAAATGTCCGCATCCTCGAAAGATCCGCCGCAATAGACTTTTAGTTCTACTCAAGGTAAGTGCGACAGTTTTTGAAATTTAGTACTGATCTTGCTCACATCCACTGGTGAACTCGCAGGGTCTTTTTTTGTCGACATTCAAGGATTACGTAATGTAAACTATAATTGGGATTACACCAAGTATAGGGTTTAGTTACACATACTCTCTTTTGGACATATCTTGCGAACACGAAACATTCATATTATTTTCCTCGGCATGAAACTAATCAAACAATGTAACTTATACTAATAAAGATTACGCGAATAATACAAATATTAACAGGTTATGGGTCCAGGACATTTCACAATGTGCCTGAAGCGACTGAAATGTTGTGATGTATTATTTTGAAGACGGATTGACTTAACATAACTTGGACGTATTCGTAATGGCGAAAATGGCGTTGACAACGGACTTTAAGATATTGAAGTTAAATGGAGCAAACTATCGCGATTGGACATTTATTATGAGATTATATCTTGAAAGCTTAGATTTATTTGAGCATGTGGATGGTACAGTGGAAGTTCCTGCCGAAGACGCGTCTGCACAGGTAAAGCGAGAATTTAATTCTGCTTCGAAAAAGGCCTGGACTTACATTTGTTTGGCTGTAGAGTCCGATCAACAAATTCATGTAAGGAACACTACTACTGCTAAAGAGGCCTGGGATGCCCTGAAGAACCAATTCGCACGAATCTCAATATCTCAGATTATGAGACTACGCCAAAAGTATTATTCAAGTAAATTTCAAAGTGGCGGAAATATGCTCGAACACATAAACCACTTGAAATCCGTTCATGACCAACTAAAGGAAATGGGTGCAAATATTGATGACGGAGAACTAGCTATGACTTTGCTTGCAAGTTAACCGGATGAATTCAAACCACTTATTACGGCGTTAGATGCTGTTGGAGAGGAGAAAGTCACTTTTGAAAAAGTGAAAGCTATGTTGTTGAATGATGCTGATAGAATTTCAGATTCAATGAAGTATGAAGATGCATATTCTGCTCAACGTATAAACAAGGGAAGACGAAATGAATCAGGAGGGCGAAATAAAGGATACGAAGGTAAATTTGGTCGTAAATTTCAAGGAACTTGTCATTACTGTAAAGAAAAAGGACACTTCGCTCGAGACTGTCCCAAACGAAGAAACAATGCACAACAAGGTGATAATCAAGGTAGTAATCAAGGCAAAGGTAAAAGAACTGCTTGTCGTGCTGAGGGGGAAAATGACCAAAACAATACTGAGATAGAAGCATTGTATACATCTAATGATGAAGATAGATATGGATGGATCATCGACTCGGGGGCAACACAACATATGACATTTGAAAGAAATCATCTGGCCAACTATGTAAAATTCAAGAAACCATGTGCTGTGAATTTGGGTGACAATAGATCAATCCTTGCCCATGGAAAAGGAACCTACCATGTGAAAGCTGATTTAGGTAACCACACTCAGAATATATCGTTGCAAGAAGTATTGTACCTACCAGAGTTAGAAAATAACTTGCTGTCAGTTCATGCAATGGCGAATCGTGGTGCAACCGTTACCTTCAAAGAGAACAGATGCGAAATTTCTCGGAACTCAAAGATCTTAGCGATGGGAGAGATCGAAGGAAAGTTGTCTATCCTGAAGATTGTGAGAGAGCATATGCGAACGTTGCAAAACAACAACCTGATACAGACCGGTACTTATGGCACTGTAGATTTGGCCACTTGAGAATGGACAATGTAAACAAACTTATTGAAGGAAATATGGTAAGCGGAATGGATGGTGTAAGCAATACAAGTAAGAATAATTTCTGTGAAGCATGCGCTAAAGGGAAGCAACATCGCTGTGCTAATCCGAAGACTGCCAATTACCGTGCTAACGAACCATTCAAACTTGTTCATAGTGACGTTTGTGGCCCGATGCCCGTATCTTCTCTTGGTGGATCAAGGTATTACGTATCTTTCATTGACGACTACTCACGATACACGTTTGTATACTTTATGAAGAACAAGAACGAAGTCCTAGAAAAGTTCAAAGAGTTTCACACTTATGCTATGAACGTTACAGGAAGACCAATCAAGATTTTACGTTCTGACAATGGAGGAGAGTATTCTTCAAAGGAATTCGAGTCTTTTCTAAAGAAGAATGGTATTGTTCACCAACTAGGCGTACCCTACAACCCAGCGCAAAACGGTGTAGCGGAAAGAATGAACCGTACGATCGTAGAGTCAACCCAATCCATGTTATCTCATGCGCAGATGCCCAACGAGTTCTGGGCTGAAGCGGTAAATACCTCAGTATATGTGCGAAACCGAAGTCCAACGACATCTTTAAGCGGTATCACTCCGTACGAATGTTTATTCAAAAAGAAACCTGATGTATCTAATTTACGTGTATTTGGATGTGTTGCATACGTGCGTATACCCAACAATCAAAGAAAGAAGCTAGATGCAAAATCAAAGAAATCAATTTTCATGGGCTATCCAGAAGGTGTGAAAGGATACAAGTTGTATGATCCTATCTCTCGTAAGTTTACTTGCAGTCGTGATGTCATATTTCTAGAGAAGAATTTTCATGACTTTGATGTTCATAATTCATCGAACTTTGATGATCGCGTAGATGAGGATATTCCAGTAATGATCCAAGAAATTCCTGTTGATCAAAATCATGATGAAATTCCTGATCAAAGAGTTGCAGATAATGCTGAAGAAAACCAAGCCGATGATCAGTAAGTGGGAGCAACCTTCGAAGAAACATTCATGAATGAAGTTCGTAACATTGATGAGCGAAGAATACGAAGACCACCCAATAGATTTGACGAAGAATGTTACATAGCAAACGATTTAACTGAGGATGTCAATGAACCAGTTAATATCAATGAAGCCCTTTCTGGAGAACACTCAACACAATGGAAGAAAGCTACTGATTCGGAATTCAAATCGCTTATTGAAAACGATACCTGGGAATATGTTCCACTACCCGAAGGCAAGAACATTGTCGGTAGTAAATGGATTTTCAAGGTGAAAAGAGATGAAAATGGCTGTATTCAGAGGTACAAAGCTAGGCTTGTAGCTCAGGGATACACTCAAGCTGAAGGAATCGACTACTCTGAAGTTTTCTCACCCGTGGTGCGGAATACAACGATAAGATCGTTACTCGCGCTGTCAAATGCTAAGAATTGGGAAGTCCACCAAATGGATGTCAAAACCGCATTTTTACAAGGAAAGTTAGAAGAAGAGATCTATATGCGACAACCGGACGGCTATATTAGCGAAGAATATCCAAATCATGTCTGTAAACTTAAGAAAAGTATTTATGGATTGAAACAATCTGCAAAATGTTGGAACAATGCTATTCACACGTTTCTAAAGTCAAGTGGATACAGACAAATGAAATCAGATCCATGTCTGTACATGAAATCTATCAGAGATCAGAATGGAGTTATCAAGTTTGTCATTCTATCAATCCATGTTGATGATATCCTGTTATTCTCGAATGATTCATCTATGTTGAGTGAAGAGAAGAAGTCAATCGGTTCGAAGTTCAAGATTGAAGACATGGGAGAAGTAAGACATGTTCTCGGAATGGTGATTAAAAGAGACAGAAAAAGAGAAAAGATGACGATCAGTCAATCCAAGTACTTGGAAGAAGTTTTGAAACGATTTGGCATGGAACAATGCATACCTGTCTCAACACCTCTAGAACCTGGAAAACATTTTCAAGAATTACCAGATGATGAGAATCCTACTAATGTTAACGAGTATCAGAAGCTTATGGGATGCCTAACATATGTGACGACCGCAACTCGACCAGATTTAGCCTCAGCTGCTGGCATATTATCTAAGTTCATGTCGAAACCAAGCAAAGAACTGGCAAGGTGCCAAAAGAGTTTTAAGGTATATCAAGGGAACTGTGAACTATGGTCTAGTGTTTGAGGGCAAAAGCTCAAGAAGTTATCTAATTGGTTACTCAGATGCCGATTGGGCAAATGATTTAGATACAAGAAGATCAACATCGGGATATGTTTTTCAAATTAACGGATCAACTATAAGCTGGTGCAGCAAACGACAATCCTGTGTAACAAGATCGTCTACAGAAGCCGAGTATGTGGCGCTGAGTGACGCAACGCAAGAGGTCGTATGGCTAAGGAGATTACTCAACGATATTGGAGAAAAACAAGATCAACCATCTATTATGAACGAAGATAATCAGGGAGCCATCGAACTGTCTAAGAATCCACGATTCCACAAGCGTACTAAACACATTGACGTAGCATATCATTTTGTTCGAGAGAAAGTCAACGACAAGTCAATCAATGTGAAGTACTGCAGCCCAGGTCAAATGTTAGCCGACGTTATGACGAAAAGTTTACCAAGACAAACTTTTCAGAAGTTCAGAGACATGTTAAATGTTAGAGAGATCTTAGTTTAATAAACGACTAAGGAAAATTTTGATTTTTAAGGGTTATAACATTAATTACAGGTAATGTAAACTATAATTGGGATTACACGAAGTATAGGGTTTAGTTACATATACTCTCTCTTGGACATATCTTGCGAACACGAAACATTCATATTACTTTCCTCGGCATGAAACTAATCAAACAATGTAACTTATACTAATAAAGATTACGCGAATAATACAAATATTAACATTTTTAATGAAGCTAACACTGGGACGCATTGACAGCTAAAGTCAGAGACTTCGTGAAACCAGTACCAACCAGAAAATACGTTGTCAAAGAACGAAACAAATCCATTAGAGTAATTATCAAATAACTGCAAACTGCAGGCAAACTCAACTCCAGCTCTCTCTAGTGTGAGGGGTCCTGTTGATTGACATCGTGATATTAGATACACTTTTGAATTTTGATGCACTTAATATTTGTGGGTTTGAAGGATTTTTTACTGATGTAAATCCAAGTGACAGAACTTTGTTTGCAACAGTCTCTTCACCAGAAAGATTGGGAAGTTTACACCTTGGTGAGTCGATCCACGAGGTGTTGAGCAATTCAACAGGCCCTTTTTTTAAAATTATGGTCACATAATCTGAAGAAACTTGTCAGCCTTAAATTTCAAATTTTTGATTCTTTTCCCGCGATGAATTCAAATTTTTAAGTGGCACAAATGTGCATTAAAATTAGTGCAGTTCATGCTAGCAGGGATCTACCTCCTTGGCTTTCTCAGTTATCCGACCAGCTCTGTCAGTTTCCTTTGTGGGTGGAAAAGGGGTGGAAATTTTCCACAAGATATTCATCAAAGACTACCCTAGAATGTAGCATAGGTTGGGATGTTAGACTAGTATTTTTGTGCTGATAAATTGAAGTAAAAGTACAACCAGAATGGCCACATGATAATGATGCCTGTGGTGCACCATAACATTACTCAGTAATGTGACAAATAATTGCAATACGAATTGTAATTATTGCATTTGGATAGTGACTGAAAACAGACAAAGTGTGATCCCCTAAGTTCCAAACTGTGTAAATCGCAGAAAGATGCATACTGGCCCTAATATTATCGGTCGCCATCTTGAAATTTCAGATTTGACGCACTGTTGGATCCTGGGACACAATTTGTATGTAAACACGGTTTCAATTGACTTCCCGTCCGAAACCGAAACTCAACCGGATTCACGTAAACAACCCCAAAATTTCAACCACGGAAATGAAACAAGTTCTCCGGGAGACTTTCCAATTGTGAGATCTAGGAACACCACAATGATTTTCACAAATTTTATTTTCATGTACCAGTGTTTAAATGTGCTTCATTCATCTGAAACGGTATTTGTCGAAGCGATGACTCAGAAATACAGCAATTCGTGGGCCGTTCAGCTGCAACCATTTGCTGATAATGAATTAGAACTCTATTCTTTGGCTCTTACTCTTGGATTGACACATCGGAAGGTGAGGAGTTCTGTCAAAACAAAACGGATGAAGTTTGGATTGTCTGCAACTTGTACATTTGTCTAGTGTAACTCTTCTCTGCGTTAAGTACTAACTATTTTCAGTGAAGTAAACAAGTTTCGTTGTATCGTATTTTTTTACACCAAAACCTAGCTATTGCGTAATTTAGAAATTTTTTCATGATAATCTGACAATTGGTGTATTTTATTCAAAGCTAGGGTACCCCAGTATAAAACCTTTGTCTAAGAGGTTGCTTTATGTGCTTTATGAGCCTATTAGACACGCTCAAAGTAATGTATAAGTTTTTCGCGGAATTGCAATGCAATTCCGAGACAACCGAAGGTGCCCTACGAAACAATCTTTAAATTGATTTCACAACAGCACGTCTGGTATGGAATGCTTCGCTCGGAATAATTAGGCACCACTGACATCTGCTTTGGTTTTTTGAGTGATGATAGCCATTCGGTTGAGGCTAAGTGGAGCAAACAAGACTAGTCTTAAGAGTTCTGCCATAAATAGCAATTTATCCGTCTGAAGTTGAGAGAGGTGGACAACTGCACTACTTTCTTGTGGAGCTGCCTCTCAAAGAAAAATCTTAATGTTTTATTAGGTATAGAGTATATAAGTGTACCCTGTTACTTGGTACACAGTTTTGTTTGTTTCGTTTTATAGCGTTGCTCTGCAGTTTAACGTAAACATTGATCGAATTGGGCGCGGCAAAATGTTTACTTGCGATGGTTTTGTAACTAATTAAGTTCAAGCGCTTCCATAGAATTTCAAGGACACGACCCCTCGCTTCTGAGAAAGTTTGTTACATCACAATGAGAAAAAGCGACAGCAAGCTTTTATTTCAGTGCATTTTTATTACAGCTTTCATTTCCTTCTCTGTATGAATGTTACAATTTCCCTGTTCAAGTCCTTGATAATTCTAGTGGCCGATATTGTCTTTTCAAGATGAATAGAAGTTGTGAATTTTCTCTGCGGAAAAGCCACTAATAGAACCTTGCACAGTGCACTTAGGTAATGAACTGGCATTCACCTTACTGTATTCCCTTGACTATTACCCAGTTAAATATGCATGGAAACAAACATAGTTGTTTTTTAACAAAGCTAAGAAAAACATGGACACTTTGTGCTGTTAGTAAGAGTGATTGAAAGTTACTGAAGAAAACTTGGTCACTCATGCAGAATATTTGGTAAGAGATATGCCAGGTAATTTATTGGGTCATGAAGGGATGATAAAAAGTACACTTATAGTGGATCCAAGACAAGTGTTATCCTACTAATCACATACATAAACAATTTCTCAATTCTGAGTTGCTGAGAGCTGTGCAATTTCAAGATAACTCATTGGAGGCAGAAAGTAACAGTAATTTGCACTGCTTTACTTTTAGTGGCAGTGAATTACATTTCTTGGCAGTGTGCTTTGTTAATTAAGGTGTTGATTTAATACTGATTTGTCATCCAATTTGTAAAAACACATACTTGTGAGTTAGTCAAATTACCTCAAATAGCACTTGTCTGTCATACTCTTGAAAACGCTCCTATTACCTGTACTTATGCATGTCTATATGGGAGGCAAGCCAGCCCAGTAGGCAGGATAGCTGGGTAACCAAGGTCACACCTCATTTCTATTAATTTTTGTTGTTAATTTTTCATTCCATTTACATGGACAAATGGACCAGCCCCCTGAGCAAGATCTCACCTATGAAGTGGCAAGATTTTGGTCAGTGGGGTGAAAACTTTCCCATGTAAACACCTACTAGTCAGGCTGGCCTGCATACTGGGATGATGACTTTTTCAGGAGTGCACATGTGCTATGGCTGTTTCATTATTTCCATGCCAAATTTTATTATATATGTACTGTGATATACTCCTCAGCAAGCACAAAGATAAAAGCTGTCTCTTACAGGTGAAGTTCAATCCTGATAGGTCAGACGATTTGTCCTACTAGTGAGAAAAGTGTATCAACTTTTCCCACCACAACTCATGTGAACCCTTACAGTTTGAACTTTTTGTTTGCTCTCAAATGTCATTTTTATTACATTGCATTCATACTTATCTTGATGTTAATCATGCAAACTTTTAAGAATATCATTAAAAGTAAATAAATTTTAACTTTTCTGTTGTTTATATACAACTTCTTCAACTAGTCACAGAGAGGAACTCACTCCATCACTTGTCATAAAAAAGTGTTAATCACAGTATGCATAATTATAATAAGCAAATTACTTCATCATTACTACTGATGGGAACCAACCAATTTGTCCCCCACCTACTTTGAATGACCTTAAGGCCAGTTTGAGGGGTTATGGTTGACCTAGGAATTTTCATAATGTTGGGAATTGGAAAGTCATAAAATGGTAAGAGTTTAATGGTTCAAAAAATGGAAAAGTTCAAGCATCAGGATTTTGAGAAGAATTGGAAGCCTCCTCTTGTCCTTTTGTTTTGTGCCCATATATGGTTTCAATTAGATTAGCATTAACTTCTGTTTCAAAACCTTCTGCTGGTTTTTCATATAATCCATTGCTTTGGATAGTGATACTTGACCATATCTCTATGATACTTTGACCTTTTTATTGCCGTCACAATATTGTATTTCTAGTTTTCTGTTCTTTTCATCGTTCTTTATTGTTAACATTTTTTCTATTCTTTTCATTTGCTCGTCCTCTTTTTCTATTTTGAAACTGTATTTAATTTCTGGTTTTTCTTTGTTTTCTTCATTGTTTCTTTTGTTCAGTACTTTTTCACCATGGTTTTTAGTGTATTTGTTTATGTGTTTCTTTTCTATTTTTTCTAATTTATATTTATTTTCGCATGGGGAGTCTATAACTAGTTCTATTTTAGCGTTTTTGTCTTTGTTTTTGTATACTATGCTTTTTGTATCAGGTGTATACTGTTATGCAGAATACAAGGTTAAATTTCTTTCTGAAGTCATCCAAAGAGAACTTTTGGTCATTTTCCTATATTGTGACTCCATTTATGTTTGTATCTTTAATAGTGAACTGCTGTGAGTTGTACATGGAACAGTCCTTCATGTTATCAATACATATCACGGGAGTACCTGCACAGACTTTATATATTTCCTTTGCTCCATTATAAATGAAGTCCACAACTTGGTGACTTTTACCTTCGCAAAATGTATGTGAACACATTTTATTGACCTCCTTTCTAGTACTGTTGAAGTAGCATATACTGACATAACTGCCCACATAGTTGGCCAATTTCTTGTCCAACCAATCGGTCACAAGGAAAGTTGGACAACATATCAAAAGTTTTCTTGTCATATCTAGCACTCTCTTCTATGTATTTCAGTTCAACAGCATTAGAGCACATCTCCAGCATCGCAGGACTCTTTGTATAGTCATACTTTAATTTACTGCTGCCCTCAACAGGATCACATTGGTTAATATCACCATATAGATTTACTTTCAGATTATTTGCCACAAAGCTGTTGTATATAAGAGTGATCCATTTATTTGGAACCATAGAGAATTTGTCTATAAATACATCCTTATTGGCTAATAGTTCAAGGTTTTCTGCATCTGATATAAACTCATTAAAGTAACTATCAAATGTATGCACTTTATTTTTCAAACTATTGTCAATTCTACTTCTAATGTTATCCACAGCCTTGTTTGTGAAGCTGAATATAATAGGATTTTTACTTTCTTTGGTATCATTTATCAGTTTTGTAGTTTTGCCACATCCAGCACCTCCTGTTATTAAGGTTCCTTTGCCTCTTTCTAATACATAATCATTAATATCCATATTTTTGCGGTAAGATTTGTCAATCATAGAAGGGGTTTCCCCTATCTTTTGAAAAACTTTACCAATCATATCAGAAGTAAATTTCTGTTCTTTGCTCTTTACTGGATATTCTTTGCTTGGGTTATCACAGTATACTGTGTCAGTATTGTATCCATGGATTATTGTATGGTCATCACAAGCTTCTTCTATCACTTCCAGTAGCTTAACTATGGATCCTGATATCACATGTCTGTTTATAAAGCAGTTCTCTGTCATTCTTCTTTTAATATCTATTTTGTGGATTAGAAAGAAATCATCAAGAGCCTCAGTCCAAACAGCACAGGCAGTGTTGTAACTAGTGGAAGTAAATCCTTTGCTGCTTTTATCATATTTCATTCCTAAGTATCCAATAAATTGGTTTGCCAACTTTTTAGCAGTGGCTTTGTCAAAATTGTCAAAAACATATTTAATGCACCCTTTGAAGGAGTCATGTTTAATCGACTTATCTGCTACTAGTTGGCTATTTTATGCCTTGGAGTGTTATAAATTTCTTTTTCAGTAGGTAGTCGGTCAGATTTCTTCCATATAACCCTGCTTCTATTATTATGGGTTCATTATTTAGTGTTCTATACTTCTTTATCAGTGTTTCATTAATATAGTATTCCCCTGTCTTTAGTTTTCCATCAAATTTTCTGATTTTATTGTGTATATTATATAATGGGATATCATGTTTGTTAGTTAGCAGTACAGATGGGTAATCTTTTGCAATGTCCAAAGCAGTTAGTGCCTCTTCTTCATCATTTTTGGGGTCATCCTTGTTGAATTCTTTATGGAATGTATGCTGCAATGCTTTTGGATAGTAGTCATCAATAATTGAGATTGTGTGTTTGTTATGATTGAAACTTTTTATGTGTCTATATAGTTGTTTGAACAGATTTACTGCTGTTGAAGTCAGACCTTGGTTGTTAAATTTGAAAGCATCTACTGGATATTTTTCAAAAAGCTTGTCACATATATTTTACCTCAGTTCATAGTCATTATTTACAGAAACCATATTTTTCAAATCAGGAGTTATGAATCCATCTGTTTGGTTCCTTCCATCGTAATGGAAATACTCTATATACATTTGTGCCCTTTGCATAGTTTCGACCAGCATATCTTTACCAGTGTGCCCATTAGGAAGCACAATCAGATAGTTTTCATAATCCTTTGTTTTATCAGCATTTGCAAATATAGCACATTTTTTGGAGTGATTAATAATATGATAATAGTCTTCTTTCGTTTTACAGATTTCTATTTTATCCTCATTTTCTTTGGAATTCCACTGTATTAGATCCAAGTGATTTAATAATGGAGGTCCTTTTGTTATCTTAGTAATAAGGTTTTCATTCAATATTGGAAAACAGTGACCATCTTTGCATATAAAACATAGACGGACAGTCTTTCCGTTGTTCCTGGGTGCTGGAGAGGACGCAAACTTGTTATAGAAGAGGTCCAAAGCATATATAGACACATTAGTGTGACAGTTATCCCTCCAATCCAATATTTCTCTGGTGAAAGGTCTTTTGGCATGTTTATCAAAAACATATCTGTTGATTTCTTCAGTAAGGGATAATTTAATGTATCTTTTGAATTCATTTTCCCCCTTACAAGCTTCATAAATATAGTCCTGCACACAGGAGCCTTTATTTTGGGTTATCTTTCTGTAGTTGTTACATTTGTCAACAAGAGCGCTCGTCAACACAGTATCACCCATAGGAATGTCTTCTATTTTCATTTTCTTGAGTTTTGTGATCACACTACCAATTCTAGTAATATGCTCACCAGACTGCTGCTCAAAACGGTAACCAATCAACAGAGCATACATCAAAAACTGGTAAATATCACGTCTTGATAAGCCTCTTGCTTGACTCTCTTCAAATGACCCGAAAGTTTTGGTTTTATCCTGATTCCCTAAAGGTGCTCTATCGTCTGTAATAACAACATCTATGGTGACAGAAACAGTTTCCCATCCGTTGCCGTTGCTTCTCATCCTCCTAAATAGGTTGACAAACGAAGAGTTCCTTTGAAACATAACAGTGTTCCTCTTTGGAACCGTAATTTCTGGTTTGCCACCAAAACATCCCATTATTACATATATTATATTTCAAAATCAACAGTGTCAATACTGTACCAATTACAAAGAACATAGTGATCCAGTAGAATGTCTTCTTCATTCATTAGTTTTCCTTTATATAGGGAGAAAAATGCAATATCACCCTTAAAAGGAGCTATACCACTTGTACTAATATTACAGACAGTAATTTTGGTTGAACCAACTGAACTTCTGCTTTGAAAATCTGTAAGATTTTGTCCATTACAATATACCTTGCTTGCTCCAGCTGCTGGTGTTGTGTAGTTGTCCCAATGTATTGATAAACATATCCATTTATTTGTTTCTCCTTCATTTCCCTTTGTTTTATATGGAGCTATTGGTTGTTTAGTTTGAATAGGATTACTACCAATGATAATGAAATTATTTGTTGCACCAGAGACAACCAAATCACCATTAGGACTAAAACTAACAAAGTTATCATAACCGTGATTATCGTGTCCAAATAAGCCATTACGAGTCCAGTAATTATTCGCGTCATATGCTTTTATTCTGTATACGATAAAAATATTTATTATATCATCCTCTCCACTTACAGCATTCAAATTGATATCACTTACCATACCTTGTGCCCCATTAAACATTAAGAAATATCTGTTACTTACTTTTTCACTTTTTGTACATTGAAAATTGGGGGCGTTTTGAACAGCATCATTTTCTTGTAGAGATTGATCAATAGTTCTAGATACTTTTCTAGTTGTAGAGTTGTATACTAATTCACTATTATTAGAACCTCGGTCAAATCGATAAATACTTGAAGCATTTTTTGTATGGTATTCCCAGAACAAAGTTTCACTGAGATTTGCCCTATAATCACTTATTTTGACACACTTTGAAAAGTATGTTTGTTCTAAAACGGTTTTTGATATCGCATCATAATCATATATAGGTGCCGGAATGTTTTTAATGCGCCAAAGAGACATATTGATATCACCTTTCATTTTTCCTCCTGATAAAGAAAGTTTTTCATCTACTTCATTTTTCAGGTCATCAATTTCATTTTTTGTTTTATCTTCATAGCCATAATATAAGCTCATTGTTGTATATTATAATACATATTTTGTTATTAAATACGTCATTATTCCTGTCACAGCGAATATTGGTATGAAGTCATTTTTGTGATCCACAGTTTTAAGTTTCTTTATTTTTGTTTTCTCCATACTTTCTTCAAGCGGTGTTTCTTTTTTCTCTTGATGCACCTTTTTTGGTTTTTCATCTCCCAAATTATCAAAATGGTGCTTTTTTATTACTTCTTTTGGGGTTTCTTTTTTTATTGGTTCTCTGTTTATGTCGTTATTCAAATCAAATTTCATATTTTCATTTGATACTTTTAGTTTATTGTTATACCCTGGAATCGGCTTGTTTAATATTAAATTTCTTGGCAACAACCACAGAGTTGGACTAATAGCTATATTCAAGACCACATTAGTGTCAGAAACTGCTTGATTCATATTATTAATCCATGTTGGTGTGTTATAGTTAATTACAGGGTCTTCCACTATTTGTCTGAATACCTCCTGGGTCTCTAATGCGGAGGCTCTTGTTCCATAAATACTCTGTTTTATCCTGGCTTGTGCACCAAGAACACTATAAATATATGCTTCTATCAACTGATTCAACAACTCTGTTCCTTGGATAGTCAACCCATTAGACACCTTTGGAACGAATTTCTTACAGTCGTTTTTCACATTGCGAAAGAAACCAACACCTGGTCCATGTTTATGACCATATTTATTGATGTCAACTACATTTTGACCCAGATGCTCTTTCTTGTAACCAGTTACCTCCTGCCATGTCCATTTAGGTGCGTGGTCTTTAAGGAAATTGGCTTTATACTTGTTCAATAGTAAGCTAATGTCTTTTTCTTTTAATGTTTCTAGTTCTTTCATTATTCTTCTGACTGTGAAGTATAGATGGAACCTCATTAAAGATGTTGTTTGTTTTGGCACTTCCGGTTTGAAGGTTAAATGCTCTATTGATATCCCAGAAGCATATGTTGCTATCCAAGTACCCACCAAGGACTGATAATATGGTTCTTTTACAGACCAGCTTACAGAATCCTTTGTTGTAATATTTAATGGAGGCAAATTACTCGTAAAATAATCAGTGTCATTAACATATATCTTAAAATCATTAATTGGATAGGTCAAAACATACTCTACAGGGAAATTGTCCCAATAGTAGGTTTTTCCATAAAATCCAACATGTCTTCTACCTTTTGGAAACTCTTGGAGTGTGCCTCTCAGAGACCATATTTTAGGGAAATTCCTCACCTCCACAGTTGCTGTTACTTTCTTCTCCATTTCCACTTTTTCGGTTTGTGGATGTTTATTGGAGTACAGATACTTTGTCATTGATTTGTCATTAAGGAATGTGTCACTAGTTATGTCAGTGCTAATAATATCTGAATTCTTAAAGTAAATTGCTGTCGACTGGACATTTCCATCCTTATCAGTATTCACATCAAACTCAAACTTACTTAGATCTGCATTTGGATAGTTCTTTATAAATAACGGCGTTCTTGAGGTTATACACTATCTAAAGGATAGAAAAAAAGCTTCTCGACGTTTCGAGCGATGGCCCTTCGTCAGGGAATTAGTAGCATGGAATACAAAAACACGTGGGCTTTTATAGTAAAACTAAAAGTGTGTCACGTGACAAAAATGAACCAATAGAATGAATGTGGTCAAAACAAACACAAAACAATGAAAGGGAAAAGCACATGACAAATTATATGTGAAACTAGAGAGCAAAAAGGGCGAAAAATAGCGCGTGGATAGAAAATAATAATGTGGGATAGTGAAGGAAGGCGAGATGATGAAATACAGTTAGTTGGATGTCAAATTCTTATACACTGTCATTCCGAATCATGAGGGTTTGAAGGCGCTTAAATTTTTCTTCGATAAGCGCCCCACCCAGGAACCGTCGACAACCTCATTGATTCGTATGGCAGAGTTAGTGCTCACCCTCAACAATTTTTCCTTTGATGGTGAGCATTACCAGCAGATAAGTGGTGTGGCTATGGGCACCAAAATGGGTCATAATTATGTCAACTTGTTTGTTGGTTTTGTGGAAAAACAAATCTTTGAGCAGTACACTGGTCCTATGCCTGATTACTTTGGGAGGTACATTGATGACTGTCTTGGCTCAACATCATGTTCCCGTATCGATTTGGAGCGGTACATTAACTTTGTTAATGGTTTCCATTCCTCACTCCAATTCACATGGGAGATCAGTGAGACCAGTGTATCGTTCTTAGATATACTTGTTTCCATCAATGGCAATAAACTCACCACCTCTCTGTTCTACAAGCCCACTGACTCCCATAGTTATCTCCTTTATTCCTCTTCCCACCCCAACCACACCAAAAGGTCGATCCCTTTCTCCCAGTTTCTTCGTCTTCGCCGCCTTTGCAGTGAAGATGAAGATTTTCAGACCGAAAGTTTGTAAATGAGAAACTTTTTTGTCCAGCGAGGCTATCCCACCCCCCTTCTCGAGACTGCCTTAACCAAGGCTACCCAGATTCCCCGTTCGGATACCTTCACAGACTCTGTAGTCAATGTTTCCAAAAAAATCCTCTTATTGCTCACTTACCATTCCTTCAATTTCAAAGTAAGGGATGTCATCCGGAAGAACTTCCATATCCTAAAGAATGACCCTGAAACATCTTCCATTTTCCCCGATAACCCTCTAGTCTCTTTTCGACACAGCAAAAACATCCGTGAATCCCTAGTTCATAGTTCCCTACCACAGGATATGTCGTCTCCCAAGGGCACATTTCCCTGTGGCATCAAGAATTGCAAAACCTGTAGTTTCAGATTCCTCCATTACAATTTCGGCGCCAAAATCTAAGTTCACAGTAAAATACCACTTCACTTGTACCTCCTCCCATCTCATTTACTGCATCTCTTGCAGTAAATGTGGCATGCTCTACATTGGAGAAACTGGAAGAGTTTTGAGAGACAGGTTTGGGGAGCATCGTCCTGCTGTTACTAAGAACGATGCTAATCAGCCTGTTGCCAGGCACTTTAACAGTGCTAATCACAGCCTTTCGGATATGCAATTTCGAGCTTTAGTTCCCGTTTCCGGTAGCAATGATAGCCGCAAAAGTCAGGAAATGCGTCTCATTTCCAAACTTGGAACACTCCATCCCCATGGTATCAACGAGCGATTTTCTTACATTTAGCTCTCAAAATAACTGTATTTCATCATCTCGCCTTCCTTCACTATCCCACATTATTATTTTCTATCCACGCGCTATTTTTCGCCCTTTTTGCTCTCTAGTTTCACATGTAATTTGTCATGTGCTTTTCCCTTTCATTGTTTTGTGTTTGTTTTGACCACATTCATTCTATTGGTTCATTTTTGTCACGTGACACACTTTTTTAGTTTTACTATAAAAGCCCACGTGTTTTTGTATTCCATGCTACTAATCTCTTGACGAACGGCCTTCGCTCGAAACGTCGAGAAGCTTTTTTTCTATCCTTTAGATAGTGTACAACCTCAAGCACGCCGTTGTTTTATCGAAGCTATCTACACTGGACCCCCGAGCCTTAGAGTTCTTTATAAATGCCGTTTTATCCGTTCTCTGGCTTTTTTGGAGTTTTTCATGGCTTTTTCATAGTTCTTTCCATAATACTTTCGCAATAGTTGGTCCATTATATAATATATAATATATTATATATGAAAAAGATCACCGTTTTCATAGAAGACAATACAAAGGAAATCAGTCTGAACGAGTCAATAGTGGTCAATAAAGACTCCTTTATCTATGTCAAAACCGCTTCTGTTTTCTGGAATTACAGCATTGTTTATTCTGGAAACAACGATACAATAATACATGGCTCGACAACAGTTAAACTTGAACCGGGATATTGGACATTTGACCTTATTAAAAAGAAGTTCCAGTCTATAGATTCCAATTTAACTATCACCGCTAATCAACACAATAATACTTGCACAATCTCAACTGATGCAAATGTACAGTTAAAGAGGTTTGGAGAACTTCTTGGCTTTGACAATGACACTACTATTAACGCCAGGGCATCAAAAACCAGCAAATCACTTGACATTAGCAGTGATATGTGGTATATCAAAATCAGTTGTGATGCTGTCGACAGATCCAGTAATATAGACAACGATGGAAAGCGTAGTGCGGTAAAAATATCACTTCCTATCACCACAAATGACACATTAAAAGGATCCGTTAGCCACTACACAGACATAGAGAGCAAAATTTCCATAAACAAAGGGGTTTACAATAAACTCACCTTCGAAAAGATATCAAATAATGGTAAAAGACATTTTGGGTCAATTTTACTGGAATTATATATAATGTAATTTACATGGACATTGAATTAGAACAAGGATTAAGAGATATTTACTACAACCCTAAAACTGGTTACCAATCGGCAGAAAGATTATATGGTTTAAATGTCAGTAGAAAAACAGGTGAAAGACTGGTTAAGATCACAAGACACATATACTAGATATAAACCAATTGCCAGAAAACATAAATTCAGACAAACTAAAGTTAACTATCTTGGTGAGCAGATACAAATGGATCTCGTTGACATGGGTTCATATAAAAACAAAAATAAAGGTTATTACTGGATATTAACAGCTATTGAAATTCTTAGCAGATATGCATATTTGCCATTCTTGTTTACAGAAAAGACACTAATAATATGACAAAAGCAGTCACAGAACTATTGAGGCAATTTAAAGAGAGATTTGGTGATTACCCTAAATTAGCTCAATTTGATGATGGAAAGGAGTTTTACAATGTTGGTGTAAAATCGTTGTTAGAGAATCATGATATTAAGTATTTCTCCACAAACTCCGATAAAAAGGCAGCTGTCGTAGAAAGATTTAACAGAACTCTCAAAAATGCTATGTGGAAATACTTCTACAGTAAAGGAACTTATAAATGGATTGAAGTGTTGGACCAATTGGTGTATAATTACAACAATACTAAGCACAGCACCATATTAATGAAACCAAAGGATGTTAACAAAAAGAATGAAGACGAGGTTTGGACCACTCTATATGGTCATCTCTATGCTGAGTCACCATTTTAGGAGACACTGTCCGAATATCAAAATATAAGAGCATTTTCACTAAAGGCTATGAAGCCAATTTTACTGAAGAACTGTTCAAAGTGGTCAAGGTTATTCGTGGTGACCCGACAGTTTATGAAATAGAGGATCTAGAAGGTGAACCAATTATTGGGAAATTCTATGACGAGGAGTTGTCAGGTGTTGATAAAAAGGACGATGTCTATAAAGTTGAAAAAATACTAAAAAGAAAAAAGGTAAAAGGTAAAAAGATGGTTCTTGTCAAATGGCCGGGTTATGATAGTAAACATAATAAATATATAGTAATATATACAAACCATGGCTGAAGGAGAATTTGATGATATCGAAATGCAAGACTTAGGTCAAAAATACCCTGAATACAATGACATGAATTATCAGCAGCTAAATGATGAATATCAAAATCTAACACAAGAACGTTTAGATTTATTGCGCGGGAATAGCAATAATGTCAAATTAGATGATGTCAAAAAGTGAATGAGTTATATTGATCATATCTCAGAAAATAGGGAAACCGAGTCAACCTTAACTAGTAATAAATATGACAAGACAGTCACAATAAAAACCAGAAAAGGGAGTATCACATCCCCTGGATTAGATTTTCCTGAAGTAACACAAAATAAATTAGGTATAGAAAAAATAGGAAAACCTGAAAATGAACCAAAGTATGTCATTGAAACTTCATTAAAAATAAATATGATGAAAATTTCAAGCTTGATGAACTACATAATACTAAAGCACTTGAATTAATTAATAGAGTTGATAAATCAAGTATAAACAATATCAAATTCAAACCAATCAATGAAAAAAACCAATGAATATGGAAAAGAACAAGTCGTTATAAAACGTGTTAAAGGTGTACTTCAATATAATGACGCTGACACTACTAAAAAAGCCGTTAATCAGTTCAAGAAATTGATAGATGACATCGGAATAGAACAAAGAGATAGAGATGAAACTATTGAAAGAATGCCAATGGTTGATTTAGAATGGGATGACGAATTTGACAAAAACAGACCAGAAGTCATTCCTGGTTTAACTCCAAAAGAAATAACAGAAATGCGAGGTGTCCTATTTCCAAGTGAAACAATAGAAACAACAAAACGTATAGGACCTAAAAGGATGTTACAAATACAGATAGATCATATCTCAGAAACCATTGGATACACCGAACAAGAACTAGACAGGAGAAGTGATCCTGAATTAAGCCAAGCATTAGAAGAACGTATATATGGATTAAATGAGGCTAGAGAATTAACCACACGTCAAAAAATTCTAGAAGAAACCAGATACGAACAAGAAGTGGATATCACCAGATTACAGAGATTCAAAAGATGGGCTAAAGAAAACCTTCTGGGAATTTCAGCTCTGGCTATCTCTGTTGCTGGAATAATAACAACAATTGTCATTGGCGCCAGGAAAGCATTAATAAAAGGTGCACAAGCTACTGGAAAGTTTGCTAAAGCTGTCTATAACCTGGGAAAGAAACTTGGAGTTTTATTAGCACCAATATTGAATGTCATCGCTCAAGCATTGACATGGGGTGCTAAAGGTTTGGCGTTTTTGGCAAACAACCTATGGCTGTCAGCGTTAGCAGTTGCAGGGTCCATATACGATCAATACAAACAGAGGAGAAGGAAATAAAATGTATTTTAATATATATCAACAATGAATAGGACAGAGGAACAATTGATTCCAGGCTTCAGGAGAAGTCATATGGGTGCAATAAAAGGCGGAAGAACAAGGCACGTTGTCACTATGAACCCCAATAAAGCATTACCAGGGGAGGAACTGTACATCGATATTCCGAAGCTTAAACCTGACAGTTGTTTGGTTCCTGGATCACTGCATTTACTATTCGATTTCAAAGTCAGTAATACTAAAAGTAGTTTTTTGAATAATCTTTCTAATCTGTTGTAGAATCGTTATCAAATAAGACTGGCTGGGGAGACAGTTTATGATAACAGTGGAGAGAGTTTATATAATGTCCACAAGGACCTGTACAAATCTAATTCTGAAAGGGATAATATGATTGAGATTGAATATGGCATCGGGTCCACAAACCTAAGGAAGCTAATCAGTAAGGATAACAGTGGTGCAACTTCTGGAGACGCTACAAAATTATCTGAAAAACTGATGTATGATATTTACGGAACAAAGCAGAAGATCCGTTTAGACAAAATCATCAGAGACCACGGTTTATATGCACCATTTCAAATGAACAATAATTATGGATACATCATAACGTTACCCAAGTCTAGTGAAATTATGGTCGCTCAAAGTGGTCAAACTCTTGCAACTTAGTCTGGAGAACCTCCAATTGGAATATGAGACAATTGAAAGCCAATCTATGGCAAATGATGTTTCTTCTCTTTTTGCTTCTGGAAGATCTTTGTCTTATGAACACGTAACCCTTATGAAGACCACTATTTGGGAATATATGCATGTTTGGGAAAATATCAATATCCCACGAAAGTCTATGAAAGCAATTGTTATGCTGTTTACTAAACATTAAAGGACTGACAGCGAAGAGTTTGTCTATCCTAATATTTCTGAAGTAAAATTAACCATAGAAGGAGTACCTAATCAGGTATACTCTCAAGGTTTCCAAAAATCAAGATTCTATGACAAAACTATACGTTTGTTTGGTTCTAAAGACCTTAAGGATCAATTTATGACGCCTCAAAAGTTCTACAAGGACAAGTTTGCTCTGGTTATCGACCTTAGATCCAACGAAGAGTCAAATAAAACAGGAAATGGGAAGAAGATAGTGAACACACAAAACGGCGTACTTCTGGAGATCAAGAAGAGTGCACATACTGGGAATTTAAAATGCAACATTTTCGTTGTGTCTGATGGCCTTGTCAATTTCATGAACAATGATTTGAGAAGCATTCAGTATTAATTTATAATGTAATATATAGATGGAGACACCTTTCAACATGATTATATGTGGCATGACAAACTGTGGTAAAACCTATTATTTGTTACAAGTGATTGAGAAACAATTCAAAAATCACTTTGATTATATCATTTTAATTTGCCCAACTTTCACCTGGAATAAAACTTACCAAGAATGGAAATATATCAACGATCCTGATTTCATCTCTGTTGAATGTGAACAAGACAATGTTGATAAAATACTCCAACTTGTACAAGTGGTTTACAAAGGAACTAATAGTTTAATAATCCTAGATGACTGTGCTGGTAGTCAGGATGTCAAAAATAGAACCAGTAAGTTGGTCAAATTGGCTTTTTCTGCTAGACACTTTGAGCTTTCAACAATTGTTATCACACAACAGTTAAAGAGTATATCGAAACCCTATAGAGACAACTTTGCAAGGGTCATTTGCTTATGACGATATGGATGTCATTTTCCGAAGGTATCTAGGTCATAGTTCCAAAAAAGAGAGAAATGAAATTATAGAAAAGTTAAAAATCACTAAATACGCAACATTGGAAATCAATTTACGCTATCCATTCGACTATAAAATAACTACACCGCAAAAATCTGGAGTTTGTGAGAAAAAGTATAAAATATATGTTATTATATATAGAATGCCACGACGCAAGAAGGAAAAACCTGAAACTATTGATGATGTTATTGAAGAAGTGGCAACCGCGGAAGAGGAATTCAAAGATTTGTTAAACGATAATGAGGAAAAACTTGAAAAAGTTGAACCTCAGACAAAAACTGAGGACATCTCTGAAACTGTAGAAAAAAAGAGGAATATCTTATTGAAATTGGCAGAAGATGGTGACTTGGACAAATCTGTTGCTTACATGAAGAAGGCCAGTCATAAGGCAATCCAAAAACTTTATTTAAATCATGAAAGAAAAAGAATGCAAAAGGCTAATGGGTTCTTAACTGACCTGTTGATTAGTAGATTTTCTAACACACTTGGTGGACTAGATACAATTGAGTCTTCTGAGGAATTGTGTAATGAATTGAAGAAAGATGAGCTACTAAAAAGGGATGTGTTCTCATTGGTGGAAAAAATAACCCCATATATCCCATTGCTTGGAATCCTATCTGGTGGAATCACTACTGCAAAGCATATATATGGGCAGAAAACAAAAGGACAAGAGGAGGCTTCCACTTCTTCTCAAAATCCTGATGCTTGAACTTTTCCGTCTTTTGAACCATTAAACTCTTACCGTTTTATGGTTTTCCAATTCCTAGACTTATTTCATGTATTTCCCAACATTATGAAAATTCCTAGGTCGACCAAAACCCCTCTAACTGGCCTTAAGGTCGTTCAAAGTTGGTGGGGGACAAATCGGTCGCTTCCCATCGGTAGTATTGTTGGTTTGTTTGTCTGATTATTATTTACTTGTTGTGATGAATAAAAATTGTACATGCTCACCAACCATGAAGTAATCTATATTTATCATGAATCATCCTGGCAGCTGGAATCAAATTCAGCCATATAAGGAGAGGCAATAATTATATAAACATTCCCTTAAACATCCATAAGACCCTTCCTTTTAAACAGCTCCTTAAAACATCCATATTTTGGATCAAATTTATCTGGTTGGTTATTTTGGTTGGTTTGGTTATTTAATTGATTTTTGGATCAGCTTTATTTGGTTACAAGATGGTTTTGCAAATCTTTTGTTTTTGAAATTTCTTAAGTTACAATTTTTTTGGACATCTGTATTTTTATGTTCATTCCTTCTGTTGTTATATGTTTGAGTGTGGCCTCAAGAACTAGATGTATTGCTGTTGTGCAGTGTTTTTTAAATTGGTTTTTTAGATGTTGTTCTTTCATTTAACCTGCATGCTTGCATGCATGAATTGGCATAATATTTGTATAGGATAAATACCGAGAATGTCAGCTTTAAGCCAGATACATCCCTAGGGGCCTTCAGCCCCGAGGGATGTATCTGGCTTAAGGCCTCCGTTCTCGGTATTTATCTGTCTTAAAATACGATTAAAGGAGGTTTTCTTCCAGAAATGTTAAACGACACAATTGTTTTTGTTTTGAGAATTAAAAACCATGTATTCAGTTTGTGTTCCTACTTGTATTCATTGTTGTCAGGTATTGTATATACATTCCCCACCAGCTTTTCAAATTTAAAGCTCTTTTGTTTAGATAGGTCTCTGCAGGATAAAACCCTCAAAAGAACAAAGAAAACCGACTTAATCATGTTTTGATGAGAATTAACACCACAGTTTTGAATGAAAACTTTATAAAACTTTTTTTATTTGACAGTTCTTGTCTGTCATTACAATGACCTTAATGTAAATTGCCTGATAAAGGAATAAGCACATTCCAAAACATGTCACAAATAAAGTATTCAATCAAAACTGTGGTGTTAATTCTTGAAATATGTGTGTATGTATTTATATGAAATACAGCTAGTGTAGGGTCATGATATATATTCCTTCATAAACAACTTTACCAGCTCATCAGAACATTCATATTGGGGGACCTGAAAATATGGATCTAACTGAATTCAAGTGGAAATGTCTTGCTGTAAGGTTTTTCTCATGCTGGGGACAATAGCATGATCACATAGGAATTTTATTAAAATTTGAACTTTTTAGTCATAAAAAAATTGCTGATTTTATGAAGACCTGTATTATTTACTTCCATGTTTTAGTCAGTTTCCTTTAGTTCTCATTTTTAGGGACCTTTAGAAATAATGTTCCTGGAAATTTGGCAAATTTGGGGGCACTGAAACCCTGCCAGTGCTCTATTTCCAACAGGCCTGCTTCAATCACGTACAATGGTTCAATTTGCAGCAAATATACTCCACATTTAGCTATTTTTATCAGCATGCAAACTTTCCAAAAATTTATTTTAAGTTTCCTTCATTTCAGATTTTTGGAGATTATTACCATCTAATTGATAAACGAAATTGGGAACTGGCAGATAAACCTAATGAGGACGTCACTAATGCTCTGAAATCTAATCGGGAGGTACACAGTAATGCTGCTCCTATAATATTGATTTAATTTGGCCATTTTAAACAATATTTTGTTTTATAATTGTTGATTGTCATTTTTGGTGTGGCAGGCAGTAATTTTCACGTATTTTAAGTGTTCAAAAGAAAACAAGAACATGGTACAAGAAGATTCTAAAAGCAAACAACAAAAAACTAATAACATGCTATTTGTCAATAGTTGAAGTTAATCAACCACAGAAAAAGGTTAAATGCAGGTGTTGATACAAACTTAATGTGTATTTTGCTTTTGAAGGTGTTTGATGTTGCCTTTGTAAAAAACAAAATGCACACTCTAGTGTAAGTCATTCTTTTTAAGAATAACCAGATTTTAAGCAGATGTTTTTGTAGTTAAATCCAAATTTGATAATTTACAAGGTCCTATGCCTGAAAATTGGTGTTGAATTTGAAAGTGATTTCAAAATCAGTTGACATAATTATAAGCGGTATAACTACTAGTCTAAGAGTTGGTATCCAAAGTATATTGATCTTAAAAATGCCTGAAATGTGGTCTCTCTTAGTCAAAGAGTGAATATTCTGATCTGTAAAGTACAGCTGAGCCTGACAAACACCAGGGTGACCATATGAGATTGAGTGAAAACTAAGCATCACAACATTCGTGTTATTGTGGTTTGATTATGCCATTATTATGGGTTGATAAAGGGCTTCATTCAGGTGTTATATTAATATGATGGTAATGTTTGGTATGTTTATTGTGCAATTATATTTTTTTCACCCTTGACCGTTTTCAAGAACACATCTACCACCAAAACTGACCCAAGAATATGATAAATTTACATGAAGAGGAACTTTTTATGTTAAAATATTTCTATTTTAAATGTATGCTTTTTGACATAGTAGGGCCCATTTGTTTGCATATAAAAGAACAAATTTTAGGCCATTTTTGAACAGATTGTTACAACACTAGAGGCTGAACACGAAAGTAGCAAGATTGTTTCCTGGACTGAACAACATTTTTGTTGACATTGTTCAGTGGGCTCAGCACAACATTGTTAACAGGATCATGTAGTCCAACTTACTTTGCAGGTTGCAGCACAACATTCATCACAATATGCAGTACAACATTGTTCACAGTGTGCAGTACAACATTGTTTATAGTGTGCAGTACAACATTGTTCACTTTGTACAGTACAACATTGTTCACTTTGTGCAGTACAACATTGTTCACAGTGTGCAGTACAACATTGTTCACAGTGTGCAGTACAACATTGTTCACAGTGTGCAGTACAACATTGTTCACAGTGTGCAGTACAACATTGTTCACAGTGTACAGTACAACATTGTTCACAGTGTACAGTACAACATTGTTCACAGTGTGCAGTACAACATTGTTCACAGTGTGCAGTACAACATTGTTCACAGTGTGAAGTACAACATTGTTCACAGTGTACAGTACAACATTGTTCACAGTGTACAGTACAACATTGTTCACAGTGTGCACTACAACATTGTTCACTTTGTACAGTACAACATTGTTCACAGTGTGCAGTACAACACTGTTCACAGTGTGCAGTACAACATTGTTCACAATATGCAGTATAACATTGTTCACAGTGTGCAGTACAACATTGTTCACAGTGTACAGTACAACATTGTTCACAGTGTACAGTACAACATTGTTCACAGTGTGCACTTCAACATTGTTCATTTTGTACAGTACAACATTGTTCACAGTGTGCAGTACAACACTGTTCACAGTGTGCAGTACAACATTGTTCACAATATGCAGTACAACATTGTTCATAGTGTGCAGTACAACATTATTCACATTGTTCAACACAACATTGTTCACAGTGTGCAGTACAACATTGTTCACAGTATACAGTACAACATTGTTCATAGTGTGCAGTACAATATTGTTCACATTGTGCAGTACAACATTGTTGACAGTGTACAACACAACATTGTTCACAGTGTGCAGTACAATATTATTCAAAGTGTACGGTACAACATTGTTCTCAATGTCCTACACATCATTGTTCACAGTGTGCAACACAACATCGTTCTCAAGGTGCAGCGTAACATTCACAGTGTGCTATAAAAGACTGTCTGGTCACAAGGTGTAGCACACCATTGTTCCCAGTGTTGCAGCACAACATTTTGATGTCAATTAACAACTGTGAACAAATTGTGTGTTTTTACATGTGCTGGTCTAGAGCATCTTAGTCACTTCTTGAAAATCATTTCTTGAATGAATACCTTTCAATACCTTTCATTCACCTGCCCGAAGAGGTGAATATGAGGTATTATGAATAGGTTCTAGACCAATCAAAATGCAACAAGCTTTAAAATTAGATTGTTTGCTTTGACCTTGTATGAGATAATAGTTGGTAAGGATTAAGATTGAGACATAACATTTTAGATTTTGTGTTGTAACTTTGAAAATAAAACTCAAACTCATACAGAAATTGTATGTGAAGAAAAGTCATCCAGAAAGTTGTATATAAAGTGTTTTATCAAATAAAATATATTTCCCCAATTCATCGGTGATTTATCATTGCTCCAAATGAACCACACCTTTCAGGTATGAAGGTGCAGTGCTGTTTCAGTCATTCTGAGCTTAGGTATAACACTTATGTATTATCAATGGTAGTTACCTACTGTAGATGCTTTTACTGAGTCAGACATTAAATTTTAAAGTTGAAACAATGGCTAAGTAGCAGTCTGTAGGTAAACAAATGGCTGTCACTCTCTAATTTAGTTTTCTTTAAAATGGAATTTATACAAACTGGTCTCAAACTTTTTGTTTTCCTATGACTTCAACCATGCTAATTTGTTGACAAATATCAACATGCTGTGTGTATAATTATCTTAATTTCAGGTAAAATGGGTAGAGCAACAAGTAGTCGAAGAATACAGTGCAAGATCACTGTCTTTTAACGATGCTGATTGGAACAGACAGTGGTATTTGGTGAGAAACATTTTTTGAACATCTTTTAACTTAAAAAAATGGGGTCCAAAGTGGTACCTTTTAACTGGTTGTTACAGAAGTTTTTTTTTGTCAGTCATGCACTTTATATAAGATAGAATTTACTGGAACAGGTCTAATTTAAGGGAGATAACAGTATTCACTTCAGTCTTCCAACCTTCTCATGTGTTTCTGGATTAATGATTTAATGGATTACTACCTGCAGTTTGTTTGTTGTTTTTTTTCTTCAGATTCGAAGTCGCATTTCTGTTGCACAACAAATCCACTTGTTAGATCTACTTTTCGTCATTTGTAGGCTGTTCAATTTAGCCCTGAGATCAGAAAAATACTTGTTTTTGTTGCATCTTTAAGTACCAAGTACATGAAGTGAAATCTTAGGAAACTTAAGCAAAATATACAAGATAAAATATAGTCCTAAGAGGAACATCTTGAAAACTCAGAATACGAGTCAAAATCAAGATGAAAGTTGAATCAGTAATATTTCGTTTTTATTTTTATTGTGGTTTTGAAATAAACCGAAATGTAATTGATTCAACTTTCGTCTTGATTTTGACTCGTATTCTGAGTTTTCAAGATGTTCCTCTTTGGAATATATTTTATCTTGTATTAAGTAAAATACTTTATGAAAATCGAGAAATGTTATTTTTTTGAAAAGCTCAGCCATTAATTATGCTTTTAACAGAGGCCTGAAAATGGTGGCAATTACCTAGTCTAGATAATGACCCCCAGTTCGAAAAGACTGATTATCATGATTATGGATGATAAGAGTTATCAGTGACTGATCCAAAGGAAGAGTTCAGGGGGTTTAAACCCCCCTGTTGAGCACTAAACAGTGTGGTGATTCCTTGCCATAGTCTCGATGTTTACATGACAATCCTTGCAATAAATAAAATCTGCATCCTTTTTTCTTTAATGGTACACCCCTTTTGAGTGATCAAGGAACCAACACTCCTTTAAAAACCCAGAATAATCAACAGCCTGGCTAACCACCCCTTCCCCCAAAACCTCGGACCCCACCTGGCCTGGCAAATTCCAGGTTCATCAAGGTTATGACATTAACAGTGACAACAGTTTGGACGTAATCAATACAGGGGCTGATTCACACTCAAGTTTGGAAGAGAGCGAAATAAAAGAGGAAAAGCAAAAGTTGGGAAGCTAATCATCCTTACTTGCAGCGTCTGGGCTGAATTACGAAGGACGCAGATCAACGTGGTCGAGTCGAAGGCATATTAAAGGCGCCGCAAGCAGCCACCATTCGACCTATACTTGTCCACGGAGCACAGCTATGATGTAAGGGTTGATTTTATTGAGGGGGGAAAACCGGAGTACCCGGAGAAAACCCTCGAAGCACAGCAGAGACCAACTACAACTCTACTCACATGAGACCCAAGCGAGTCAACACGTGGTTACCATTAGAGGTGACCCATCCAACTTGTAACCACGGTCGATCGGGCTTAAGTTGGAGCCCCAGCGGTGAGAAGCAACGCGCTAACCGCATTCACCATTGGGGTTACTGGATCAACAGTTACCCCAATGCCCCCGGTTTCTGGGAGCCATGACCCCTTTAGCCCCTCGCTGGATCCTCCAGTGAATCAATATAATTTAAACGTACATTTATCACCATTCTTAGAAAGAGACGACTGCTGGAAGGATAACGCATAATGTTGAAGCCGTCTGGAAAAAAGGATATACTGGAAGAAAAACGACAGTCGTTGTCGTCGATGGAGGAGTGAGGAAAACCCATCAGGAATTCGAAGATCGTTACGTAAGTGGCGCTTAGTGTGACGTCTGGTACAGCATGCAATTTTCAGTGGGAGCGGCTTTATTTTTTGATCAGATGTTATACATTTATGACATAACAAAATTATAAAAAGAATTAGCACCAAAACACCAAACAGCTGAGGATGCAAACGAGACTCGAAGTCGCTTGGTAGAGACCAATCGAAAGACAATTTCGATAAGACATATTTTCAGGTGAGAATATTTCGTGTCTCTTTCGTGTGTCAGAAGAGAACATATAGGTAAGCGACTCGGTTATGAATTTTGAGAGTCAGGCTGCTTTTCGGTTACCGCGCCTTTAAAGAGTTGTTTACAAGTGCGATTTAGTGCCTTGTGATTGACATCTTGGAGTATGTGTTCAACTGATGAGAGCGTCGAGGACAAACTGCGTCGAATCATAAGCGAATATCTCGCTTCATAGACTGTTACGAGTTTATTACATACACCAGGGTGACAACGGCCCTCAAAGGGCTGTTTACACGTGCGATTTTGTGCCTTGGGATTGACATCTTGGAGTATGTGTTCAACTGGTGAGAGCGTCGAGGACAAACTCAAGCTAATCATAAGCGGATGTGTTGCTACATAGACTGTGATGAGTTTATTACATACACCAGGATGACTATCGCAACTTGCAAAATCGCACAAGTAAACGCCCCTTAACATTGTATAATTCATCTTATGGCACTATCTTTGAAGAATACGTTCCATTAGGAATGCCTACCAAAGCGAATCAGGCGAAAATATTTTTGAAGATCTGTTTTTTTAATTATTTTGCCTTCGTACATTGTATAATTCGTTTTAGGGTATTATCCCTGAAGAGTGTGACTCAAACAATGCATTGAGTGACAGCGTTTATCGTCCTTGTGCGATGTCAACATTATGTACAATATAGAAGGATAGATAGAAGTATTTCTTGTTTATTTTGTGTTTAGGTTCATAATATTGGACAAATGAATCGGGCAGAATTTGGGGGATTCGTTTTTCGAACACTGATTTGTTACATTGAATCATTTGTCTGAAGACGTTATCCCTAAAGTATATGGATCGAACTAAAACCTTTATTTCATCCGTAGGAATTGAAGTAGTTGTCCAATTTTTCAGTAACGTTTACATATTTATTAGCCTTACCGCGCACACCAGTATAAAATTATTTACGGGCTATCTTGAGATACATATAAGTGTTGCGTAAAGATTCCGCAGGCTACCGAAATACACGTATTTTTATCCACAATGAGTGTAAGTTCGCCTGCTTAAAAGCCATCATAATAAACATTTGACGTTACAAGACATCGGATCAGTTGAAACACATGTTTATCATTCCGATGGGTAGTGTATTACGAGAGAAAAACAATCAGAAGCGTCTTAACGTTTTTTCCGTCAGCAAATTAAAACTTGTTATTTGTTATTTTTTGTCATACGCTCTGTTATAAAAGAGATTATTAGATCTTTGTTTGCTCAGCCCAGTTACGGATACATTCGGGAAGTTGGATTGGCACTCCAATCCAAAAGCTAGAGATGCGGTCGATTTTCGCGTCTAGAAACTCTTAGGCTTTCTTCGTGCACTCTTAACGTCGCAAGTATATTCAGAACAAGGGGCCCTAATCCATGAGCCATTCTTTAATTGGTGAATATACGGTAGATCATTACTAATTTTTTATTATTAATTTTGTCAGCATTTCATTCGAGGATTTGCCATAAACTGCTAGTTGTGTATCATCTACCAATCACTATGATTGCTTTAGTTACCGATCAATGTGAGGTAGCAACAGCGAATGATCAATCAGTCGCAAAAAGTGAAACTGTTCTTATAACCATACCGTGTCGTGTAGGTGTATATTCAAAATTTGTCGAACGCTGATGGGGAAAGTCTGAAAGGGAGTTCTTTTGGTTTTTAGTTAAGGGGATCGATATAATACACTAATTAAATAGTATTTTAATATAGAAAAGACCTGCTAATGGAGTGATCAAATATTTCCCGGCAATTAAAATAAATAAATAAATAAATGTTGCACTTTATCATTTTACTCTGGCTAATGCTGGACAATTTTACCCGTCAAAGCGAGACATCTTAGCCGGGCAAGGATTAATCAATTAATCGTGTCCGTCCTCTGCTGAAATCGGCGTGCAAAGTCGCCCATCATGACCGGCTACATGCTACTGACTCAAATCAACGTGGTTTATGTAATTCCTTAATAGGCTGCTCAAAAAAGCATTTTCTACGAACAATTTTGCTTTGGTAATATTTATACCGGAAGCGTTTCTTTAAGAGTTATCTTTCTTTTAGGACGAATCTGTGAGCCAGGATTTAGTCGAAGATTCTGGGCCTCCATCGTCTGAGTAAGTTAATGAGCGGGTTTTGTTTCATTAATTTGTTTGAGTTTTCCATTGAAATAGTATTACAGGCAAAGAATTAAATACCGTGTTTTCTGTAAGAATGCCGTCTTTCTCCTTTAAAATAGAGACTTTACTAAAAGTTACATTTATTACAGTTTCATCAGACACATGAATGAATGTGTTTCTAATCTTCACACTGTGTGAATGGCATTAGTACAAGCTACAACTTGTATCCAGCATTAATAAGCGGAACTGTTGCCTCGGCTCTCTTATCATCCCCAAATTCAGTAAAATGACTGGTGTTACTCCTACAAGAGCTGTACCACGTTTGAAAACTGTATATGTATTTGTTTGTACGTTATGTCCCTTTCACGTGTAATTAATGAAGAAAATTTATTTGTTTCCTGAAGACATGGAACGAAATGTGCCGGGGTGATCGCTGCTGCAGGAGGTAATGGTTTATGTGGAGTAGGTGTGGCACACCACTCCACAATAGGAGGTCAGTATTCTTAGAGAACATTTTATTGAAGCAAATAGCTGGCAATATCGTTTCAGACCCATACCTAATGGAAGGGTGGTGGGAATGACCCCTTGAAATTTGCTAAAAAAAAGCTGAAAGAGAAAGAATATAGGAAACGTTTGTCTTTGACCTAGGTCCTAATCCCTGACCATAGCCATCCTCAGACACGAGTGTTTTACTGGGAAATCGACGTCTCGTAAAACTCGTACGAATGTACGTTTGGGACCCTAGTAACGTCTTCTATATCCTCATTAGTATATTTTAGACGTCATTGCCTTGATTTTGCTCGGTTGTTTGAGCAAAACGTTAAACGCCGTTGAAAAAGTGACGAGTGGTAGATTCGTGAAGTTCACTGAAGCTAATGTTAAATTGTTATTTGATGAGCAAGAAAGTGCCAAGTCGAAGAACCAAACCTCGTACAGTCTATCATTTTTCAAGGCGTTTTCGGGAATAAAGTATTCTACTGTTGAGTTAACTTGTGTTTTTATGTCTTATAATAGTCATTTCTGAAAAAACTCGCAGTACGTGCTTTAGTAGATCCAAAACACTTGCCTGTCGCCTCGTGTTTTAAATTTGATAAAGCATTCCTGCTCGTACTATTTATTACTCGTTTCCTGCGCTTATCCGTGGGATATTTTCTGGACCCTCGAGGGAAAGGTCCATATCTTGTCGACAACGTATGATGTCCTCTATAAATAACACTGACTGTTATGGTAAAGGTCATGTCATGTCCGTAGTACACGAGGATCAACCAAAGGAATCTGAATAGGATGATCAAATAATGGGACCTGGCATGTAGACCTGCCAAGTTTTCACCCTTTTAGGTTAGACCCACACAAGAACTCTCGAAATGTAGTGGGTATGTGTTTCAGTGTCTTATCATCTGCACGACTATTAAAACTTAAATTTCAGCTCTTATATTGGCTCAACCGTACGTTCCCGCGGTCATGTAGTAATCCTTAGAACTCAAAAAAGACAACTAATAAAGTCGTATTTCCATCACTGACATTGCTATTCATACTTCCATTGTATTTTTCATTCCCGGAAGGTGTTCGACTTTTCAATAAAGAACAAGCAACAGATGCAGCAGAAGCCAGAGCATTTTTTCCAAGTGATGCCGCTTTGCAAAAGGTTTACATATTTTCAAATAGTTGGGGTCCTTTAGATAACGGATATACCATACGTGCACCAAGGACTTTGGCTGAAAAAGCCTTGGAAAGAGGAGCCCAGATGGTTAGTATTTAACAATCACGTGTGTGCATTGTGTAATATACACCTTTTGCTCTTCATTACCAGAAAATATACTATCATTACGCCAACCTCAAACTCATTAACGCGAAGATACATTCATTTTATTCAATCGACATTCACTAGCGTAGATACGCAACCATTTCCAATGAAGGGCATTCCATAGCGCCAACAGACGATCATTAACACCTTTCTACTATATTTTAAGGATAATAAAATTTCAATTACGCATGATAGATATCTTGCGTAATTGAAATTTTATTATCCCTAATGTATTGTAGAATGATGTTAATGGTCGTCTGTTAGCGCTATGGAATGCCCTTAGATGCAAATGGTTGCGTATCTACGCTAATGAATGTCGATGGAATAAAATGAATGTATTTTTGCGTTAATGAGTTTGAGGTTGGTGTTAAAGATAGTGTATTTTCTGGTAATGAACGACAAAAGGTGTGATAAAGATAAAATAAAATTTTAATTATGCAAGAGATATATCTTGTGAAATTGAAATTTATTATCCCTAATGTATCGAAGAATGGTGTTAATGGTCGTCTATTGGCGCTATAGAATGCCTTTCGATGCAAATGGTTGCGTATCTACGCTAGTGAATGTTGATTGAATAAAATGAATGCATTTTTGCATGAATGAATTTGAGGTTGGCGTTAATGATAGTATATTTTCTGGTAATGAACAGCAAAAGGTGTATATATGTAGGCTTTCAGCGTTAATGTAAATCATTCTCTGAAGATGTTGTGATGCGACAACGAAACGTTGGAATACTATTAAATATTATGATTTTACTTCTCTCTCAATGGCTTTGATAAAGATATGCTGGGCTTTGATATTTCTAATTAGTAATTGAACAATTAATCTACTTTCTCAGGGCCGAGGTGGACGTGGATTTATCTACGTTTTTTCATCCGGTAATGGCGGCTTCCCATTTGGAGATAGCTGTGCATTTGATGGTTATGTGAATAGCATTTATACCATTTCTGTTACCAGTGTTGGACAAGACGGCACGATTCCCAAACATTCTGAGCGTTGTGGAGCAATTATGACATCTGTTTATTCACATAACTTGGTAAGTGTTTTGTTACTTTTTCAAAAGGTCGTTAATAATTCCTGAGAAAATCGCAAAGGAAAATTATAGCCAGGTAATATCTTTAAATGAAACAAATATCCGTTCGCTTATCTCGTCAAACGTTTGCGGCTCAGAAAACATTAATTTTCTAACTTTCTTCGTCAAAAGTATGGACCACAAGACAAGCTCATCCTTATAATTATAAAGGTAAATGCTCAGCGAAGAATTCGAGTGAAACACATGATTAAACACGTAGTCAGCATCAATATTAAACATAAACTGAATAGCTAACGCTTTGTCAAGGCTCACAACTTCGTCATTGTGAGGTACAATGAAATAAGAACTAAATTTGTGCACATGATTGTTTGACTGAATTGCGACAATATGTGAAGTGAGAAACAATAATTATGATTTCAAAATTTAGTCCTAACCCTCCTTTAACTTATTGTCTTGCGTGCATCACTAGTGTCACTAGTTTTAATTAATTCTGTCACATAGTCGGAAAATTTTTCAAACGTCAATCGTGTTGTAGTTGTTTCTTTAATGGTCCATGCAATATTATCCTACCATTTATTTGTTTATTTTATGACAGGTTACTGTTTCAAATAAGAGTGATACCGAATGTGTTTACGACTTTGGGCAAACCTCCGCAGCTGCGGCATTTGTCTCCGGCATAATTGCATTAGCTCTGGAAGCGAAGTAAGCCATGGTGTTAGCTTATATTCTAATGAATGCCTCTAAGCTTTCGATGTGTAAACTTTACTTTTAAGTCAACATACGTCCTCTCCAAATTTTTCTCGTCTCTCTTTCATACAGTGCCAGTCTAATAGTAGTTTTGTAATTTTGTGCATGTCGGTACCGTTACAAATCGACCGATAGTTGCTGTCCTTAAAGACTGTATTACGGATCGATCAACAGGCTCTATAATGAGAGTACATAACACAAACACGCATACTTCATGTCTATATGTAGTAATTATATAGCTAACTGTTTGTGAAATATTTTGTAGTTCGGTCAGTTCTTCTACGGATAAGCTTTCAACTCATATCGTAGCAGCAGCCAAAAATAAGATTGTTAACTGCGAATGTTTGACTGAGAGAGGGAGGAAACCGACGGGTTTTTAATGGTCTATTTACATTGGAAAAAGCTGTCCTTGGTGTTAAGGTCCAACAACGAACAACTTTTCCCCTTCATGTCGACCGCTTACCAAAGGTTTAGATTTAGTAAATTTATCTCAGTTAATAGAGTAACGTCGGGTCCTCCTCTGAGCTAATGCTTAATTTCCCCTCCCTTGAGCAAGCTTGTAGACAATTAGGTCTCACCAACCGGTGATCTCGCGTCATCAACTTCAAAGCAATCTTCCAGTCGTCAGAATTGTTCAAAACAAGATCACTCTGACATGTCGAGCGTTGTCTCACTTTAGAGTTACCCTATCTTGTAAACCTAGCGACACTCCGCCCAGGGTCACCCAGACTCCATAGGTAACTTCACGGTGTCTCAAGTAAATAATTTAGTGTCACTTACACAAAACTGTGTGAAAAGCTGGCACACCAAAGGGGGCTCGGGGTGTGGGAGTTTTCTGCTGGGGACTACTTTCTCCCATATAAACAGGCCTGTAAGTGGACAGCAGCGGTGTCGTGTATCCGGAATCAAATGGAATGTAATGTGCAATGTGCAAAACCACATGCGTTGACGGCCCTTAACGTTAATTATCTGAAGTGATTCGCAACGTTTTTTGTGTATCGTCTTTGCATATCCTGACCAGCTTTCGTGGTATTTACTGAAGTATAAACACTGTAGGTAGCTGACGAACATGTTTATTTGTCGTTACTGTAGTTCGAAACTCTCATGGCGAGATGTTCAGCATCTAATAGCACGATCTAGCAGCCCAAAAGGCGTCAAAGATAGTAGGGCTAAATGGGTAACGAACAAGGCAGGATTTACTGGTAAGCAGCTGTACAGTTAAACTTTCTATATAACCGTTTTCATTCTGCTGTTACAGGGAAGTAGTAATCATGCAACGAAACTATGTATAGGCAATCACTGGCCGTCGTGATTAGAACCAAGCTTCAGTCGAAAAAGTACCATAACGTCGCGAACGTCGTCCCTGTATTTTAAGTCTTTATGAAGGTGATGCGGTATGGGTTACTCTCTGCTTTTTGCTTGGAGAAAACTCCATGCTCTCCCGAAAAATGTTCAATATCATCGAAGAATAGGAGTTAATTCATTTAACACCGGATAGATTGGGTTCAAATGGATCGCGAAGTATCTGAGTAACTGTTAAGTTAAAAGTTTGCAAGGTAATCGACGTTAAAAGATTGAGTTGGAGTGCTGTTCAGAACTATTTTTATTGCTGATTACGGTAGCCTTTCATTGCTATGTTTTTCCGAAGGCCGTGTGACATACAATCCTAAAATGAAAGTAAATATAAAGTTTCTAAATAATTGTAATTATAATTAGTACTAATAATTGCTACAAGTTTATAAATTATCCAAATATGTGTTTGAAAATCAGCAAAAAGATGCAAAAAACGAGAGAGTTATTGGTTTGTTTAACTATATCGATAGATATCTTGTTCCAGGTTGCAGCATCACGATATGAAAAACTATGTTTTAGGAAGTTCGTTGAAGGTTTAGGCGAATGTAGTTTCAAATTATTGTTTCACAGCTGATAATAATTGTTTAATTAATATTGTGGAACCATTGCTTTTACGACTTTCAGCACAATTTTTATAATTCGAGTTTCTTGAAATTATTTCTTTTTTATTATTGGGTTCTATTTTAGTGTCTTTTAATGAGAAGATCTGATGCGATAGATCAAACTTGTTATCGCCCAAACAGCTCAATTTTTATTTTTATTAGGATCTATTTTAGTGTCTCGAACATTTCAGAAGATGTGATTCTATAGATCAAATTTTTATCAAACAAATAGCTCTTTTTTTTTATTTTTTTTTGTTTTAACAATTTACTGATATGGGTAGTTGCTGTCATACCAAATGGTTCAACAGTAATTGTAATGGGGTTGCATGTACGAGTGAGGTATTAACCATTAATAGGAAATCTTAGGTCACAAAATCTTTGGCTTTTCATTATAAGGCTCTGCTTTAGGATGTCCTTTGGCACAGATCGCCGTTATTTTTCTTCTATTACAGCCGATCATCTATTATTATGCTTAAAAAACTTATTAACAATTTATGAGGAAAATATAAAGAAAAGTCATAACTGTGTCGTGTTTTTGTATGTGATAAAAACACGCTCACTTTCCTACTCCAATTTTCTCGGCTTAAAAAACATTAATTTTCAAACTTTCTTCGTCAATTAGCGTATAAGGCCGGAGTTTGTTTTTAAAGCCGTTCAAAAAACTCGCAGTACGTGATTTATCGGATCAAAAACATTTCAATAAACATGTTAGCAAGTTCTTGTTACCAATTCTGTAGGTTTTAATTTGATATGGTTTTTTTGGCCGCCATTTTTTGGTCTTGTTAGGTGCTCGGGCTGTTAGACAAACAGCCCGAGCCTGTGTGTTCGGTGACCTTAAATGAACAGCGTCCCGTAATCCAGACAGTTGCAAGAAATGCATTCATTCCTTCTGGTTTTATTTTTTTTGTGAATACAGTGAACGAGTTTTTGGGCTTTGGAGTCCTGGATCCGTTGACTTTAGTCAATTATGCAGAGAAATGGAATGTCAGCGTTCCTCCTCAGAGAAAATGTAACCTAGATTTGGCCTCTGGGGAAAGGTAAGAGAACTGCTTAAATTATAATTTTTCAATGAAATTCGCGAACAACTTACACAATTCCTCGTTTTAAGGTCGTGTAAGAACATACGATGCTCACTTTTTAGTCGTGATTCCTGTCTTGCGCAATTAGAAAAGGAGATGAAACGCATCTTTATCCTTATCAAAATAAGACCGTAACGCACTTACACCCTTTCAACTGAAACATCTCGCACTAAATTTAAGGTCGAATTAAGGTGCATATTAGAGATGCGTTTAAACTTACTGTAGATTTCACGTAAAGTCATCGCGTTACTACTGTTATGTTCGTTGACTACTACTTAGGCGAGTTTTAGAATCGATAACTAGGAATATAAACTGTATATCCTTGATATAAATACGCCTACCAGAAGGCGACCAAAAAGGCAAATTACCGTTGCTATTATTTTTAGGAGTAATGTTCGTTTGGGTCTTTGAAGCGTTAGTTTACTGTCCAAAAGAATTTTGATTCATTTTCGAGTCGCTTAGCTCTTGTAAAGATAGAATGGCTTAGTTATATTTTTAAAAAATTCACCTTAGCTTTCCATATCTATAATTACCGATGCTGAAATTAGCTGTCTTTTAATTGCTGGTTAGGAACTGAAAACTGCAGGGAACCTCGTCATGAAACTAATTCTTATGTTATAGAGATAAACCGATTCCAGTCACACTTTCCTTGACGTTGAGAGAGTCCTCGTGTAGAGATGGACTAATTAAAAGTGTAGAACACGTGCAACTAAAAGTAAATCTGCAGTATTCAAGACGTGGGGTTATCGCCATTGACGTCACTTCGCCATCCAACACGAAATCCAGATTTGTTTATCCACGCGTATATGATGCTATAACAGAAAGAACGAGTTATAGCAATTTAGTAACTACAAGCTTGCACTTTTGGGGCGAACCGGCTCTGGGCACATGGTCTGTGACTGTCAAAAATGGGTTGCTTGACGACTTACCAGGAAATGGTAAGTGATAACGAAATTAACATGAAAGCGGTCTTCGATTAGCATTGATCGTCTTTTCCGTCAGCATTACGCTGTTCTTATGGTTACTCGAATCTCAGTTTCATGAGTGAGGAATTATATATTTTGACAGCCATTGTAAAGAAACACGACTTTCTTACTTTAAAAACATTTCGAATCTTTTACAGTTACATGGGTGGGCAGCTGGCGGGCGATTTAAAGACTCTGTTATAGACGTTAGATTTATCCTTTATAAATACTTCACATTATTATGCGTCTCAGTTCGTTATACGGTCTGTGCACAAAATGATGCGCGTTGATTGGCTGTCTAGTCGTGGGATAAGTTTTGCATGCAGAAAGACAAACAAGCTAGATTCAAGTTTGTTTTAATGTTAGTTAAAAGCGATGAAGGAACCAAAACCCATGTAATAAATACTTTAATAACCTCGCTTGTTTGGTCATTTAAGGAAAGCATTTGACTTCGGTTTTTTCGTGCAGGGCTCACTCTTTCATCGCTCGATCTGTACGAAAACATCAGGCAAACTCTTTTCCGTACAGACGTCACCTGGTTAATAATTAATTATGACTGGCAACGACATATGAGGACCTTTAACAGATAATGGTCATGAGTTAACTTCAGAAACATAAGAGACGAATGGAATGGGACCGTGGGCCAGCTAAAATCGATTAAATCGGGATTTTTCGCCATTTATTGAAATCCTCAGTAGTTTGATGCAGTATCACAAATGATGAGATATTTTGAAATTATTGCGAAAAAGTGCAAACTCCTAGGGGGCCATAGCCCTCCCCCAGCATTAGTGTCTCGGAAATGGGGATTTTTGGTTTTTTTACAATTATGAGGATTTTAAAAACTTCGAACCATTAATGGAGATATGAGGAACATTTTGGAATTAATGGCAGGAAGTAGAAATTTCTTAAACCTGATTACTATAAATTTCCGAGGAGAACAGTTCGAAACAGTGCTCTGTTGAGTAAACTTTTGTCAGTGTCCAGCAGGTGTAGGAGCGAAAATGAGGCGCAGATAACAGTACTTCATACTCTTTGTTTCACCAGAAAAGGACGAAAATGAAAAACTGGATTAAAAGCACACGGGACTTTTCCAGGGAAATAAAGCAGCGTGAAATAATTGAAGTGGTAGATCCATGGAGGGGTGCAGCCGCTGTGAAGAAACCTTTGAGACAAAGTGTGACTCTATTTTGGAACAGCTTGGCGTTGACCAAGCTGTGGCCGTCCCAGAAATCAACTATTACTGGGCACGATTTCGTTTTTTTCAGAAAATCTCGGTTGTGTGGACGTTTGCTTGTGTTCAAGAAAAGTATCCGAGCGACACGGCTCGTTTGAATATGTGATGCATGAAAGAGTGACTACTGCGGAAATACATGCTAAATAATAACATGCTAATCTTTTCCAGGAAAAAGATACCTCGTAAAATTATTGCATCTGCTTACGTCTTTGACCCAAGAAACAAAGTGCCGGAAAATCTTGCTCTTTTCCCCGCTAAATCCTAGAAGCAGCGATGTTACTGGCTAATAGTAATTTACATTAAATGATATAAAAGTAGGATACTACGTAAGCATTGTTAAATTAGGTAAAAAGTTCAAAGGTTAACAACTGTCGTGACTGATCTCAAAGAATTCCTAGAATTCAGTTACCATCCTTTGTACTTTTTACCTCAATTGACGTTATGCTTTTTCTATAACTAAATTCTAGGAACTTTGGCAGACGTTAGTTTGATCTTTTATGGAACAAGTGAGTCGTTTAATGGCAACAGTGTTCCTAATGGTGATGGAAGCAATGTTAATCCTAATGATGACGGTGAGTTCACTCTTTGCATTGTCTGTATGATCTCTCCAACTACATAAGAAAAGGATGGGCTACGTTTTGTGCTCGCGGGTCTTTCTAGGAATTCGACCCGGTCTCGCGGTCCAAGGTTGGCTTTGGGATTATGAAAGTCAGTTTCGAAGAGGCAGCTTTCGAAAGAACAATAAATACCGTTCGAGATCTTCCTTCAGGTTGTAAATTGTCCATATCTAGCTTAACACGTTTAAAAATAGCGTAGCTAGCTTAGGTGGTGTTGGTAGCCAACTAGAGAAGAATGCACTAGTACAATTCTATGGATCCATATATGAGTCTATCCATCGACCCATCTATATTCTATCGGTCTACTAGTTACCCACATACCTCACCCTCTCCATACCAATACTCACCAGTCTACCCGCCTACCTATCTACCTACCTGCATACTTTCCAACCTGCCCACCCACCTACTTACCCATCTACCTATCGACGGACTAACCGACCTTTCTAGCCACGTGAAAAATGGCTTGACTGATCTGCACCAAACTGCTGGAATGGACGATGTTTTATCGCTTGCCAGGTCGCTAGCCGAAAATATTTCGATTCCACGGCCAACGAACATCAGTGGCGAAGTGAACGAATTTCGACACCTTTTCTGTTCTCGCCAAACCGTTAGTCACACTGACGCGCTCGAGCCGTGACCGTAGCACACGAAAGATTCTTTTTGAGGATTTTTGGAAGTGAGCATTAAAGAGCCGTCTTAAAACGAAGGAAATAATCCAATTCAAATCTTCTCCTTCCCGGTGTTGAGCTAATTCAAACTGGAAACATCGCAATGTGCTTTGGTTTTTTTCTGACGAATGAACGTCGAAATCAAACCCGGCTGTGGTCCTTTTGTGGGGACCACCGAACCGTGGAAACTCGAGCAGCGAAGCCGTGAGCAGTACTGTCTAAAACAAAACAAACAAACTGACCTGAGTTTCTAAACAAAACCCTGGAAGCTGGCGACGCAGCATTCAACTAACTAAATCCGCGATCTTGTTGACCCCGCAACACTAAACACTCTGCTATATCGTATCCTTTTCCACTAACTGCAAACGTCGCAGTTTTACTGGGTATATAACACTTCGGCGACAATTTATTGGAAACGTTGAGCACACAATAAAACATGTCTACGGTTTTCGAAGTTACCGTTGTGGTACATTTTATTTAATTCCCGTAATTTTTACTGTCATAGCTGTAACCGTAATATCGTGTATATTGTATGAGGCGTATATGATATATGATCAGTTGCTATTTGTCAATATCGTATATCACATGATGCCATCATATATATCGCAACGCAACGTATGTACTACACTATATCGTACCATACCGTACTAAGCTCTACAGTTGCCCATGTCATACTGTTATAGTACTGTGCTATGTGCATTGTGCTACATTCTAAGTTCTACGTTGGCTATAGAAACGATTTACACAATGATAACATTATGATTGGCAAACTTGCTTTAACTTGAATTTGAAATTTCCCAATGTAATATTAAATTTCGCTAAAATTCCCGTGATCTGACGGCGAGCGAATCTCAAAATATGACTAATAACTCTCACAGAACTATTTTCAAGGATACGTTTTCTGAAGGGAATTACTCATCCGCTGCATACAGTGTACCCTTCATCGTCGCCTGCTTAGAGGCGCGTTCTAGACATCCAGCTCGCCGTAACGAAAGACAAACTCACTTTTGTCCTTTAATGAAGGACACTTTAGTGTAAGACTAAAGTTTGCTGCGGATACAAGTGTTATATTTGTCGTCAAATAGGTACGAAACCACCAAGTAATACTCGAGGTGCTCCCACGTCTATTGCTTCCGGTACAGTTGGTACTTCTGGGAAAGGTGAGGTACATCACCAGATAAGGTTTTCGCGTGGTTAATGATCACTGATCTCTGTCAACAACTACAGTATTACATAAATTGAAATATAAGCCGTCATAAATGCATGTCATAGCTCGCTCCAAAGTCAAACTATAAATTCACATAAAATATGAAAAAGAAATGACTTTATTCAGAATAACCCTTCTGGGCGCAGCCCCTTCTCCGGGTTGTATAATCCTCTAAATATAGCACATTTTAGTGCCCAGTTCCCGACACAATGCTACAGTTTTTAGCGGGGCGGGATTCTTGATGGTCAGAATTACAAAATGAAACGCGCTGTTTTCCCCCAAAGATAAAATATTTCGGTTAGAAACATTGGTGAGTACTCTCGTTTTATTGGACCGAAATTTTTTGCATCGAGATCGGCTAACGCGAGTATGTTAATTCATACGAAGGCTTATCTCAAAATAGCTGCATTTAGCCATGTAAAGATGGCAAACTCGAGAACATCTATTAATCAATGTTAATGTCAACCGGCTCCCATCACCATTTTACATTTAGCACAGTGTATGTAACCGACTAGAAGTCTCACTTGTGTCGGTTCGTTAGATACGTCAATGTACCCTCACAAATCTCCGTGGAACTATCTTCCCTACAAGCGTCCCGCCAAAAATCAGCCGTGCAGAGCAAATATTCTTGTGTTTTTTTGGACAAACGCCAGGACCCTGTTAAGGTGGGATGTCTGGACACCTTTTCAGACAACTTTGTAAGAAGCTTGAAACGCGGGGTCGCTGGTGACCCGGAGTGGAACTAGCAGTTAGTGACGTGCCCTGTGGTATTATTTAATTTTTACGTGCTACTACATTGTACTTTTTACGTGCGAGGTATATGGTTTGCACGATAGAGCAGAATGTTAATACCACATTTAGTTTTGAACTAGCGAAGCCAGTAAATTAGTTACTAAATAATCTTTGATCTCGACATTTGGTTTGTCAGCTGATTATTTTCTTCCGTCTAAACGTTTTCCACATCATATAGGGTCATCAAGCTCCAAAGTTAAACTGATCATTTCCCTAGTTAGCGTTTTTGCGGTGGTAACCTTAACAACAACTGCAGCTGTGATCTGTCGCTGGTGGCAGTCTACAAAACGTCGACGTATCCCAGGTCCAACATCAGGTCCTAACAAAAATGTTGAAATTGGAACATCCAATACCCCTCCTGGAGCTAAAAAGACGTATGTTTAACAGTCTCCTTTGTATTCAAGCCAAGTGTGGGCTGTCACTCTGGCAATCACGTGACTGCTTGTGACGTCTTAATCAGCTTTATCATTAGCCTGGTAGAACAAGATCGGATAATGATAATAATAATAATAATAATAATAATAATAACATATTTATATAGCGCCATATACACTAACTGCCCTATGGCGCTTTACAATACTATAATAAAATTAATTAAATTACAAAAAAGCTTGTCTAAAAAGATAAGTCTTTACGTTCCTCTTAAAAATAGAAAGTGTACGACTTTGCCTAACGCTGATTGGCAGAGCATTCCATAACTTTGGAGCTGCCACAGAAAATGCTCTGTCACCATAAGTCCTTTGATTAGACCTAGGGATGACAAGAAGGCATTGGTTTGCAGATCTAAGATTACGATTTGGACTGTAACGATATAATAATTCATTAATGTAAAGAGGTGCTAAATTATTCAAAGACTTAAAAACTAATAACAAAAGCTTAAAAATAATACGTTGCTCGACCGGCAGCCAGTGGAGTTCCATCAGTAACGGTGAAGCATGTGCATATTTAGGACATCGCTTGACTAAACGAGCAGCGCAATTCTGCACCGCTTGTAGCCTTTGGATGAGGTAATCAGGCAGACCATATAAACACGCATTCCCATAGTCGAGCCTGCACGTAACAAAAGCATGCACAAGAACTGCCGTTGATTCTTCTGACAAATACTCCCTAATTTTTGCAATTCTCCTGATGTGAAAAAAAGCTGACTTACATATAGAGCTGACATGCTCTTCTAAACTTAAACAATTGTCAATGACCATACCTAAGTTCCTTACAAAAACAGAGGGCTGAACACAGTAATCATTAATGCTAATAGAGTTGACAACAGGACGAGGACGGTATCTAGAACTAATCACAAGAAGTTCAGACTTATCGCTATTAAGCTTAAGCTTATTTACCTTCATCCAGTTATCGATATCACTAGCACAGGCTTCAATTTGAGCAACCGCTGATGCTTGCGCTACACCACTCCGGGAGTCAAAGTACAGGTATAACTGGGAATCATCAGCATAAAAGTGGAAACCCATATCATACCTCCGCACAATATCCCCAAGTGGAGAAGTGTATAGTAGATACAATATGGGGCCCAAAACAGAGCCCTGGGGTACCCCACAAGATAATGGTCGGCATGAAGACCTCTCCACTCTGATATTAACAAACTGATGTCTATTACTAAAATTTGATCTAAACCAGGAGAGGGCCGAACCACTTACACCAAAGCGAGAAGCTAGCCCTATCAAGCAAGATATTATGATCTACAGTGTCGAAAGCAGCCGATAAATCTAAAAGTAGCAGTATAACAGATTGATGATTGTCTAAAGCAACGAGAATGTCATTGATTACTCTTACAAGAGCAGTTTCAGTGCTATGCAATAGTTTATACGCAGATTGGAAAGTCTCATCAAGATGATTCTCAGTGATATAATCAATCAACTGCAGCGCAACAACTTTTTCCGTGAACTTGGACATAAACATAAGATTCGAAATTGGCCTAAAATGAGCGAAAATTTCATAGTCGAGACAAGGCTTTTTTAGCAATTGATTCAAAAGAGCTAGTTTAAAGCAGTCAGATATCACAGCAGTATCAATGGAAAGATTAATGATCTTCGTCATAACAGGGAGCAAAACAGGCAAACACTCTTTCAGAACAGAGGCAGGAACTGGATCAAGAGGACAGGACTTCACCCCAGGGACAGTGATAAGACATGATACTTGCTCAACGGTGACATTCTTGAAACATGATAGCACGCTTGTAGGAGGCAGAACATCAGAGACCACAGGAATACCAAGAGGACAGATATTATCAAAACAGTCCAGTGAACTCCGCAAATTAGTAATTTTATCAGTGAAAAAGTCGGAAAATTTATTAGCTAGATCACTGTCCGAATATGATGTAGGAATAAGGGCTTCAGATTTTGTGTGTAATAGTTTATCAACCGTCTGGAACAAAACCCTCTGATCATGCTTGGAAGTTTCAATCACATCACGGTAATAAGAAACCTTGGAAGCTCGCAACAGATCATTCACAAATTCCATTACATACTCGGATATACATTTGCCTTACAAATTCCATTCACGGTCCGGTGAATCCGTATATTATAATGCAAAGTTACTCCTAAACTCACAAAAACGTGCACGTATTTGCCAAGTCGGCAAATTGAGGCCATAAATTGAGGCCATAAATGAGAGTCAGCTATGGAAGTTACTGAATAATCGGATTGCACCACTTTGCACCTTGAGACCATGTTGTCGAGCAAAGAACTAAAAATCAGACAAAAAATAACGGTAATTGGAGACATATGCATAATGGAAAATCTGTACATTTGTAAACTGTAAATAATCTGTTTTTAACTTATAAAACATATTAGTGTAAGTATTGTAACCCCCGACGCTTGGGGTGACAAGAATCTTTAAGTAAATCAGTTCGTGAATTTTGTAATGAAGTTGAAATAAGAAATCAAAAAAGAATTTGAATTAAGACAATTGTTTACTATAAACTTTTGCCCGTTTGGAGGTGTCAAAAGTGATTCGGATTTGATTGGACTATCAAGCTAGATATTGGTTGGCAGTGATATCTTCAATAATTTACGCAATTTGGTCTGTGTTGCGTGTTTCCTTCACACGAACTTGACAAAATAATTGGGTAGTCTGTCTTTTCGAAGTCCTTTCACGGATACCGGTCGAATTCGATGTTCCGCGCGTGAACTCTGTTCACCTGGTTTAGGAACAAAGAGTGAGTCACAGTCTAGGATGACAAAAATATTAGTAATCGTCGTAAATTCTTTCTGCAAGGAGAACAGCAATCTAATCTTATGTCAAATAATACCGCCAAATATTGAATAATAAAATGATAACTTTCCCTCTACTTCCTGGACTTTCTGGTCACTCAAGTACGTGTCAGATACCTCGACCTCCCGTTTTCAAATTGACATTGCGGTAGTTTACCTCTATGTAAACAATCATGTCCGTCCTTCGAGAACGCTTGCGTGTTCCAGAATCTGAATCGAGTTCATTGTCATTTACCAGGGCTTCCGATTTCCAGTGTTACCGAGGAGGTCTTAAAAACAACATTGACGTCCAAATTTACCCTAGCCGAACTTACTGTAGTGTGCGTTGTCCACAGGGCACGTTGGGAAAGAGTGATATCCTGAGGCGAGACACTGTTCTCACAGGACAAGAAACGTTGACTTTGAGGTGAAAATCTGACGATGGTGAAGTACCAGGAAGACTAGAGTCTGGGAACTATTCTAGCGCATGGAAAATTCCTTGTCTACCCAAAACAGTACATCGTCCCCAAGTAGGCTATTTAAGCGGATTTAAATTGACTTCGATTTCAGTGAGAACGAGAGGTAGTCTTTTTAACTCTTTCCTAGCGGGAGTTCTCCCTTTGACGAGTAAAATCGTCTGGCGTTAGCCAGAGTAAAATAACGGAAGTCTTACCCCACCTGGGAAGAGTTGAACCCACTCTGTCGAACCTGGAAAGTAATTTTTAAGTACTCTTTCTTATCCGAGAGGCTTTGTTTGCAGTACCGTTCTCAATACGAGTGAGAGTGAACAAATGACGAGTATTGAGAGTGCTACTGTGAACACAGCCTCGACGATAAGAAAAGGCTTCTCAAACTTATTAAATATTCGTGCCGTCTAGGGAATCGAAGTTATCGTTTTTTAAAGAAAAAACAAATTGTATGCAACCTCAAACACATGTGCACTTGAATGCATTCACTGCTATGAACATGTAGCGAAACGGTTTGGAGAAGTTTTGAGCGAAGAGGAAAGGTCGAAAAGAATACGAAATGCCACCCCGAAGACTACACACGACAAAACTCAATGGGGAATGCGTATTTTTGAAACCTGGAAGAGAGAGGTAATGATGACGCGAGAACCGAGTCCAATGTTTTAGGTCTTGGTGTGTCGGTTGTTGAAAGCCTGGCAACAGAAATGCTTTCTATAAGTGCGGATACGTTGAATCTTTGGTTGTGCAAATTCCTACAAGAAGCATGAAGTAGAGATGGTAACAGATATCCTGAAAAGACTTCATATCATGTATTGTACATCCTACGTATGACTCGATCATAGAGGGAAGTGAAATTAGCTGTCATAGACGCTTATTTTTAGGATCATTGCACTCTGCTACGGACAGGAACTCGGTCAACAACAGAAAAGAATTCCCTAGAGCTTGCCTTCCATTGTTGAAGTCTTTGTAAACACTTTTTAGTCAAAATGTATAAATTGAGGTCAGATTTAAAATTCGCGCAGAGTCTATCCTGAAGAAGGTTCACAGTAGGAACCGAAAATTTGATACATTTTTAACATTTTAGATCAGTTTTAAGTATTTCGCTTATAATATTTAATTACATCGAACATTCTACCTGATGAATTACAAATGCGCCAGGTACTCCTTATCCATGCAAATATCTGTTCCATGTATTTAGCCGAACGTTTGTTATAGAACCTGGAACTACGTCCTGTCGATTTTGTTTGTTTGTTTGTTTGTTTTGTAGATTGCTTCGTAAATCGGGCTATACCATACTTGAGTTACTGCACTCTGTTATTTTCCCGCTTCCACTTTTAGTACTTTTACGATGTGCGGTGTAGTTTTCTTGTTTATCATACTATTTAAACCTTAGGTAAATTTTCTGTCGATCTAGTTGTGGCTGTTCTTACTGTTTTCCTTCTCTTCGTCGTTATCGCTTTTTGTTGTTGTCATTGTAATATTACCCTCCACTTAACTCCTTCCCCGTTTCCTCTCTTTTTGCCTACATCACTGCCTTGGTCCTTCACCCTTGCCTTCTTTTACAACTTCCACCTCTCTTTTCCTGTCCTCTCCACATTCAGCCAACTTTAACAACTAAGTTAACTATATACAGTTTATCTGTTACCGGTCTCACTGCATCAAATTTCGCGATGCGAAAAAATAAACGATGCCAACGGCTACTTCTTGGGATGGGATGAAGTACAATTCAGTGATTGGCGTCATTTATTCTTTGCTGTTCCCACAAAAAATGCCACCGTTTATCAGTTTTGGCAACAAAGACTTCGCAGTTCTACATTTTTCTTAAAGAAGCCCTGCAGTCTGTACTTTTCAATCACCCTCAACTTCACTTTCCTGTTTCCATCCGTTGTCCTCCGTCCCTTTCTCTCTGTCGAAAATTGCAGTATATTCGCCCAATGACCTACAAGGTCAAAGGCCGTTGCAAAGCCACCTTGGAGGAAAATTTTGTATCAGCCGAAGATTGACGGATCTTGGGCGAGTGAGATTGTGAAAAACGAAAATGTCTCTCATTTTCAAAACTCCCTGCCTCTTGCCCTATCTCTTGCCTTCCCTCTTATATACACATACAGGAATCCATCCATACAAACAGATGCATGTACAACCTGCCCGCACATACGCACGTGCATACATATCAATGTCGTCCGTGGGATTCCATTGATGGACCTTGAAAAGGCCTTAGTAAATTTGCTTGAATCCCACCATTTTAATAGATTTGGGGTGGTGCATCAAGAACACTTAAATATTTCACCTAGTACGCCTGGAAATGAGAGTAGGTCTAATTCGATGATTCCTCAAGACTATCACTCTGCCAGTTGGGGTCACCCAGGGTATTTAGGGGAGCCTGGACCCCGATGGATACGTAACTGACGTCGTGTCTGCCACGTTATATTTTGGAGATATTAATTTGCATAACGTAAGTTATGAAAATAACTTCCTAACTTTCAATCTTTATTTTAATTTTTTGCTGGGGAAATGCAATGCGGTAAGGGTGTTCAGCGACAGAAATTTAACAGAGATGGTGTCAGTTTTAATGCAGTTTTAAAGTAAGCGACTTTTATATTACAGTTTGTCGCGTATTCCTTGGAAAGGAATTGTCTGGGCATGATGTTCAGGGATAACTAATAAACGTACGTTCGAAACGTTCCAAACATACATTCCCAGGCGGTGAAACTGATCGTTTTAGTTGAACAGAATACATGTACTAGAAAAGTGAAGTGTAGATTAATGTAGGGAGATAAATGTTTTGTTTTGTTTTGAAAAAAATAGCACGTACGTCCGCTTTCGATTTCGAATTCCAAGAACGAATTAAATTACATATATTTGCACGAGACCATGGAATTCTAGATGTTTCTTTCTTTAGTTTATGTACTAGGAAAATTGGCAATGACGAAGGCCCACTGCGTTATCATTCTGTGAACAGATCGTTTTTATATTATTGGAAATTTGTCCCAGAATGTTATCAATTGAAATGAATGAGATAAACAGTGCTGTTCATGAAAATTAAGTATGTGACGCACGATGCAACATCACAAGCAATATCTTATAATCCTGTTTGGTACTCGCGAGGAGAATATTTCAAGATGTCGAAATTCGAAGCGAAAGTCGTGGAAAACGTCAGGCTGCATAAATCATGATGTTCATTTTACTTTCACTCTTTCCCAGCAGGATCAGTCTTCAATTATTTCACTGTGCCTAATGCCAGACGACTTTACTCTGTTGAGGGGAGACATCTGACTTTAATACTTACCCGGATTCTAATCGAAATGTTACGCGGTGCTTAGAACTCATCGTCTTCTATTCTGTTTTGGCCCATTTAGTAATTGCTGCAACGTTGCGTGCAAGGTTGCACAGTGTTTTCGCGGCTTTGGACATGTTTCAAACTTGGTATTGTCAAACTCACGTGAATGAAAGAATAGTAAAATGAATTAATTAGTTTTTGTCTAACATTTATTCAAAAAGAGAACAACACGACATTTGAAACGGGTCAAACACATTTTAGTCCGTGTAATGCAAACTTGCTATAGAAGAAAATGGTTCTGCACTAGCCCTCTCTACTTGTAAGCAGATCACTTCCTCATCAATTGTAAATAATTTATTCATATCCTAACTCATATATTATTGTATCATATTACCTCACATCATTCATTCTGCACTGAAGATGGCATCTTGAAGTTGTCGAAACATGTATGCTTTTAAAAAATATATCGTTTTCTTTAAATGTGTATTGACCTTGTTGCTACTGAGAAATTATGTTAAATTTATTTACTACAATACTAGTAGAAAGTCCGTTGAATGTTCTAAGTGGCACTAACCAAGTGGCATTTAATGCGGTCTGACGACATATTGATGTAAACTGGCTGTTGATACATTTTAGAAAAACAAACTGGAATTTCCTTCCTTCAGCATACTGTTGAAACCCTGCTGACCGGAAATACGCCGTATCAAGACAGCCAGCTGGTGTGAGACAAAGGTATCGTTTATTGTGTCTAGGTATTTTTTTGTAGTGTTTATCGTCACTCGAACTCCTTGTGATTGTGTCATATACAAATGGTCATGTGCTCATGTTAAAAATTGGATTTTGTGAAGCAAACGATTCAAACTAAACCAGTCTTAAGATGTGAAGCACTTTTTGCAGAAGCAATCAACAAAAATGAGTTAAGGCAGGACGACATGCATTCGGGAGCACTTCAGGGAAGCTAAAGTGGGGTGGTTCGAACCCTGACTCTATTAAAGAGTAAAAGCCATTAATTTTGTTACCCTATTTAAATCAGGACTACGTGTTTTGTGACCCCGGGTACAATCCTAGTAATATCACACCATGTTCAAGACGAACAGTAAACAAACTCTCGACTGACACTTTATTTGAGACGATAAAAAAGGAAATTGTTTACTCTATTTGCATCCATTGTAATGCGATAATTATCCTACATTGCACGACTTGTCAACAATATTATTTTTTGATCAAAACTTTAGAACAATCGACAGTTAATCTCGTATAATAAATCTTACAAATGAACAGGTTTCACTAGAAACTTTGTTTTAAAAGCACGGCCGGTTCTCATGTTAAAGCGGGCTCATTTGAAATTTTTTGATGTTATTTCTTGATGTTATTTTTATGCCGAAAGAAATTTGTTTAGTTTGACTTTCTGTAGAAAGCTTTGTCTTTAGAGGACCACGGTTTATCGTTCAATCAGTTGAAAATACTGAATTCCTCATCACATTCCGTGCAATGCGGTTTGCTGAAGGTGGGATTGTTTTGATGAATCTGGCGGATATCTTTGATACCGAATCTGAGCACATGCTAAATTAATTCGAGAAATTATGAACTGAAATGATATCTACAGCATGTTAGTTATATTTATATTTTTGGTCGTTAATAAGTTGATCAACTCAGATCCTTTTGCTAAGCGGAATTGCGAACTTTTATTTAAAAACGCCAATCAACAAACACGATTTCTTAAACACTCTCCCCCATGCTGAGAGTGCTGTAGGTGACTATTAATTATAAAAGGATACCATTAAGACCTTTGAGCTATAACCAACCGTGTTAGTCAAGTGTATTTGCGCGTTCGCCGAAAACGAGCTTTTGTGGAGGTTAATCCTGGCGACAACATCTGTATAACTCTTTAATGACTGGAGGATTCAACCATTTTCGAAAGGAAAAAATGATACTGCTCCATTTTGGTAAACTTTCATGGATTATTTCTTTAACTTTCTCTGTTGTTTCAGCTCAAACTTCGACCTCTGCACAACAGGTAGGCAACTTCATCGTTATAGTGTCGTTGCGTTTGCTACAGGGTATAAACGTTTTAGTAATATTTATCTGGGTCATAGGGTGATCAGAACATTTATATGCGCACCAACGTAGACATCGCATTTTGCTACTCTAACCAGGATTAAAGTTAAGGCAACAGCAATTAAAACATAAATTTTGTGCTTTCGTAGAAAAATGATTTAAAAAAGCGTTCGCGAGTTTTTGGTCATCTAATATATACCTGTTTTACCCTTTTTGGCCAACAATGCTACTCAACAACTCGTCCTAATTGATATTTAAACTGTTCTTTAATTACAGTAGAACCTGTGTATAACGGCCCCCCTCGGGACTTGAGAAACTGGCCACTTAATACAGGTGGCTGCTTAATACAGGATCACTAATAATACTCAATGGGCGTGGTCAAATGTCAATTTTACTATCAACACTCTTTCAGGCGATCTTTACTTTCAACAAAGTTGCAAACTAGTAACTGTAGCGGGTACAATCCATTGTCCTCTGCTCTATTATGCAGTATTTTTATGACTTACGGTTCACAGCGAAGTACATCTCATTCCGTCATTTCATAGTTCTTACGATCAACATCCAGTTAAAACGGAAATTTTGCTTAAGTAGCACTGTAGGCAATAAAACTCAAACCAAAAACAACGGGAAAGTCACTGTAAAGGGCAAGCGAGTTAACAGTGGTGGAGGTTATGGCCTGGAAATTTCGTGCAATTATACGTTTGAAGGCAATTCCTTCTCAATCACATGGCTCAAAAACAAGATAGCTAAAGAGAAATCTCAAGAACAGCTAGACTGAAGCCGATTCGAAACGAACAATATTTTTTGCATCCAGTGATTTTGTACTACAGTTCATTGGGGACATCTGGAAAGGATTAACCATAATGAACGGTTAATCATAAACATTAGCTTTGTCATTTCTGTAGTGACGACGGTCGCTTCTTAAACACAATCAGACACAGTAAAATACTGCGTGAAATGACATGTGGCTTTACGTTTCAGTTCAATGGTGGCCGCTTAGCACAGGTAAAAAGAACAAAGAAAGACAAACATGGGACTGCTAAAGGGTGGCCGCAGCCGCTTAATAGAGGTGGCCGCTTAATAAAGGTAACAATTACAGCGTTTGTATTGGCAAAAATTCGGCACTTTGAAAACTGGCCGCTTAATACAGTGCCGTTATGTACAGGTTCCACTGTACATAGAAATTCTAACTAGCTAAACGGTAGTTCGAGTTCTAACAATTAGATAAAGTCAAAGCCTAATTCTTGGCCAGTGGCTCAAAATCTTTCTTCAAAAACTTGAGGACTATTATTTTAATATCCTTTCCCAGCGAAAATTTGTTCTTAAGAAAGCTCTTTTGAGTAGTTTTACTTAAACTCTGCTGTATCATTCAACGTGCAATCCGCAAACTTCTTTCCGTTTCATTCCACTCAACTTGCTATAAGGCATGGAATTTTTCCTTAATGGCTTGATCCCTTCGCACGAGGTAAGGCTGTGTTCCAGGGTAATAACAGCGAGAGAGTATGAAAAAAATCAGCCGAGTTTTCTTTGAGCTGGTAGTAACTGTAGCCAAAGTCCGAGTTGACTATCAACCATAAAAAACGAGGGTGAGCTGTCTTAGAATGAGGAACTTTACTAAGTCAAGAGTTTAGCCCGACCTTTGGCTGTTGGTTTTGCTGTCGGTACGATAGTAAATAAAAAGTTTTTCTTTCCAATAATTTTGTTTGTCTGACTCTCTGATAATCACCTCTGACACTTAACTTGAACAATTAGTTACCTCAGCCTCGGTGATAATCAGTTAAGTTTATCGATAATCATCACGACCCCGATCGGTGACTAATTGTTACTAAATAGAAAGTTGGATGCACGATAAAAATTCGCGGGATTGGTGATATAATATCTCAAATTTATGCTAAACATATGATTATACTAATCGATGCATATATCAAATAACACGCATTCAATGCACGCTCTGCTTGGACGAGCTTCGTTTTGTCTCAGAGCACAGATATGGAGAAACGGCTGGTGTCGTTTTCATTTTATATTAGATTACAGAGGCACGGTTACGTCAGGAAAACTCGAAAAAATCTTGGTTATTTCATAAAACAAATAGAAAACAGCTTTCGTGTCTCTGTACTGTGATAGAAAGATGAATGACGCCATTTCAACAAGAAAATACCCTGTGTCTCCACTAGGTATTTTTCCGTTCAAAATGACGTCGCTCATGTTTTCTGTCACATCACGGAGAACCTCAAGTATTTTCTATTCGTGAAGTATGTGTACATATATGTATTCATGTAAATAATCCACGCATTAAGTAAGGGTTAATTAGGACAAAAGACAAACGGTGAATAAGAGGTCGTCGAAAGGAATAACAAACGTACCGAACATTGAGATGAGCTTTCTCGTCATCATGTCACTAACTGGTGAACTATGTATTTAGGTTTTAAAAAAACAAACTACTACATGTGCGGATGTTTCTCTAAGTTATCAATAATTATATTGTATTTACTGGTCAATAATTATATTGCGGAAAGTAAAGGTATTGGTGGTTGTTGTGGGTAAATTTAGTTAATCCATTCCCTAATAGTGATACTTATTAGATACATTCTTGACAGAAGTTTATCAAAAACTTTTATCTTATTTAGAATGGTGGTACTGAACTGAGCCTTAATGTGGATAAAGTTTGGGAAAAGAATATCACTGGACGTGGAGTGGTTGTTGCTGTTGTTGATGAAGGACTGAATTACAACCATCAAGATCTTGTCGGAAATTATGTAAAGTCTAGATACAGTTATAGATTTTAGAGTGTGTGTTTGTCTCTATGTATGTACATATTGGTACATATACATATATATATATATATATATATATATTGGTATATATACTGTATATATTGGTATATAAAACATATGCCAAAGGAAATAGTACAATTATACCTATATTGCTCACATTATCGAATAACCAGTGCATTCCATGAGCTTCCTAGGTGTCCATAAATAACACAACGCATTCATTCTCTACATTCTTAGTGTTTTCTGAATTTTTTCTGAAGTATTTGCTATATACTCAATACTTTTTTCCTATTTTTATTTTTGTTATAATGACATTTTTTCTTTCGATTATATAAGCTGAAAAGGAACTACCAAGATATAAACCGCCTACAGACTCACGGTATCGACTATTGCATCCATGAACTCTGCCGACACACATCGACGAAATTAGACCTTTATCATAAGCACCATCATGCGACCATGACGTCACAACCTTACGTAAATTTCCTTGCTTATTTCACTTAAAAAGGAACCACCAGCCAGTCATGACTTCATCGATGGTGATGATTATCCGAGTCCAGTTTTCAATGGTTAAGACTGACTCTCCAAACACATAGTATGTATCTCGTATTTCAAAGAATAACATTAAAGATTAACTAATCTAATCTGAGGTATGCATCAACAACGTATTTTTGTGATGCGCTGACGGCTACAAACGAGCGAAGTGTATGGTTTGCACGACAGAACACAATGTTAATACCGCATTTAGTTTTGAACAAGCGAAGCCAGTAAATTAGTTACTGAATCAAGGATGTTGTCACTGTTCTTCGGACTTTTTTGTTTTGATTAAAGATATGTTTTCGACTATTTAGATTGGGCTTTGGATTCCATATTTCCTTGTATTGCTTAGATTATGTGTACATTATTCCATGGTTTTATTTTTACCAAGATGATTGAAAAATATGATGGTGAAGTTCCAGAATGACAAATAGTTTTCAAAACTTCTTTTTCCTCCCAGAAATTTCCGTCAGTTTAATGAAGTTGTCTGGCCTAGATCAGAGTAAAATCCTTAAGAGCATTGCGGTGGGAATGAAATTGTTTAACTCTCACCTACTCGTGCATTTATCTAGTTTATGTTCATTTTCTCTGAAATTTGTCAATAAAAACTAGTTAGTCTATCCAAAAATGGTGTTTCCAGTATGTTAAGTAAGAAGATTTACATGATTTTTGACAAATGAATGACGAAACACATTGATTAATTTTACATGAGATGATACTAGTCATGTAGCACAATTATTTTATCCTGACTTTCTCCTTAAATTTAGACATGGGACGAAATGTGCAGGGATCATTGCTGGAAAATTTAACGGAATATGCCGGACTGGTATTGCTTATAATGCTAAAATAGGAGGTAGGTTTCAAAATAAGTTTTCAAGAAACGCACTTTTTTGCTCAATAAGGAAACTTCTCGTCAAAAAGGTTTGATCGAATTAATCACATGAACAAGATGTAACTTTCTTGTAAGTTCTTCAAGGTGTTCAAGGAGAAAAAATGACATAATGTTGCCCCATTGAGTTTCAACTCATTTCTGACCACCTTCCTTCACTAGTTTTCCTATACTGGCGACTTTCGTTTACTGTGCTGTTGTATTTTGGGGGTTTGTTGGGTAATTTGTGGTTTATTACGATTATTAAAAATTATTATGTTCGTGGACTTGCTGGACATCTCGATTTTTGTTTCACTTCAACAAAATTTGATATAAATTCGGTTAATCGAGTTTCAAGCTAGTCATGAATTTTCTCCGATTCGTGCTATAAAAAAAGTGTTGTCATGTTAGTGATTTAAAATTATAGGGATTCGACTCTTCACAAAGTCGAGAGCAAGTGACGCTCAAGAAGCAGCTGCTTTTGGATTCAAGCAGAACGTAGTTGATATCTACTCAAACAGCTGGGGACCTTTGGACAATGGTTACTCCGTACGAGGTCCTGGACCGAAGGCAAAAAAGGCGCTGGAAGCTGGTGTTATAATGGTGAGGACAGACAATGGGTAATTTTACGTGCGGAACGAAAACAAAATCTTTTATATGAAAAGTATCGTTTGTGTTTCGATTACAGTTGAATAACTGTAAAGAGTGTTTAATTCGGCCGTCGATTCTCTTTTCTCAATTCCATGCAATCTCCAACTCAGTGGAGTTTTACGAGATGTCTTATTCCAGTTTCAATGAGGACCTTACCCTGTGTGAACAAAGTCGAAGCATTGCCTTAAATCTTACATTAAACGACCTTGCCTCTCTATGTTACTTGAATAAAAAAAAATTGTGATTTTGAGCAGCCTTATTCAACCACCTTATTATACTTTTTCAAGTATCTACCCGATTGCTATCTTCCGAAAACACGAGCAGTTCTCGTCGTCATATTTATTTAGGTTTTGCCAAATTGACATTCACCTGTTGTTCAATTTTCTGAGGTATTCCGTTTTCATCATCTTCCTACTCCTCCTCTTCAATATCAGCAGCAGCGGCAGGATCGTCATGCCTTATTGACTTATGAAATAATTACATTGTAAAAAATCACCATTGATATAACCAGATGAAATGGTAAAAATATACAAAAAAATTTCACACGATAGAGTAACTAAGACCTATAACGCGTTCAATGGTATTGAATAAAACTGAGAACCTTCAAAATTAATATACTGACTATCTTATCTTTACTTAAAGGTCATGATATGTTGAAATAAAAATGTTGTTTTTAATTTTTTAACTCAATCGGCAGGTCAATGAAAATTTCCGAGACGGAATCCTGAAAAATTCTCGGCTCCAAATGTACTTCCAAGGCTATTGCATTGTTGGAGTGACTGTTTTGTCTTTTTAAACGATGTAGATGGTTATTTCAAATGATTTACTGAAGCCAATTCCGTACTTTAAATCTAGTTAGTCTTAAACTCGTTTTCGGCGCCAATATGTCTTGTATTATTTTACTCGAGCAAACGCGAGACAATTTTATTTTCAAGGGGAGCGAACAAAGTGCACAGACAATGAATGGTTGTGGGATATACATATATAAAAGGCATGTGAACCCTTTAAGCAGATTTTTCAGGCACTTTGTAATTCCTGCTTTTATTTTACACTCTACCTTAAATTATTTATAATCTTTATTTATCTCCTTTTCATTAACTTAAAATTATAGGACGGCCAATATAAGATTCTTTTTGCGCTGATAATTATCTTACCTTCTTGAAATAAAGTTTAATGATAATAATGATAATAATAATGATTTAATGACAATAATGAGTCCAGATCCAGTTGCTAATATGATACACATGTAGAATTCTTTCAAGACAAAACAACTTACCCGCTTCCCCACATTCTACAGTTATGTCCAGTGACGGAGATCATATTTCAGTACACTTTAATGTATGGCACTAATAGAGCACTTGGTTTGATCTGGCACATTTTTGCTTCAGGAGTAAAATTCTTTACCACAAATCGTTTTCCCTTTAAATCAATTTTAGGGACGAAAGGGTCGCCGATCTATCTTCGTCTTCTCCAGCGGAAATGGTGGTATATTCGGTGATAGTTGTGCGTTTGACGGTTATGTTAACAGTATTTATACAATAGCCATTGGGGCGGTTAGAAAAGATGGAACGATTCCAAGATATGGCGAGTCTTGTGCTGCCATCATGGGTTCGACGTTTGGCGACGACATGGTACGTGATATTAAAAAAGTTTTATTAAGTTCTCATTTTTCTTTATTTGAGTAATTGATATAAAGCAACCAGATGCAAAAGATTGCAATACAAACGATACGACATGACTTGATATGATATGGTATAATTTAATGCGATATGATACAATATGATATACGATATAAGATATGACATAATATAATATAATATGATACGATATGACATATTTATAGCATGTTTTGAGATAAAGCGATAATATATGATGTATGGTATATGAGTTAATATGATATATGTTGATAAATGATATGTTAAATGATATAAAATTATCTGATGTATGACATAACAAAATATACGAAACACGATATGTTTCATATGATATATGATTCACGATATGTGGTGTGGCATAGCATAATGTCATATGACAGCGTTGCTTTTTCACAGTAGCAATGGAAGAATCAGGCGGGAAGTGTATTGGAAAGATAAAAATCGGAGCCCACCAAAGTACGCTAAGTAAAGCTTAACTGCAATAAAGGTTTTAAAATATTTAAAATCTAATTTTTCGTTGCTGCTCACAACTTCATCAGATAGCGAATAATTTATGCTAATGACAGATACATATTGGAGAGTAACACTGTTCACACGTAATTACAGTGACGTAGATATGTCGTCGAGAAAAATGAACAAAAGTCGGAAAAGGATTAAGATTTGGTGACAGAATTAGAACAAAGAAAGAGGAATGGATCCCAGGTTTGCGATAATTGACAACTACGTCACTGTAATTCATGTAAAATGTAACACTGGCATGTATGTATCTGGCATTTGTAAAATTTATTCACTCTTTATTATGTATTTCAATATGACAGCATTATAATGTATCATTTTTTGTAAAAGAAAATGACCGGCCTTGTACGCGTGTTCTGATTGGATGAATCTCGATTTGGCCTTACGTTCCCGTCGGAAATTTCCCTGATTGAAATAAAGTTATTCATTTCATAGACTCTGAAACAATCAATTATTTGGTAAGTATGATAATCTTCGCCAAGGGAGACAATAGAAGCCGCCAGAAGGACAGCATGCGTATTCTTGTGAAAATTAAACTTTACTTTTAACTTTCAAAGCTGAGCTTGTCATCAAAAATTTGGCTCAGTGAGATGACGCAAAATTATGTCAAATGCAATTTGTAGTATTTTTTTTTTCACATTTATTCAGGTAACGAGTTCTGGTTTCAATACAACTGAATGTGTTAATAATTTTGGGGCAACGTCAGCTGCTGCTGCAATGGCGTCTGGGATCATTGCCCTTGCACTGGAAGCCAAGTACGTCTCAATTATTTCTGTCACGTTATCTTTACTTTCTTAACATGTACTTTTAAAAACTGTAGGGAAAGGAACATCTTGTTTAAAGTAAACATATTCAAGTGCGAGGGTGGAAAGCCATTTCCATGCGGAAGTGTCTTTCTAAAGACAAGAAAGAAAGAAGGAAAGAAGGAAAGAAAGAAGGAAGGAAAGAAAGAAAGGAGAAAAGAAAGAAGGAAAGAAAGAATGGAAGAAAGAAATGGAGAAGGAAAGGATATAAATAGAAAAGATATAAATGTCAAAGGATATAGATAGAAGAAAAATCCACCATTGTGGGTGGGACTCTGCAGAGATTCTGCTACCGTGAACTCACTTTTCCCTTCAGGGGCAGGAGCAGAGACGGGGCTTCTTTTGCTCGCTTGTTTTGGTCATTTTTTAATTACAATGTTGTCAGCAACAAAAATTGTGCAAGGTCGTTTGATTTGTCGACTTGCCATGGATGAAAACCCGAGGAACAAACGGCGGGTAGTATACGACCTTGTTGGCTGGTTAAAAGTTAAGCAAAACTTATTAAGGACAAAAAGCATTCAAAAGAGTTTCATTTAGCATTTTCTAACCACTTAGGATATTTCAAAGACGTAACCTGGGCAAATTCAATTATTTTATACAGCATTAACTCTTTCCCGACGGCTTAAAACTTTTACTCTGGCTAACGCCAGACTATTTTCCTGGTCAAGGGGAGAGCTGCCGCCTTGAAAGAGTTAAGGTCAGTTTATTTGCTGGAATGCCAAGGGAGGGTTTTACAACTCCTCCCGTGGCATGAGGGACATTTAATAACAAGTTTCTCTAACTCCTTGGTATCGTTTTCTCATGCGATGATTAACGACTACACATAATTATATGTATTGTTTAAAATTCTTTTCTCTCTTGATGTGCGGTCATGCCTTTGCTAATGAGAGAAAAAATAAAAAATTCTGCCTTTATTGAGGGAATTTAGAGATTAAGTCTGCCCTCGAGAAAATTGGAAGCAGAGGTAATCATGGTTTCATGGTAAACGCTGAGGTAACCATGCTTTTAATTTGGGAGTAGTGAATTCAATAACGTAGGTTTGGGAGATATTGAAATTTGTCTGGTCATACAGGTTTCAAAGGGTTTGGAGGTCTTTTGTTTCATTGTTGACTCTCGCAATTTCTTTTAATGCTTCACCTTTTTCTTCTCTAATTGTTGTATGAGATGCCTCTGGCTTAAAATCCAATGCCTTACGATAACTTTACAAAGTATAACATGGAACAAACTCCGAAAACAAACAGTTTGGTTCTCGAAATATAAGTAAAAACACAAGACAAAAGTGATAGGTTTGACAGTGACTGTGTATAATATAGTCGAAGTTTTACCTTCTCAATTTTGTCTTACGTTTTTGATACTAGCTTATTTCGATGGTAATTTATTCATTTCACATTTGTTTTGCTAAGTAAAAAGCTAACATGGCGTGACCTCCAACATCTAATTGTGAGAACAAGTACACAGAGAGGTTTGAATGTTCCTTATAAAGAATGGACTGTCAACGGTGCAGGCTTAATGGGTATGTTATTACTGTTGTAGTAATTTCTTAACTCAATTGTTTGATAGGTTAGCAGTTTTGTAGGTGGGTTGGTTAGATAGTTTGATACGTAGATGGGTAACTCGGTTAGTAAAAGTACATGGTCAGGTAGATGTTAATAAATGCATAAACGAGTTAGTAAGTTCAGAAGTAAGTAAGTTAACGAAATGATTCATGATTTGGCATGCTCCATTGGGTAATGGATGCACGCGGGATGGCGGGATAACATGAAAAAAGAGTAAGAGTTGCTCGTGGTGATTGCTAATTTTTGAGTTATTTCACAACAATTTTGTAAAAAGTTAGTTAATGAAAAACAAATATTAAGTTTCGATTAATAAATTCCTTTACTGTTGGCCAAAACTTATATATCATAACAGTTTCATATTCTTTTTTTTTGATAGTACATCCTTCAGTTGGCTTTGGATTAATGAATGCACAAAAACTGGTTGACGCGGCTCTTGGTTGGAAAACAGTCCCCTCCCAGGCTAAGTGCTCCATTAAGTTGGAAAAATCGTAAGTTGCTTAAACTTCAATCTACATATTAAAACTGATTTTGACTGATGATTATTGTTAAGACTTCATGGATGAAGTCCTTTGAGATCAATGACATTGATATTCTTTTTTTCTTGTTAAGAATAAGAAATTTCGGTCAATCTCTACAGTTTGAAATGCAGACGACTTTGAATAGCAATTGTTCAAGGATTAAGTACATTGAAAACGTCAAGGTGAAGCTGAGTCTAACGTTTCTGCCCCGTGCTTTCATGTTGATGTATTTAACGTCACCGAGTGGAACTACATCGCAGTTGCTTTACCCACGTGTTTTTGATGCCATAACTCGAAGAAAAAAGTACAAGAACTTGGTAATCTCAAGTCTGCACTACTGGGGAGAAGATCCGAATGGAAATTGGACAGTTTTGTTGAAAAACTCAAGGCCTTCGTTTGGACATTCGGATAAGAAACGTGAGGGAAATATTTGTAGTTATTTGGGTTTACGCTCTTAGAAATGCATGAGGTATTTGGAGAAGACAGGAAAGAAAAACTAAAAGTTGTTAAATGCCAAATCAGCTCAAGTTATACATTTTCATCGCTATGAAGTTGGACCGTGCAGTTCTACCCATTGCATGCGTTAACTTTTCTTAACTTCATTGATAAGATTTTCTTGCTGGTCAGTGTGATGTGGCTTTTAGTGGCTTTTAGTGGCTACATATTTTATACCAGTTTTATACCAATTTCTGATCACAAAATTCCGCGATATTACTTCTTGACCGTCGCTTTGGTGAAAATCAAATGCATTTGTCCAGACAAGAATTCTGAAGATTACCTTAATCCCGCAGAAAAAAACAAAATATTTCTCTCACCACTGCGGGGATGGGAAATTTCTAAATTTGTGACTGTTTTTCCAGAATAAGCTGTGCAACCGCAGCGTTCGTAATGTACATTCCTAATAGCTGGAATAATAACGTGAAGAATATTCTCGACTATAAGCATTTCTTTATAATAACGAGTGCCACAAATATGTGGAAAATGGTACAATACCGCTAAAAAGAATGACTTGAGTTGCTATAGTTTCCTTTACGCCATCTTAGCTCTTATAGGTTCTTAAACTATTTTTTCTCCTTTTTTTTCAACTAGGTGTCCTTTCGAAGTTTAAAATTGCTTTGTACGGCACTGAAAAAGATCCTTTGTCAGGGAATCAAGATCGGTTACCATCTGGTATGTCTGTGTTTTATTTATAATGACTTGTATAAAAAGTCTGTTTTGAAAAAGTACGCCTATAATTTAAGTTGTTTTCAAGAACTCCTGTTTTTATTTGTTATTTCGTGTTTCGCGGGTAGTGCTGTTTTTATACCTCTTGACTGCTCAGCGGCAACGCATACTTAATGTTAACGGTATTAAGCGTGATTGGGAATATTCAAGAAGCTGTTCTTAGAGTCGCTTCTCATTAGTTACGGCAGTTCCCTGAGCCTTTCGGCTTTTTACACACCTGCTGTTGTACTCTACTTTTATATCATTGGTCTTCTGGAACAGTTTTGATTGCCAGTACATGGAATCTATGGTTTGGTCGCAAAATAGAACAACGAGTAGCCGATTTTGAAAAACATAATCGCTGGGTCACAGGGAAAAGTGAAATGAAGGTCTTAATGACGAACAAAAATTAATTGGACATGCCTAGGGTTGTCCTTGCTTCCTCTAATGACTGATGAAGAACTCTTGCAAGCATTTTGATCTCTTATCCTTTGAGTCTCAGTCAAACGAGGATGAGTGTCACTAAGAGTAGAATGACCAGAGTTGCAAGTATGAGACTTGAAGCAGCTCTTCCTGATCCGGTTCGACAAGGATGAGAGTTTATGAGAGTATGACGCTAGAATATGCTGTCGAGCGGTGAGACAAGCCAAAACTTCCGTAGAACACTTGCCAAAATTTGACATGATTCAAAGATGATGAGAGTTCATGAAAGTCGATGGGGTTGGTAGTTAAACTAGAACGTGAGTTGCCACTTTCACCAATGCTCTTCAGCTCTCATCAACTCTAATCAACTCTGAGGAACTCTCGTCTACTCTCATTAACTCTCGTCAAATCTCATTCACTTTCTTCAACTATCGTCATCTCTAATCAACCCTTATTCACTCTATTCAACTCTTCATGGACTCACGTTCACTGTCATCAACTGTTATCAACTATCATCAACTTTCGTCAACTCTCATTGACTCTCATAAATTCTCTTCAACTCTAATCAACCCTCATCACGCCTCAGTCACTCTCATCAACCCCATCACGCCTCAATCACTCTCATCAACTCTTATCAATCTTTATTCACTCTCATTCTCATCACCTCACGCCAATTCTCATAAATTCACGTTCGAGCTGTCAATTCTTTTCAACCATCATCAACTCTCGTCAACTTTTGTCAATTTCCTTTCACTCTCACCAACTTTTATCCCCATTTGAGCAAGGCTTTATAATTTTGAGTCAACACTTTACTCATCCTGTGCAACGAAGTTATTTGCAGCAGAATTAGAGAGTTCACGTAACTTCATTATAGTACACGACAAAACAAGGGAAAAGGTTTAGATTTAAATAAGTTTTTGGTACTATAACTACTCTTATTATTAGTATTATTGATCGACTTTTTACTATCTTCTGAGAGTGTTTCCTCGTCCGTCTAAATGCGTTTAACAAATTGCAGTTCACTTTTCTTTCTCAACACACATGTCGATGTTGTGTTATCGCTCTGCGCGTATTTGAAATGTCTCCTCAGTTCGTTTACAAAAGAACCAATGGAAATTTTTTTGCAATCTTTGCGTCTTTAGGTGTGATAAAATGTGGAAAGAAAATATTTTGGGTTGGTTATGGAAACAAATGCTGTGCTTCGTCTATTACCTATAATTCCGATATTTACGAATGTTGCAACGGCGGTAAAATTGTCGAGAAAGTTTCGATGTGTGGAGCGAAGCCCTATAACAAATGTCGAAAAATTTGTTGCCAGGGCTAACTGTACCTAAAACTCACACCATGCTGCTCTGGTCGTATATATGACAAGGAAAATGAGTTATGTTGTGCTGGTCGTGTATATAACAAGAAATATAAGTCATGTTGTAATGGCCAAGCATATTCAAAGTGGTACGTGATGTGGTTGACTAGGCGGTACGGAATAAGATGTAATTGAAATACGACTTCTTATGTGTATGTATTCCACCATTTAGTGGGCATTCGATACACAGATAAACAGAAGTTAAAATGTAACCTGACTTACTGACTAATGCAAACCCAGTTCTATAAAAGTGTTGCCTGATTGATAGTGGTGTATGTCCATTACTGTGACTAGAGAGTTTTTAAGTGGAACAAACTTTCTGTAGTACCGGTAAATGAGTATTTCCTTCTGGTTTGTCTGTACGATGATGTTATCTTGGATTTCTTACTGCTATCCATTATTTTCTCGATCTTTCACCTTTTATTTGACCTCAGTGTCACCACTGTAAGTAATGAACTTCAAACTTATCTAGATTAGGTAACTTAAAACACTTTCGATCGTTTGTTCTTTCTCACACAAACTATGAATTTGCATTAAGTGAACCTAATTGCACGGACGACTTTCCTCTTTGTTGCACGAGATGTCGAGAGGAACCAAGTAGAAGATCAGTGGCGAACGCAGCCTGGCCACAGCTGGCCCACAGGCCTGCAGGCCCGGGCTTGCGAACGTTTGTATGAAGAAATAAAATAGGTAAAAAATTTATGCAAACTAAAGGAAACGACAAGCCAAAAGTTCCCCAAAGCTTAAAATTGTTTTTAGTGAAAAGCGTTGCATTGATAAAGTAGACTCAGTTCAGTGACAGCAACAATCTCATCCAGCAGTTTTTGACGAGTAATTGATCCCATAATTCCTATTTCTTAAGACTTCCGGTAAGCAAACTCACGGAATCGTCAAAGAGGCCGTGCGTTCGGTTTGCTCGTTCGGTCTCCCCGGCTTACAAATACCCTGACGTCTGGGTACGCTACTGTGGTACTGAGGACTATTCAATTTCAGTGAAGAAGCTGCCCACGCCACTATATTCTCATAATGAAGATCACAATTTTCCGGCAAACGAACATTGTAGGCCTAGAGGAGGCAGTTCCCCCCTGTCCCCTTCGCATTACGTCACTTCTTCTAAATTGATTGGATCGTCTTTCCTTTCTTTGATACTTCCTCTGGTGTCTACACATCCAGTCCAATTTATTATTGAAATCAGTATTTTTCACCTTCATTCAAAATTTTCATGCTTGATTGCAAAGAAATTGTACGTAGTTAATGATGATTACGTTCCACGTATTCCTTTTTGATACTCATAGGATGATTGCACGAAGTTTTATTTAGGTAACTGCATAAAGTTTCATTGCAAATAATAAAGTAAATTGCGTTTTGGTGAGACGTCTTCGAAATACGTTTACTCACCCACAAATGTAAGTTATAGAGAATTTATATTTAAGGAACGACGTTTCGATGTCATCTTTACGTCATTTTCAAGTCATCAGTTCTCTTTGTCAGTCAATTGAACGTGAAAATGATGTTAAGATGACTTCGAAACGTTGTTCTATAAAAATAAATCTTGTATCGCTTACATTGTGAGTAAATTGCTTTTTATTTCAAAAAAAAGTAATCGGACTGGAAATTTACCAAAGGATAATATTCCTTAATTTATATATTCAAATCAATGAAACAACACGCAATAAATCAATGGGAATGTCTTTGAGAAACTAATTCAAACACTCGTTTATCGTATTTCATCAGGAGACTCCAAACACTCGAAAACAGCTAAGACCTTAGGTCTACACCCTTCGGTTTTCGTTATTTTCTTGTGTTTGGAACCCTGATGAAACATTCAAGTCCGTGTTTAACTTTTTCGTGCATGAATATTTTTCCGTTCCTTTCGTTTCTTTTTTTCTTTTGTTTTTTCTTTTATTCTATCACTTATTCTATTGTTGTCATTCATTTATTCTAAATTGTGTAAACGACAACAGTTTTACAACAAATGTATGTGGGAGAGGGTTAAGCCATTACATGAAACCTAAGTCAAATAGTGATACTTCATATTTAATCTAAAACAAGGCACACATATTTTGTTTTATCTGGTCTTGTTTTGACTCGAATATCAAGTCTCCTGATGGCATTACTTGGTTTAGGTTAATCCTTTGCTGCCAAGCATTGGTCAAGATGTAGAGACTATAGAGAAGTACAAAGAGAATAGGAAAACTCAACCGAAGAGATGAGACAATGGGAAAACCAAAAAACCACAATTAGGCAGTTGACAAGAATTAAGCTAGTAAGCATGCAAATCGCCTTTCATAAAGAAAGCATTTAGGAAGGATGCAGTTCCAAAAGATACCCGAATTACGAGATATAGAATTCTCCAAAGTGTTGTTAAGATAGCTACCATTGATAACTGCCAAATCTAAGTCAAAGCGGATTTGCTGGGCTCTATAGTACTTAAGACCGATTTCCAAACCTCGTCATTCACGGAATGCACCCATAAAATACTTGAATGGTCCTCATGAATGAAACAGAGGCTGGTTTATTTAATAGATAATTACTGAGGCACACAACATTATTGGATATAATGCAGGCAGCTGAGGCTGCAGGCCGAAGCTGCCTGAATTATATCCAATAATGCTGTGTGCCTCACTAATTATCTATTAAATAATTACTGACCTTCATCAAAACACATTATATTTTCTCTGCATTATATCAGCGAATTCAGCGAGCAAAACTTTACAAACTCGACTTGCATATTTTTGCCCTCTTCATTATTTGATTTAATGCCGAGTGAAAACAACAGGTTTTGATGCAGGTCAGTAGTTATATAGGTTCTGCAGGACAATCGGTATTGAGAAGTTAGTGAGGGTGTGGATATATGGTTTTCCGCCGTGGAAATCATTGACAATGAAATCATCGATCCTTTTAGGATACTAAGAGGAGTGCATATGATTGCTGAAGCGTATGTGGCATTTCGTAAAGCAAACGTCATCCTTGGATTGGTGTTTTTAAGAGCTTTAGCGCAGAAACATGACGAAGACCTATCATAAATGAAATCCGAAAGGTTAAGGGGTAGTTATAACTTTCAAAGACTACCTAGTCGGTTAGCTGCTGAGATTCTATCATAAGAATCGTTCAAAAGTAATGGGCCTTATATAACAACCTATTTTAAGAATTTCAGAGTGAAAGGACCTCAGAACAACGTGCAAATGGCCTTTGTCGGACTAAACTATAGTTGTTGTCTGTTAACTAGTTGACATTACTCTTGGGACTAAAATCATTCATTACTCTGTTTTGGATGAAAAATTCTATTATGTAACGGATGTCATCCTTGATTTTCGAGTTTCTTTTACGTAAGGTCCCAAATGGTGTCGTATGGATTGGTCTGTTCTGTAGGATGTTCCACAAAAAAAGGCGAATGTTCGTACCCATTTACTATATTTAGTTGCTAAGGATGAAATAGCAAGTACACTTAAGACGGAGAACCTGACCTCAGAAAGAAGGCTGATCAGGATTCAGGAGTGTTGTTGGTCAAACGATGTTGTGGTTATATTTCAAACCGAAACAGGTAAATCCTTAGTACTAGGGAGCTTAATATAAGAAAATTATACTGTGTGAAGTTGTCCAGTGATGCTGGATTACAGAGGTTTCCAATCATCCTCGAGAGGTGGATTTAAGGGGCAGACCGGGCTCACTCTCTTCTTCAGTTTTGGGGACTTTAAGCAAGCTAAAGTTTACGACGAGCAAGCCAGGACGGCGACGGTGGCAATCAAGCAGCTAAAAATTTTCGAATTGATCAGAAACCATAGTTCATTGACTTCGCTCTGCATACTTGATGTTTGTTTTTCGACCTCGACCTCGACCTCGACCTCGAAAAGCTTGAAAGTATCTAAAGGGATTCTGTTCAATAGTTCAACGACAAACTCTACTAAACTCTTCAGGCCCTCAATGAGTTAACGTCGCCCTTACCACGCAAAAATACCCCAAGTGACGTTGAATGGAGAACGAAGGCGACGATAGCATTACTCTTGTGCCTAAAAATTATTCATTTTCTTTGTTTCGTATGAAAAATTCTATTGTATGAAGGTGTTGAAGTTCCTGTTGTTTTTGCTTAAAAGTTGGGACACACGTGGCGTGAAGTAGCGGACACATGTCGCAGGGATGTGTCCGTTTTGTCAGAAACACGAGGAGACTTGACGCGAGGACTTGATTTACTACGTGATTGAGTTGTTCTAATTAGTGATTACACATGAGAGGGGGGGGTGTCTTTTGAGAATTAAATGACGCTTAGTAATTGGCTATCTTCAGACTTTATCGATGAAACTTGTCGTATGAACTGTTGGCGCGGAGAAAAATGTCGCAGGGACACACTTCTTTTCTGACGATTTGTTGCAGGAATTCAAATCAATTTGAATTCATGTAACAAGTTGTGGGGACGAAATTTTGTCCCCGCGACAAAGTTTTTTCTTAGTGCACACCGTGGAATTTGTCGCTGAGGCATGTCACTGCGACATGTCTCCGTGATTTGACGCCTCGTGTGTCCTAACCTTAACACTTTCCCGGCGCCATAAGACTTCTATTATTTTACTCTGACTAACGCCAGACGATTTTACTCGTTAAGGGGAGACGTCTCGGCCAGGAAAGGGTTCAATTCGTCGTTGCAATCGTCCATCAGGTAGTCAAATTTAAAATTCCTTAATTTGGTCCACTGCAGAACAGTGTAAGTTGACGAAGCAAAATGCAAACAGTGGTTGAACCAGCAAAGAGCTTTATACCTACTTGGGCAGCGTCTGAAAAGTTTGAAGCAGGCATTAATGTTGTTACAAAGCTGCGAACAAGTCATCCCATACTTCTTACAGCAAGATATTTACTGTATTAGAGTGGACGCAGGATTCGGGGACCTTGCATTGTGTGCGGTGATTCGAATCAATTTGCGTTGTGTGAGTTAAAGGGAGGACCAGTCCTGAATCGTGTTGTGTAGAGTTAGTAAGGTTTATTTACTTGACGATCGCTTGAAAATTGTCATTCTTCAAGAACAATTGAACAAAGTTGCTTGCACTGTATCCAATGTTCCCAAAAAACACAAAATTTAGTTGGCAAAATTGAGTATCACGTAAGTACCTCTAGTCGAAAATGTATTTCCCAAGTTCCCTTGGAGACACCGAACTAAATAGAAAGCTCACAACACCAAGGGACGGATTCTCGCTTGCCACAATCTGAAACAGATAAAAATATTCTATCTTCGACGTTTCCAGCAAAGGCCCTTAGTCTGGACAGTTAGTAGAGTTAGCTCTTTCTACTAACTCTCCAGACGAATGGCCTTTGCTCGAAACGTCGATGATAGAATATTTTTATCTGTTTCAGATTGTGGGAAGCGAGAATCCCTCCCTTGTTGTTGTGTTGTTGCGCCGCTGCCTACCCTGGATCAGCCTTGTTGATGATTAAATAGAAAGCTATGGCTTCTGCTAGTTCAACACAATCAGAGGGGTAGTAAAATCTGTAATACAATCTTCAACCGTTATTGCCGGGAAATTTTGGCAACAACTTGGAGACATCTTATATAATGCATGATTTTGGGAGGGTAAATTATTTAGATGATTTTGTGGTTGGAGATCTGAGTCTCTGACTAAATTTAAATCCAAACACTGAAAACCATTAGATATTTCTTAAATGAAAATTAAAAGACAGACTTGAATTAAATGAAATATGGTCTGTGACAAATTACTTCTAGAATTAGTGAATAAATATGAAGCATTTTTCTGTTTTTCATTGCTGATAAGAGATTTGCCTCTGATATCAAAGCTTTGTCATACTTTAAATGAAACTCAGAACGAATTCAAGACAAATAATTTTCATTCCTTCTTTTATTGAAAAGGATTCAACTGTTCAGCTGAAATGAAGGTTACAACGACTGTTCAACATCGGTAAGCGGCTACTGATTACAGCAGTCGTTACGTTAGTAACGCAAGATTAAGAAGCCATCCGGAGGTTGATGAAAAGTCACTTTCCGTGCGGGGCTGGCGGCGGAGTTCTACAGGCCAAATCGCAGCAAATTACGCTGACCATAGAGTGGGTATCGGTGCACATCCGGCTGGCTCTTATGACGGTGAGTGAAGTGCAAGTAACGGTGTACACACAAGTACTGGAAAGAAACCTGCAAATATAAGTCCAGTTACTTTCTTTGGGACATGCGCTCAAATCGTAACTCGAAATGGGCTGGCAAAGGCGGACGCCCAGTTACCTCGCTTGTCTCTTCACGTTTGTGTGACCTGAAAAATAAATGAAAATATTTCGTTAATTTTGTCAGTAAGAAGACGCTTAACTACCGATAATCACGGCATTGCCATTAAGAGCTGTGGCGTAGCTCGGATTTTTCTTTTAGATTCCCATAGTCATTAATAATTCATGAGTATCATTCAATCAGACGTGCTGAATGGCACCACGTTAGCGGACTTGAAATACCATGGAAGTGCTGGACTAAGGACTTGAACTGTTTTTTTCCAATCCTTGGACTGGAAATAATGGTTCAAGACCTTGAACTTGAAATATAGCTTCACACAATGAGTTTACTCATCGATACACTCATACTCATCGATATATTTACTCTAATACGCCAATTCGTTGTGCCAATACACTTACTGATTCGCCTCGGACTAGAACGAATTGTTTGTACTTGAAAAGCCGGTCTAGTCCAAATTGGAGGCCTTCAAATATCACTTCAAGCACGAAAACCACCATGCGAGTTTAAAGTGCGGCTTAGAAACTCGTAGCTGAAGCCATTGACACACATTTAATGCTTCAGAATCATTTGTGAACAACGACGACGAGAGCACGTTTTGTATGTCGTCAACTTTCATTAACTGTCGTTTTCGACAATTCTTCGTTCGTAAAACAGCAATTCTTTGACAAATTATCATTGACTGATTTTGAGCGGGAAAAGCACAGGTTTAAGATTTCACGAGCTCTTCATAGTTCTGAATGAATATCGCGATGATAAATCTTGAAATCTCAAGAGCCCCCAGTCTTAACATTCGACAAAGAGTACATTGGCGAATCCAGGTTTTTGAGAAGAGGGTTTTAGTGGTAGTTTGAGTAGATGTTTTGTGGGGTGAACATTAGCGTGGTAAGCACGTTATTCTAATGGTTCTGGACGCATGCTTCCTCAGGAACATTTTTGAAAATTAGACGTGCGATCGTTTCTAGTTGCCTCTGAGAGCTTTAGAAAGACAATCTTGTACTTACATAGTATTAATGGGATTCCGGAACATTTAATGTGGTTAACTATGTACATAGTCTGCCAAGATGTAAAAACCATATTTCTGTACAGTCAACCTCGCCCCATCGCTCAGTCTGTACGAAAACCTTGGACAAAGACTTTCCCGTACAGACCAAACAGTCGGTCAATAAGTAATCAATATTGCAAAACTTACCACCACTTAACACGGTGATTCCATCCTGTTCAAGTCTAGTCAGCGTAAATCGGCAGCCCCCGGCAGAATTCAAGAACATTTGGTCTCAGTTTCTAAAGATTAGCTGGTCCTTTTACTGTCCACATTGATGACAAGAAATTTATTCCTTTTTTAATCATACCTTTCTTACGAGAAACCTATAAAAAGAGAAGAGGCTTATCCCGCATATTAATGATCGGATTAACAAAGGCTACTGCTTAGTGTTTCAATGAACAGCTGTTTTTTAAGTTTCCTCTTGTTTCTTTTTTCTTTCTTAGTCTGGTTCTCCTTAGTTTTTGTTCTTTTTAAAGTGAATATTCTGCAGTGAAGTTCTCGGTCTATAAGCCCCGTCGTGGGTAAGTAAACATAAATATGATTGTTACTTTTTCTTAGGTTCTATTTATCTGCTTAACTATTTGATGAATCATTTCAATTTACGGATTTAGAGATTGTACCAGTGAAATTTTGAAACAATGTCGCCTTTAAATTTCCTACCAATCACTCGATGCAAGCATGGAGAACCAGTGTGATCTTATGGTTCTCAGATGAGGTAAATAAGTAAAGGGTTAACCTTGGTGTTAAACCAATAAAAATAACCTTAACTGTAGGAAAAGCGTATATAACGTGAACAGTTCGGGTTTTCATTACCTCATCATCTTACGCTTTTGATAGGTTAAATTTTTGTCTTCACTAACCAATTGCATGCTTTGTCCCAATTCCTTCAAAGCAGGCACGTCCGCATCGTGTGGTCTGATGTAGCAAACGCTACTATTGAGCAAGCGAGTCACAGTCAAATTCTACAAGAAATAACACATTATCCTATTTACAAAAATAAAGTAGAACACAGAAAACACAATTGTAAAAGCATGCAATTTATACGTTCTAGGAGGTCTCCCTATACTATAAGTTGCTTTGTCGAAAATGCTGTTAAAACAAATGCTTTTTTAAGTGGTATCGAGATTAATAGTTGAAATTTTTCAAAAATTACTGAAATGCTTATCTTTAAATGCCAACCTTGTGATATTTAAATAGTCTCAGCCCCCAAAAGATGAATAGCAGCAATTTTGAAAATGTCCCTAAATAGATGAATATCATCTTTCAAGGGGAAACTCGGAAAAGCATGGGTGGGTGGGTGACTGAGTGACTGAGTGACTGAGTGAGTAAGAAAGAAAGAAAGTAAGTAAATAAGTAAATAAGTAAGTAAGTAAGTAAATAAGTAAATAAGTAAGTAAGTAAGTAAGAAAGAAAGAAAGAAAGTAAGTAAGTAAGGTAGTAAGTTAGTAAGTAAGTAAGTAAGTAAGTAAGTAAGTGAGTACGTAAGTAAGTTAAGTAAAAAAGTAAGTAAGGAAGAAAGTAAGTAAGTAAGTAAGTAGGTAGGTAGGTAGGTAAGTAAGTAAGTAAGTAAGTAAGTAAGTAAGTAAGTAAGTAAGTAAGTAAGTAAGTAAGTAAGTAGGTAAGTTAGTAAGTAAGTAAGTAAGTAAGTAAGTAAGTAGGTAAGTAAGTAGGTAAGTTAGTAAGTTAGTAAGTAAGTAAGTAAGTAAGTAAGTAAGTAAGTAAGTAGGTAAGTTAGTAAGTAAGTAAGTAAGTAAGTAAGTAAGTAAGTAGGTAAGTTAGTAAGTAAGTAAGTAAGTAAGTAAGTAAGTAAGTAGGTAAGCTAGTAAGTAAGTAAGTAAGTAAGTAAGTAAGTAAGTAAGTAAGTAAGGAAGTAAGTAAGTAAGTAAGTAAGTAAGTAAGTAAGTAAGTAGGTAAGTAAGTAAGTAAGTAAGTAAGTAAGTTAGTAAGTAAGTTAGTAAGTAAGTAAGTAAGTAAGTAAGTAAGTAAGTAAGTAGGTAAGTAAGTAACGTAAGTAAGTAGGTAGGTACGTAAGTAGGAAGGTCAGTAAGTTAATTTCTGAGTATTGCCTTTTATAATTGAAATGAGGTTGAATTAATACATTGTAAACCCTCACCAAAATACTTTGCTCGACATATTCCCTTAACCTTTTAATTACCCCAATACCGGATAATATCTTACTGCTGATATGGTTAACGTGCTTTTCCCAACTCAAATTTTCGTCCAGTTTAACTGCAAGTACTTTGGTGTTTTTCACCTTTTTAATCAATTGGTTGTCTACTTTGGCTCCACGTTGGGTATCTATATTATTTGTTTTATGTCGTGATCCAATCAGAGTATACTCAGTTTTCGCAATATTTAAACTGAGCTTATTTGCACCCAGCCATTTCCGAACATTACCCATGTCTATACCAGCAGAGTTGCCAGGTCGCATGGTTGAAAATAGCCCAAACCCCCCTAGAAAACAGCCCAAAACTAGCCCAAGTCCTTCCGAAAAAAGAAGCCCAAAGTAGCCCAAATACTTCAACAAATTACGGTATTCATTACGATGGATAACAGCCAGGCAACAGATAAGGCCAAGTTTTATTAAACTTATAATATGAGCTCTCATTACTGTTACTGTATAACAAAAACCAAAAATGTATAGCAAAAAACAATTAACTTTGCAACAAACAACTACTGAGCATCGCTATCTGGTTCCGATAGTCCATAGATTTCATTAGTAAATCTTGCCAACATATCAGATGAGGGAGTAAAGCTGTTGCAGCAAATGTTTCGCATTGCCATATGCGATCTGACATGGAGAAGATTCTCAAGTAGTGACTGTCCCATTCTATTACGGAGTTTATATTTCAGTAATGCCATCTGGGAAAAGGTTCTTTCCACTGCCGCATTACTGAATGGTAGGGCAAGAATGGAAAGCATGAATTTGCCCAAGTCTTCAAAATCCTGGTCACCACAGGCGTCTGTATGCGTGGCAACGTCAATCCAGAACTGTTCAACGTCTTCGTCATCTCTATTGGGCCACTGAATAGCACCAAGGTGGCTATATTGCTGATCAAGCTTGGCCAGCTCTCCTCTAAATAATGGTAGAAAAGTAACCTTTTCCAAGGCCTGCTTTCTTCTTCCGAGAACAATAGACGGAATTAACTCGGAAAGAGACTCCAAACGCTCCACGTTTGATGGCAGTCTCTCCTTCATTTGCTTTAACAATTCGAGCAAATAAGACCGACATCGCACTTTGATAGCATCACTTTGGGCGGTGGTCAGTTGCGTTTCTGCCAAGGTAATTTGAAACGAAGCGCCAAAGTCGACGGTACACAGTGGAAGGTGGTTGTTTTCGTTATCTATGTCATACATTAGTGTGGAAAGCCACGATATAAAAGTGGCTGGTTTCATGACACGGCAAAGAAGAGCTCTGTACAGGTTCATAAGTTCCGATAAGAGCTTTAGCGGGTTTGCGGACGCTGCCTGGAAGATCTTATTCACTCGATTCAACTCTTTGAGAATGGGCTGGAGAAAGACCAAGTATAATTTGTTTTCCTTATCAGTATACATCTGATAGAGCAATTCTGCAGTGTAATTTCGTTCCTCGTCTTTAGCTATCTGGAAATGAAGTTTCAGTTCATGAAATTGATAAATGATGCGGTCAACACATGCTGTGTGAAAACCAGTTGTAGGTTTCTGAAACCATGAACTCGATATTCCTGGGCATTACTTTCAGGGAATGGGAGGAGCAGAGCTGGATTGAGTGGCAAATACATTTGATATGTATTATGTTTGGACATACTTCCCGAAACTTCGTAATCACTGAATTATTTCTTCCACACATCGTATTGCAGCCATCTGTAGCTAAACCCATGCAGTCTTTAATGTCCAGTTTCTTTGACACAAGGAAGCTTTGTAGCGCTTGGAAAATCCTCTCAGCCGTTCCAGAAACAATCGAAAGTAGGCCCAGGAAACTGGTAACAATCTGCTTTTGTGCTGCGCTGTAATACCTGGCCAGGATACACAGTTGCTTCTCATTACCAATGTCCGTACTTTCATGTTTGAGGAAGTTGATCGTCCAGGTTAGTGTAGTCTTGAGAAAGACTGTTGGTTGAAGTGACTGACGTTTCGACAGCCTTAGCGGCGGTCATCTTCAGAGTCAAAACGGCCGCTAAGGCTGTCGAAACGTCAGTCACTTCAACCAACAGTCTTTCTCAAGACTACACTAACCTGGACGATCAACTTCCTCAAACATGTCACGATTCTCCCAGGTTCAAACCATTTACTTTAGTCCGTACTTTCGTCAATGATCAGAGAATATGGGATACGCTTCATATCGTCTAGAACCTCTTCTAGCAAACAAGGACCCAAGACGCGGTTTACCAAGGCTGTGCATTTTGTTCGGTGGAGATTAATTTCTTTTCCAGACACATCGTTCACAAGTTCTCCCAAATGATCAATGGTATTTATGCTTGAGTGACAGGCAATATGGGCAGCTAGTTTCAGCTCTGAGCTCTTCAACGATTCGTCCACCGTTACACTACGACATCCCATGCTAAACAGCGTTCTTGACGCTGAGAATGGTTGCTGATTTCGCTTGTGCTTTTCGGTTTTTCCATGAACAACCAAATCGCCATGATGTGCTCGAATTTCGCTTTTACAGAATCTACAATATGCTTTTTCGTCGTTTCCTGGCACACTACGTATCCATTCCTTCAACCCATTTTCTTTTTCCCACTCCTTGCAGTATTTTTTCTTGTATTTAGCCCATTTTCCCATTGCAAAAACACAAAAGTTACTTTATTTTGCTAATCAGCCCAAAAACACACATGAAAAGTATTTCCCGCCCAAAAACCCGCAACCCGCAACCGCCTGAAATTTCCCGCATTCGGGCTTTAAAACTAGCCCAATTGGGTGGGAAACCCGCACAACTGGCAACACTGTATACCAGCCCTCTTCTCCACCTCACCAATTTTTTCGCCTACTGCCGTTAAGTTGGTATCGTCAGCAAACATTCTAGGAGTTGTGCCTTCAAGGCAGTTTGGGAAATCATTTATATAGATGAGAAATCAGAGTTTGGGTGAGGATGAATATCTACGACATCGCTCAGACAAACGTTTAGGATTAGGGTTAGGTTAGGGCTTGGTTTTGGATAAGAATTAATGTTGATAAAATTTTAAATATCGTAATTCATTGTCATTCGTGCGCTAGCCATTGAATTTAACTCTTCCTAGCCTAAGCGATGGGGACATTTGCACCCGTTAAGCTACATTCGTCCGCTTTAAGCCTTGTTTTATTCTAACGGTGCATTTAAACGAGTGATTTTTTGTCTTCAGATTGTCATCGTGGTGTATTCACTTACCCCAGACAATCCTAGCAGAAAGATTTCTGCATATGATTCACTCCAGTTCATCCTCAAAGCTCTCGTGAGTTTAATGTATACGTGAGGATGACAGTCGTTACACACAAAATCAAAAGTGTAAACACATCCTAACTGTTAGTTGTGGCGGTATACCGCTGGCGCTACCTTGATAGCCGTCGTCGCCGGCATTTTGTCATCACGTCTTTCCTTGCCTCCGCCAGTAAGTCTTTCCTTGCCTCCGCCAGTACGTCTTTCCTTACCTCCGCCAGCACGGCGACAGCGCCGTCCGTTGGCCGTTGACGCTCGAAATGTTCAATTCATGTTATGTTTATTTTATTCCGCCGTCACCTCGACGATGACTGCCGCGTCATAGGACTGAAAACGTGTTGGCAATGACGGTTGTATAGGCTAATACTAAGTTGAAATTTGCTAGCAACGTCACCGTCACCGGTATGAATGACCCTCATGATGAACAAGCTCCGCTCATTAATCCCCAGAGATAGGTCACTCCCGGTCACTCTTGAACATGGATGAATGACACCCTTAAATTTACTTTATTTTCGATTGAATTTATCTCGAATTCTTCTCAAAGGGCTAATTAAAGATTACATTTTTTTATGGTGAAGCATTCTTATGGTTAGTATCTTGTTTAATGGTATAATGAATATTTTAGTGTAGCATGGGGATGATTTACTATGATTTCTTTGTGATCGGTGTTACTGCCTTTGCAAGTGGACAGGGCTGCTTGGACGATTCCTGAGTTGTGGACAAATTGAAAATTGTCCATGGAATCGTCTTCCCTGTACGATATTTTTGATATTGCCAATAGGTAGCGAATAATTCGGTGGTATTTCCTCAAAAGAATATCTATTTGTAAATTAATTCTCCAATTACTGGGAGAGAATTGAGAGCAGCACGTGAGTGTTGACCAGTGGACATTTGCGTCCCTGGTGCCATACGAGAATGGGTAAAGGTATCTGCTGAAATATTAATTTGTATATCAGTAGGTATTTTTACCCAGCAGTATGCTTCTTGCAGCACGTATTTTTGTATTGTACCAGTACAATAAGTAACCTTCGCACAGCCATCTAATTACGTGAATCAGTGTTCAGAGCAACTCACAGGCGACGAAACGGTTATGGATTCGATTCCTGTTTGTGGCTCAGGAAAACTTCGTAGACTTCAAAGCTTCAAAGAAAAGCATGCGCACTAGTGATGAACAAAAAAGAAGTGAGCATGGCGCATTATTCTGCTTTTATACGAGCCACTTCATAAGCCTAAAGAGGCCACCAGTTTTCACTACTGGGTTAGGGTTAAGTAGTTTAGTATTTGTGCCTTGAAACTATATTTGTTGGCTGTATTTAGATTGCGGCGAGGTGTGATTTCGTCTGTTGTTGATTTCTAACTGAGATTTGTGACAATTTTTTCAATGTAGTCTCCCTATGTTTGCCATCTTTTGTATTACATGACCAGAAAAGAAGACGGTATGTTTCTGTTCCTTATATATAATTAGATTTTGCCTTAACGTTTACCAGAATACTGAATGCAATGTGACAGGGGTGATATTTTTGAATGTCAACTATTTCAAACATGAATTTTCCAGGATTTATGCCAATCAGGTGTCATATATAACTATTCCAATTACAGTATGACATAAAGGTAGGATGCTGTTTAGTCAGTATTAAACAGCCGACACGTTGAAAAACTGTCGAAACTGAAAACAGAAAATCCTAACGTGCCGAGCGAAGGCCCTTATTCAGAGAATCAAAGTAGGATTTCCTGTTGTCGATAACCGTTCAGTTGACTGCCGAAGCCTCGATAACTCAAAGCTCACGCTAGTTCGAAGTGAAGTTTTAATCCCTCCAAGTTATTTTATTTATAATTTTACCCTCGATAGCTCAAACCTTAGGTAAGTCGAACCATTTTTGATTTCCCCTGAAGGTTCGAGTTATCGGGAGTCAACTGTAGTTTCTCATCGTTCTAGCTTGTTCCCAATTGCACACTGTAACCGCGGCAGTAATAGTGTTTGTCTTGTGATGTTCAATGTCATGAGGTGCATTCATTTTCAAAGCTGTAAGGGATTTTACTAATCAAAAGACAGATACGTGTCTGTCTCTTGTGCAACGTAATTTGCACTTCGAATTGTTAAAAATCATTTCACGTAACATTGCCTTAAGTGTAGCGGTGGAAAGAAGTAAACTTTATTCCTTATCACTTCAAGATCTCTTTCAAAAAGCAAGCTCAACTTTCACTTTAGGAGCAATGTTTTTCGGTGATTGTTGCCATTTGGCAACTTGATTGTTTTACCATGGCTAAAATCAGGCAATTTTACTGGTCAAAGGAAGTCGTACTTTTAAACTTCTCATACTCAGTTTTGCTTTACTGTGCTCTCAAACTGTTTGGTAATTTTATTACACGGCGTCATTACCTGACACTTTCTACTTGCTGTGGTATATATAATCAAGTGACACTGGGTAAAATAACCAATCAAAGATCTTAATTAAAAAATCTCTTTATTGAATAACCTTACAATGCCTAACCGCTTGAGTGCTGCATTGAATAATGTGGTATTAAGTTGGCTTTCTCAATGGAACTTCAGTCTTACACAGAAATCGTCACGATCATATTCCAAACGACCGTTGAATTTCTCTCGCCTTTCTGAAGTGTGTTTCTGAATTCTCTGAAAAACAATGTTTGCCTCCTGAAAGCAAATTTTGCTTTCGTAACAATATTTCCACGGGTTGGAAAATGGCGAAACATTTTACAAAACATCGAAAATCTCAATTGTTTCTGCAAATGTGCTTCCTGGTTTGCCCAGGGCATTATCCTACTCAGGTATCAACTGCGCACAATAATACACTCATTGTAGGCTTGACTGTTCCCGTTCCTTTTCTTATTTTTATGTTTAGTTACAAACGTTTCTCCCACCCTCACACACACAAAGACTTTTGAAATTTAGTTTTAAAATGTTGGCTTCCCCTAACTTAGAGAGCCTTGCCTGGTTTAAGCCGTTAAACATTTTTGTAAATATTGAACTGGTGTATGTGGTTTCTTATATCATGATATTTTGTGACATGCACGCAAAACTCCTGGCTTTCAATAGAAGCCGGTTACCGGCGGTTAACCGCCGGCTAATTCACCACCGAACGCCGGCTATAATTTAGTTATTTAGTGAAGTACCTAAATAATTTTCTTCTTAATTTTTTTCTTTTTATCTACAACGATGTATTCAGGTTATTTGCCGCTAAAAACATCGCGAAAAAGAGATATGATTTTGGCATGTTCCCGGGGAAGAACTCGGCATCATATTGCTGAAGTGCAAAATGTCCAGCGGTTTAGTTCTACAACCAAACTTCGATCCCAAGTAGTAAAAATCAAAATGGCGTCCAAACATAAGCGTGAGCGCGAGCAAAAGATGAATATTGATACCTTTTTCAAGAGGCAATCAACCGTGAAGTGGCAATCAACAAGTGAAATCAATTTGCTTTCAGTTTTTGTCTGGGTACTATTTCCCAAAAAACACTCCCAAATGCCTGGCAATGCCATTTAAGAGGGTCCAAATTTCAAAATTTTCCGGGGGAGCATGTCCCCGGCCCCCCTACCACGGTGGTCCCTTCGACACCACAATTCCGCACAGCAGCCTACTTTTTTCATACAGCCTCCCACTCTTAATTTTAATGAAACCCTGAAAACTTGGTCTCTGCAGCTTATTTATGATCATATCTTCTCATCTTCAGTAAAACGGTTTAGATTAAGAAAACTGTTGGATCTGCTCGTGAAAGTGGTACTGTACTTTATTTATGTTATTTTAAATCACAAGTATTCGTGTCTGTATTCCTGGTTGTCTTAACATGTGCACTGACTGAGTGGCAGTGCTCCCACTTTGAAGGAAATTTCCTTAATGAAGGAAATTTTGAGGAAATGAAGGAAATTTGAAGGATGTTTTGATAATTTGAAAGAAATTTGATGGAGCCTTCACTTTTTAACAATTTTATTGGTAATGTTGTAGTATCCGACAGTGCACGAAAAAATGAGGTTAAATGTCAGTTGATTGTGGCCAAATTGCGCGCGGAGGAACGTGACTGACTGCTTGACTGACTGCATGACTACGTGGCTGACTGCGTCACTGCTTGAATGATTATTCGATTACGGTGACGATGAAACTCTCGATAAAATTCACCAGTTGAAAAATTTGAAGTGCGATTTTGTCATGTGCTTTCGAAGCCAAACAAGTGACAAAAATATAACGAAAGTTTATTCAAATTGAAACTCATTGGTCGGTTCTTACAGAGACGGCTCTTAAAATGTATAATTTTGCCGCCCGTAAATATACTTCCTCTTAAATGTATGTTTAATTTTCATTGACTGCATGACTTGCTGACCGACTGACCGACAACCCGAAGGACTAAACGACCTAACAAGAGGACAAGTGAGACTGGACGAGTTAAATGGAATTGTAGGAGAGGAGATTGTGGGTGAATTGAGAAAAGGGAAGACATGACATGGATGATGTGAATCTGGAGAAAAAGGGCAAATGAAGTGGTGTGGAATAGGATAGGATAGGTTGCCATTTCCTTTGTATAAATACAATCGCAGTTCATATTTTTCTTTTGAATCGATGAAATATTATACAAAACTTGGAGATGACAAACTTTGAATGAAAAGAGCAACTGATGTTAATATGCGTTTTGTATTATGCTAATAATGCATATTAATTGTGTTATGTACATCTGACTGGATTTTTCCTGTTCATTGCAGGGTCCGGAACCTCATTTGTTGGGCCTTCTGTCGCTATATAAGGTGTATTCTCCTCATTTGGTTTGCGTCAGTATCCCTAAAACAAGAAAGGTATCTGTTTAGAACGGTATCGAAGTTAAAGCAAATGAACGAATTTAACCTAGGACCTATGTAGCAAGCGTTATCTGCCAGTGTCATGTTCGATCATACTGGTGAAGATGTGAATGAATAAAAGCGTGTTGCCTTGTTAAAAGTTTCTACCGGACCTTTAAAATAAATTTATCCCCCCAAAAAATTTTACCCAAAGTAAAATAACCAGTACGTTACCATAAGGGCGAAAAGTGAAAGAACCTGCGTGATTTGGGCCAGTGATGTTTCGATACATCTCGACAAAATAAGTCTCTCAAAATTGTCTCGTTAGTTATTTCATTATCAACACTCCTTTGCTGAAAAATCCTAGCCTAATGGAAGATTTTGGAGGGTGAGTGCATCCGACGTTCCTGTGATTAGCTTGCTTTTCATGCCAACCTGTTAATAAATGTGACCACCGATTACCCTGGACATGTTGGCCTTGCCGGCTGCGACCCACCCAACATACGTCTGATGTTATGGATTATTTTTGTTAATTTCGAATTGAACTTGATATATCATGTATAAGATTTACAATTGTAATTTTCTATTCTTGAAGGCCTTTTTTAAAAGGAAAGACACGAAATGGTCTGATGTTATTTGGCATGTTCAATCATTAAAAGCAGCCAAAAGAGATGAAGTATGTTCATCAACTCACAACAAAGACAATTTTATTCTTTCCTGGTCGGTAAGTAAAGCTTCATTTATATGGTAAGGTCATGTACTAGATCTGAAGAATATATTGGGAAATTTCGGGAAAAGCATGATAAAATAACAGGCAAAAATGTCTTGGAATTCTTTCTGATATTTCATCCTTACCAAAATTGCACGTGATTTCACACGACTTATGATTTTATATCATCACTGTAGTAAACGTTAAATATGCAACAACTTTGCATGTGAAATATTTAATGTGTGTTTCACATGTGAAACATGGCATATGAAAGGGCAGCGAAGTCGGAAACAAGAAGGTTGCCGTAAGATACGTTGGGTGACCGCTTACATATTTTGAAACCGTTGCTAGTACTATCAAGTGAAGTGCCACAGGTCTTTTATCACCGACTAATTTATTATGGCTCAAAATGGCGTTTTGTGATCATCTTTCTTAACACGAACATTTTTTGCTCTGATGTTTATCCCACACTTGACTGCGACTTGAAATCGCAAAGCAATTCATCTGTGACTTTCCAAAGATTTTGTTTCAATATCCTCGAACGTAATTGCGATTTACTCGAAACATCTTACCAAAAGTTTGTTTCAGCCGACTCTTTACGGGCTCTCTTAGTCTTACTTGGGGAAACAACACAGAAGACTCAAAAAAGGGAAAACACATGAAGGAACGATGACAAGCAACAATATTAAACAAATAGTTTTTGATTCCAGCGAAACCTGAAATTTTTCACACCTCCTGCATGCGAACGTCTAAATCACTCTCAAAAGCTTTAAGTGAAAGCAATTTTTGGCATTCAGCGATCTCATACTTAGAGTTGGTCAGAAGTGAAAGCCTCCCCCTACTAAAAAATAGTTGGATTTTTTTTTCTACATTCAATTTTCTTTAAAAGTTATGCCATATTTTGTAAACTTAGAGGGGTAAAAATTTTTTCTGAATGAATGCAAGTTGGATGACCGCTAACGTAAATGTTGACAATATCCAATTCTATGACACAGTTATGTTGCAGATTTTGTAGTATGTAGTCTCTCCAAATTTGAGAAAGTCCGACAAATTTATGTTAAGTTGATCGCTCGTCCATGCCGAATCCGGGTTATGGAAGGTGAAAAATCCCATCGGAAATCATAAGAAAATATTTTCAAGTGACAATCATTTTTATTGATGTGAAAGTTTCAAATGAAAAACTGGTTGATGTAAAGTTGAATTTTTTTGACTCTGTAAGCCATCTGTAAATCAGGAACCATTGAAATACAGTACAATCTACCAACTCTTTTCGAGATTGAAAGAGACTAGTGTGATGCGGAATAACGTTTGGATTTGAAAAGAAGGTTTTTGGAGGCGATAAATTTGTCGGCTCAAAGCTTAGTGGGGAGCCCAAAACCCCAGTAAATCCTTTCTCGATTTAATAATAATCCTCTAAACTTACCAACTATCGAAAAATTCATTTCGAGAAAACTAATAAGTATGGTGTGAATCAAAAGGAATTTTTTTTAGGGTCAAAACGTTCATCGTTTCTCCGTCATGTGTCAATATTCGATGGTTCTCAGTGATCTTTTTAAACAGAATTGAACCATTAAACTTTGGCAGCTTTGAAAAAGAAATTTTTCATAGAATATTCTGCTCTGAAGAACACGATAGCCTTACATTCAACAAATTTAGTAAATATTTCAAATTTAGAAATCAACTCTTACAGTGTGACGTTCATCAGATGCCTAACTATATAAAACCCAATTCTTAGTTTACATTTTCACTGCAAATGATTGTCCATATTCATCTGTTCGGTTGAAAATAGATGGATGAATTAGCAACACTTACGGTGCAGTTAAATATCCAAGACGATACAATGACAATTGAGTAGCAATGGCGATCGGACACGAATATTCGAGTTACATGAAACTAGCAATTTTACTGCTTATGACTGCCTTATTTCTTTATGGAAACGTCGACACTAGTTTTCTTATTCTACGAAGAAACGTTTCAGCAAGAATGGAAAGCTGGTCGTTAGTCGTAGCCAACACAAGCTCACTGAATTCTTACAAGACCACTCAAAGCCGCGGCCATAGAAAACTCTACTAATCCACGAGATTCCCTAACATAACATCACATAACATAACAACTTTATTAATGTGTCAATGTATTTAGTTTTCACAACTAATTGGGGACACTAAAAAATATTGTATATAAAACTAAGTGTATATACAGTCAAAATTCGTAGCATGTATAAAATATACAATAGAACAATAAGTATATAAAAAGTTATCTCTAAGAATTGCAAAGGCTACAACAGTTATTGTTGTTGTTTAAGAGTGACGTTAGGTCTTTTTTTCTAATGTTCTTTTTAAAAATTCAATATTCAAGAAGCCTTTCAGTTTATTATCTAATTTCGACCATATATAAGGTCCTTGATATCTCAGAGAATGTTTTCCATAGTTAATAGTATTAAAAGTAGGGATACCAAAATCGCTGTTTCTCAGTGAGTAACTAGTGTTTTTCTGCTTAAATAGTTCGCCAACAATAATCGGCGTGAGGCCATATTTTACTTTGTATATTAATATTGCGATATCTTGCAGTCTTCGATTTAATAGTGAAGGTAGCTCTGCGCGAACCAGAAGGTTTTCATATGTTTCTGAACGGGAGTTAAATACTGCTCTGAGTGCACGTTCTTGAATCCGCTCTATTTTTCTGCTGTCAGAAGATCTGCAGTCATGCCATACCAGATGGCAATATGTTAAGTGAGGCACGATGGATGATTTATAGATTATCAGTTTTGCTTTGCATGGTATCAAATTTCGTAGTCTCAATAGTACACCAACCTTTTGACTTGCTTTTATGCAAATATTACTAATACGGTTGGTGAAATTAAGCTTATCATCTATTTCAACTCCAAGTAATTTGATATGCGAAGTGTTGGTAATGATCTGATCTTCAATATGCAAGGCTTCAGTCTGTTTATCTAAGCCAATGTTTCTTGGATTGATAGTAAGACATTGAAACTTCTCTGTGTTGGCAAGTAAAAAGTTATTGAGCTGATGGTCGTCAGCATATATGAAAAGGTTTGTATCTTTAGCCATCGAGGTCATGTCATTCTGGAATAAGTTCCATAATAATGTACCAAATGAAGATCCTTGAGGACAGCCACGTGACATTTTCGACCATTCACTTCTGATAGTGCCAAGTTTTACACGGCTATATCTGTCATTCAAAAACGATCGAATGAGATCCAATGATTGACTAGTGAACCCATATGCTTTGAGCTTTTTGATGACTAAATTGTGACATAGAGAGTCAAAAACCTTGCTCATATCTGTAGATAGAATAGTCACTAATTCTTTTTTGTCAATAGCATGTTTCCAGTCCTCTATAAGTCTTACTAATGTCATTTCACAACTATGATTCTTTCTGTATGTTGTCAATCTTGGAGATAGAGTAAGATCAAAATAATGGGTTATTTGTTTACTAAGCAATAATTCAAAAACCTTGTCAATAATCGGAAGCGTAGTGATAGGTCGATGATTTTCTACCTGATGCTTGTCCCCTCACACTTCGAACGGCACAAGTAGCTTCCAAATGTACCGGCTTATAATTGGAGGAGACATCCATCCAAACCCCGGACCTGCAACGAAAACTTCTAAACATCCCTGTAAAGAATGTGGCGAAAGCGTTCGTTCCAATCAAGTCGCCTTACTGTGTGTTCAATGTAATTCTTTCTCTCATGCTAAATGCCTGAATTTAACAAAAGCGTTGTTTAAAAGCTACTCAGATAATCAGAATATGGACTGGATATGCTCACTATGCTCTCTTCCATTTGGCAATGGGGACTGTTCTTTTAATATGAAGTTCGATTCTGACCTCGAAATTAAAAAGGAATTCTCTGGTCATACATCAATGAATGAAAGTAACATCTATGGTGGATATGCAAATGACGACGCTACAATTCTGGAACAAAGAAAAGACAATTCAAGTGGAGCATTCATGATGCATTTAAATATTAAGAACATCCAGAATAAATGTGAAGAGCTCAAAAAGCTGAATGACGCTTTAAAAGCGCACATCCTTGTCATATCCGAGACTAAGATTGACAGTTCTTATCCTAATAGTCAATTCAACCTAACTGGATATCACATGTATCGGAAAGATAGAGTGAAAGGTGGAGGAGGACTGATTGTCTATTTCTTCTCAGTTATTCCATCAAAGAAATTGACTCTACCGAGAGCATATAAAACGCTTGAAGCTATCGCTGTACAATCCAGGATAGGGAGGACTGATATAGTATTACCAGCAATTGACAGGCCACCTAGACCGTCCAGGAAAGGCAGAAAAATGCCGCCTGAGGACAAATACCTTCAAAAAGTAGAGGAAGAAATAAACGACATCTGTCAATGGGCAAGTTTTCAAAAACAAACAATCGTCATTGTTGGTGATTTAAACATGGACAGGTTAAGACCTGACAGTGCCGAGGGAATGATTCCAACGGATCTTCAAGAAGTCAACAACTTGAAGTGCTTGATTCAACCAACAAGATTAACAGTTACCTCACAAACTCTTCTTGATGTTTTGCTCACAAATACTCCCGAACTTTTTGTAAAAAGTGGAACGTTCAATCCTGGACTAAGTGATCACTGTATGGTATATGGAGAAATGAATGAGAAAGTTCATAAGCACAGAACGAAGGTAATTACCTACAGGCAAATGAAAAACATTTATTTCGATCAGCTCAACCACGATCTTCAAGAAGCACCGTGGCAAGTGGGAGATATATTTACCGATGTAGACGATAAGTACGATTATTGGAACGCTCTGTTTGAGAGTACAGTGAACGTACACACCCCTACCAAAAGAAAGCGTGTGCGTGAAAAGGACGTACCATACATGACTTCAACTTGGAAAAGGCGATAAGGAACAAGAGGAAATACGCCATCCAGTTTGCGAAGAACCGAACGCCAGAGAACATGGAACTCAAAAGGAAGTACAGGAACATTGCTACACGAGAACGGAGGAAGGCTATTATGCAATACTGGTTTGCTAAATCGGAAGAGCTGAAATCCAAGCCAAGGGAGTTTTATAACGCCTTCAGGCCATGTATTAACAGCAAAACTAAAGAGTCCACCTTGATTAGTTTACAAACTGAAGAGGGTATTGTTGTACAAGATCAATTTGAAGTAGCTGAGCAATTAGTGAACTATTTCACTACAGCTGCTGCTAGCATTGCAGGAGATAACGTTATCAGCATCACAGAAGAGAACCATGACAATCATGGTAGCGTTGAAACTCTAAGAGAAGTATACCAAGGAACACATTTCGAGTTCAATCGTGTTAGCAAGGACGAAGTGCAAAAGGCGCTTAAAAATAACAACCCCAACAAGTCCTGTGGGTGGGACCCCGGAGCACCACCTAAACTCCTTAAGAAAGTGGCCTGTGGAATTGCACCATCGCTAATGACTCTCTACAACAGCTGAATCGAGCTGGGGAAATGACCTTGCGCGTGGAAAATGGGAGAGTGGACGCCAGTGTTTAAAAAAGTGATAGACAGCAGGCGAAGAACTATCGTCCCATCACGTCCCTTGTCACCGTAAATAAGACATTTGAGCACATGCTCAGTAAGCAAGTCACCAGTCACTATGATCCAACTCTTTATCAGAGAATGACAGCATATAGAAGACATCATAGCTGTCAGACCACTTTACTTAGACTCGAGGAAGACTGGAAATCAGCTGTTGACAGAAAGGAACTTGTGTATATCCTGACTTCAGATATGAGTAAAGCCTCCGGTTCTCTTTGCCATCCTCTCATTGTAAAGAAACTCGAGGCTTATGGCTTCGGACAAAATTCTCTCAACCTTCTTAGATCATACTTCGATAATAGGCTTAACAGAGTGAAAATAAAAGACGTGACAAGTGATTGGAAAAGGATGGTGCTGGGCTGTCCGTAGGGTTCGTCTTTCGGTCCCCTTTTGTGGAATTTGTTCCAAAATGACATGTCATTCCATATAAATAATGCTAATCTGAGTATGTACGCCGATGATCATCGGATGTATGTCATGGGGAAGAAACACGATGTAGTCGCGCAAAGTATCAAGACCCATGGAGAGCAGGTACAAGAACAACTATCTATCAGCCAACCCAGAAAAGTTTTAGCTAGTTACAATTAACCCGAGAAATGTTGACACAGACAATGATAATCAAGATATAATCGTAGATGGACATGCTATTGAGAGAATGGGGGAAATAAAGCTTTTAGGAGTTCAAATCGATGAAAAACTGAATTTTACTAGTCATATAAGTGAGCTGTGCACTAAGGCCAGTCAAAAAGTAGGGGTCCTAGTGCGCTACGCAACTTGATACCTTGTAATGCTAAACTATCACTTTACAAGTCTTCAATTCTGCCCCATCTAACCTACTGCCATCTAGTTTGGCACTTTTGCAATGCATCGGATCGGAGAAAGCTCGAGCGGATTCAGGAGCGAGCGTTAAGAGCGGTGTACAAAACCAGATTAGTGTCCTATCACGAACTGCTAGACCGTGCCAAACTACCGACGTTGTACAATAGGCGTAATTGCCACGCTGATGTTTAAGGTTAAACACAGTCTCGTACCCGTGAGTATTTCTGACTTATTCAATTTAAAGAGCACTCAATATAACTTATAAGAATTGTGACTTCGAACTACCAAGATTCGAAACTGTTAGATTTGGTAGGAATTCAATAAAATATATGGGACCTCTCATTTGGTCGAAGTTGCCAAGACACTTAAGAATGATAGAAACTTTGAACTCGTTTAAGAGGACCATCAGGAAAGTCGACCTTTCAACTCTTATAAATATTTAGACGTTTTTAGGCTTTTTAATTTTGTAAATAACTATATCTCTATATCTGATGATAACTCTGCTATCATCAAACGGTCGAAAGAAAAACGAAAGCTGGAGAACGACTTAACAAAGAAAACATCGGAACTAAAAAACATCCTGAACCTCGTTGACTGGTATATCCTAAAGAAGGCCTTAACAAAGAACGTCAATGAGAAGATAAACAATTTACATATAATTTTTTTATTTTTTACTTTTTTAGTGATTTGTATTTGGTATTTAATTTATTATTTTACAGTGTCCCCCATTGGCTTATAGCTAAAAACATAGACACTTAAATAAAGTTTTCGTTCATTCATTCACACAACGTAACAAATTTGTAGCCTTATCCTACCTCGCGTGGCCTTTTTCTGTTTTCTGGCCAACCCCAGACGATTTTATTCAGTAAGGTTAGCTTCAGCCCGGACGCAGAAATAAACTAAATTCTTCATTATTTAGGAACTAAATTATTTAGTAAGAATACTTTAACACTTTTGGTGATTTCTAAGAGTTCTGAGGATTTCTAGCATTTTTTGCGTTTCATGAGCTGCTCTGTCACTTCCCGTGAGTAACTATGTCATATATCGCTTCTCATTTATCAGTTCCCTGCTTGATGGGCTGGCATATTTATCTATATACAGGCTATTATCTTATAGCCATGACAAACTTGTGAAACCATCTTTGACATTACTTGGTGAACACAGCGTTTTCATTTATTGGGAAATCTCTTAAATCTGGATGAAATGATTTGAAACGTTGCATGTGAACGCATCTCATGACATTGAAAATTGCAAGACTGAAAATACCATTACCACAATAGCATGTCACCTTCAAGACCTGTCTCAACTTAAAGACAATACTACCCAAACCTATTTCAAGCGGCGATTGACAATGTAAATTTCGTTGCACAAAAGACTGAAAATATTGCTTGAAAGGTGGCTATATTTGTGTGAAAACCGCTCCGTGTAAATTCTAGTCTCACTAAAAGACGTTGCTCTATTTTAATTAACTTACTTTTTTTTAAGTTACTCGGGAATAAATAATGAAGAAAAAACAAAAATCTAAAGTTTAATGAGATGTATAGATTTGATACAATATATGTGTGGTATCTGAGATACAACTTCCGACTTACATGAACTTTTCGTGCTATCATCTTGGCTAATATCACGGGAACTTTCACCATTTTGACGAACACAAATGTTTACATGTATTCGTATCATAAATAGTTTACAGTACTCGCCTTAAGGTGCTAATTGTATTCCTTATAAAACCCCGCCGTTAATATTGTAAATAGTTCTTATAGAATTTGGATGAAACATCGAAACTTCACAATAATTGCCCTGATTTGAACTAATGATGTTTACATTGACGAACAGTAACCGTGTATGAAATGTTCTAGTGATTTATCGAAAAACGAGTCAATGGTATGAATCATCGTCATCATCATTTATTTATCCACGTAGCACGTAGGAGTGCAAGACTCGTTAAAACGTACACGTGCATGAATAATTTCCCTATTACTGAGAATGCCGTGTCACATAAATTGAAATAATCCTGACAATTAACTGAGGTGCGTCAAACTAGAGATGGACATCAGTGCTGCGCTATAAATTTCTATAACAGCCAAAATAAAACAGTTGAAGGTACGTTTATTAGAAACATACCATAGCGCAACATCATTATCTGAAATAAAGTACTTAACATTACGAATGAAACTTAAAGGACCCGAACGACCATAGTCCCCAAGTGGAGGTTTAAAATTTACGAGCAAGGTCATAATAAAGGTTAAAATTGCAAATTCTTGACCAGACCTCATTTGTGAGGCACTAGGTATACGGGTGTGATTTTTTATTAATCATCGTACTAACCACTTACCAATTTATCATTGTGACTTGAATCTATTTTGCTTTATAGAAAGCAAAAAGACGAAGAACGGGTGTGATTATACCTTCATTTCTACCAACTGTTGCTGATAAAGATCGTGTTGAACATTCACTAGTCACAATTGACCAAATAACGACTCTTGAAGATCTTCTTACACACTTTGACAAGGTAGAGGTATCATGTATATGTATATTTACTATTTAGAAAAGTTACTTTTTTTTAATAAATCTACAAAGTTAATACGATTTATTCCTACTCAAATAAATTTTTCAAAAATCTGGTTGTCTTGAGAAATTTTATTTTGGTGTTTGATGAGGAGGGGGGGGGGGGGAGAATTGTCTAGGAAATGACGATGGAATATTTCATGGAGAGCATCGTACGTATTATGCTAATTTTGTTTTGAAGAGATTAAACAACCTGCTCGAGAATAAAAGTGTAAAAACTTTGTTTGAAATTACACACATCCATATAATCGTAAAATTGATTCGTTTAAAATTCATCTAAAAATTTGAGGATCAAGAAAATTATCTGACAAGGAAATTAATTAGTGATTTGTGAAAGAAAACGTTTGATCCAATGCACCACAAAAGAGCTTGAGGAATGCTTCCGATGTTCCACATTTTGCATGTAATCCAGGTACTAGAAATCGAAAGTACTTCCTATTATATTGGAATACGACTTCAGCTCGTAAGGTAACCTGAAAATGTTTTCAATCCATATGCGTAAGTAATGTGATAAGTGGTAATTACTCTCTCTTAAATGTTTCCCGCAGTAACCATGGTAATCAGCTAAATTGATGGTTGACTCATGATGTAGTGGCAGCCATGTTGGTGGACCTTTAATAGAATAATCACATAAACTGCTCTCAACCAGTATGGCCGCCAAATCGATGGCTTTTGAATTTCAAGCGACTGATTTACAAAGCATCGTTTGGCGATTTTAGCACTCAATTGGTACAATGAATTGTAGACGTGTTGAGATAAATTAGATAGTTTACGAAAACACGACGAGGATGTCTAGGACGACACGTCATTGCAATAAGATTTCTCTCGTAAAACAAGGAGCAATGAATAATTTTATATCCCTTGATTATTCTTCATGCGCTCTGAGTCCACATAAAACGTGAAGAAGAGCATTTCCTCGTTTTCACTTCGACGCCGGCTCTTAAAACGGGAGAGCAATGAGTTGCATTTGACGAATAACATTAGTCGACCAACTAGAATTGCATGAAAGGATTTACCAGGAAGAAAAAACAACATTCTCAACTTAGCATGCGTGGTTTGCTACACAGGTGCAAAATTGAAAGTTGCTTGGTAACTGACAGTTGCTTCGCAGCTCTCGTAAACTCCCTATTGTCGCAGCGCCGTGGCGGGACAAAACTCCTCTGAAACGCGCTTTTATCTTATTGTAGATGGTTTTGCGCGATACGCACTGCTAAAAAACTGAGCGATTGCTGACCAATATGAATTCTTAAAACCTTTCAAGCCGTCAACTTTAAGAACTAGAGCAAGAAACGTACTCCAACGAATAACATCTTGTAAACTCAATATTTGAGCTATCAGTCGAGACGTAATAAACCATGGTAATATTACGACTTTATTCCAAAGTCGTTGTCAAACCTTAGGTAGAATACATGACCGGAGGAAAAATAAAAGGTAATGTTATTTTCCGGTATATCAGGGATGAACTGATCACAATGTCATCAGTGGTATCATGGTATAATCCAATGCCCAAATACTGATATTTCAGTGATTACTAAAGCTAAACCTTTCCATTTGTGAAACAAGATTGCATTTGATATCTTTTTTCATTATTTCAGAGGGGAGAAAAGCTGCAGTTAACTCCAATTAGGTATCTCAGTGCCAAGTTCTTTCCCCTTCTCCATCTCTATACGTGGTTCCTATGGGAAAAATTTGATTTTAAGAATCAAGCATTCGAGACGGTTCCTGAGTAGCTGGGAACCCTGAGATACAATGACGTCGTTCTCGATGAACACAACATGCATATGCAGCCAATTTTATAATTTTATCGCACGATATGAATTTAAATGGAAAAATAAATTCTGTCTGCCTACTCGCGTCTCTTGTGGCTAGAGGGGAAAAAATATAAATGATTTAAACCAAAGACCATCAACAATCATGGCTAAAGTTGGCTAAGCTAGAACTGCCATCCCCCTACTCAAAACCAGCAGACATCGACGCCATTGCATGGAAAAATAAAAACCAAAAGATCACCAACAGTAACATGAAACAGACAGTGACATTAAATATTCAAGAATTATCATTGTGATTCTGTTTTGACCTAAAAAAAGCAGATGTAAGAAAACAGATAATTTTGCGTACGTTTCTAAAAACCGGGCATGACTTATGTACCCACTTTTTCGATATTGCCGCAAAAGAACAAGAATGCAGTAAACGTAAACGAATTACAACATTTAGTTTCCATCAAAAGGCATTGAATAATATAGTAATTCACACAGACAGGAATTGATTACAATACCAAACATTTATTGATCAAAGTTTTGTAGCTGTCGTGCTGCATCTTCAGTGGATGGCAATTTACAAAAACAGATGTGATATAAGGAATACATAAGATGATTATTTGTCATGTATGTGATTAGAGAAATGAGAATGAGAACAGGATATTAAAACAAAGCCAAAGGGATAGATCTTATAATAAACAATATAGTTGGATAAGACTTTTTGATATCTGGAATTAACAAGGTCAACGTATGTATCACCAACCTTAAGGCCGATTTCCATAATGCAGATTGAGACCTTTATAGATCATGATATCTAAAAAAGCCTAAACCAGTAATCCGTAATTGAACTTTCTTAACTTATAAAGCTTTCCCTGTAAACAGGAAAGATTAGCAGGTCTTTAATATCTTGTGGAAGGATTTTTAAACCTGCGTAATCCTTAAAAAAATAGCATTTACAAAGTAATAAGTTGCACACTTGTAAATATGTTGCATAAACGTTATTTTATTACAACGAGCATTAGTCCCATGAATTCAGAATCTCTTCAAAATATCCGACGAAGTAACTGTTTCAGATGAAGTTTTGAGAACACCAAGAAATTTAAGCTAGGAGAATTCCAGACGACGTTTACGTGGAGTTTATACAATCAAGTTCCGGCTTTAGAAGTTCTTACTAGTAAACAACGGTAATCAGATAGTAGCTGATAAATTTTTCTTTCTTACTTCATGCAGGGCTGAATGATCTGATCCTTGAACCAATTCATAAGTTATTCTTTAGTTCACCAGTCCAGTTTAAGGTAAGAGCAATGTATGTTGTACAAGTATATTAATGGTAATATAAAAAATAATACATTGAAAAAAATTATGTTATTTGTGAGTTAATATTGTCCGTGATTATCATGCTTTTTGCGTTAACAACTGATCTCTTTGTTGGAGCGTAATCTGGGAATACATGCTTTTTCGTATTCCACTTGCATAGCGAATGCCTTGGCGGTTAAACCGACCAATTCAATATTAACAAATAACCACTGAGAAGTTCACTTTGCGAGTAGATGTGTGAAGCCGACAATTACGTCAACTAAATGGCTTTTTGCAAATATTGAATCTTTATTGAAGCATTAATTTAATTCTTCCTGGAACAATGTTAAATCCTTTGGTCCATGCATGCATGCATCTGTCCGCCCGTCAGTTCGTCGATCTATCCGTCGATATCTTCCCACTGCTGTCATAGCGGACGGTTGTGTTTTGACAGCCCTCTGAATTCTTATATCACAAGCCTTATTTATGAAGATAAGGTCAACAATACGCCAATTGTGAATGAGAATGTCCAATATTAGTCCAAGTTGAGATCTGGACAAATAGGGCAATTTATATGGAAAGGAAACTACATGTAGGGAACTCCCGAAAGTTTTTATCAAATATCAACTGAAACCGTCGGAGTTATATATAGTGTTGGTTTGAAACGAACTTTATTTGTATTGTTCTATTAAAGATTAACTTAATTGATACCAACTTATATCAGTTAATTCGATATGAAAGAGGTCAGAATACCATAGTCTCAGAGGAACGAGGATCTCATATACCGATGAAAGGGACAGTGTTTTTTTTAATCGTATTATTCCAATCTATTTCTACCTTCCAAATTCGAATTTGTACAAATTGATGAACTTATCGAACCTTATGGTTGCTACTCTGTTAAATTTGAAATAAATATCCTTAAACTGTTAAAGTACCTTTGTACTAATCAGGCGAAGCTCGGATCTCTTCAAGCGACCATTCTAATCATCAACCCAGTGGGCTAGAAGTGAACGTGATCTGCCCGAAGAAACCGCTACACAACGCCCACATATTGGAGGTGTATATCCGTAGATTCTGGGTTCATTTAAATATGCGGTGTACAAATCGGAGGACTGGTATCAAGGTTAGAAGACAGTGTTTGGCGTGCAAATTTCAACTGACGACAGACACTTGGCAGTTCAAGGCCATGCAAACAAGTGATTTGAATCCTACCGAACTAATCGTTCCCAAAAATGGTATGATAATGGTGCATTGTCTGATGAAGATGCAGCAACACGTAGCGTTCCTCAAGCCTCTGTTTATGAACTCTTTGTGTTTCTCGAATTTATTAGCGATCTTACTGGTAGTGTGAAGCCCAGTAAGGATAGAATGTATGCAGAGAAACACTAGTTTGACTTTTACATCATTCAATATTCCCGAACTTCAAGAAATGATGGAGAGTAATTCTTATCATATTAAACAATGTGTGGATAGTTATAGATTATTTCTTGACGTTCTGAAAACTGAACATAAGATATTACGATCAGAGCAGAGTTTGTTTTCTTTTGAAGATTGTTATATGTACACTTTTCGGTTGACAGGATATCGCTTAAAAAGGTAGAGGTTATCACATAGCCTGCAATTGGATGAAAATATTACTTAGCGTTCCAGAGTTAAAGCAAATGTTAAATATTATGTTCATGTTACCCTAAGCATGATTCTGAAATGCCCAAGTTAAAAAGATGAAAAGAAATGTATTAAAGGTTCTCAATTCCCCACTTAAAATTAAGCTCATACTTGATACGAAGCATCTAATTCAGGTTTATAGGTCTTTAACTGACCCTAGTTTGAGTACTGCTCGATTACTTGGGATGGTATTAGTCAGGGATTAGGCGACCGATTCCAAAAATTTCAAAATTATGCAGCTCGTAAAATGCTCGTTGCGCGTCATACTAAACGTTGTTAGAATAATTACACGGGTGATTATCGAATATCCTGCGAGGTGACTGGTCCAAAAATTACGTCATAATACTCGATATTCACCTACAGGTGAATATAACAGTAAAGGCACAATGATGGCGATCTTGAAAATGTTACCTAGGAATTTTTAGATCACCTCGTACACTACTTTCTTTCAAATAATCAACAACTTGTATTTATACTGAAACAATTATTCGCCTCAGGCTCAGTGAATATTATTGAATAATCAACCATATTCACTTCGCCTTTGGTGAATAATTGTTAAGTATGAATAACTCCAAGAATTAGGAAGATCATTCGCTGAAAGAAAATTATACAGTAAACCATTAGTAATGTCTAAGATATCAAATAAACTTGTCCCACAATATTTGATAAAGTCATTTCCAAATAACGTAAACGACTGTAGTACCCGTGCAGCAGAAAGAAACTTATATTAACTTACCTAAATAAAGACGTGCTACCAGGAGGACAGTCTTGTTTACAGTAGACCAGGGCTATGGAATTCGCTTTCATTTTCAATTAAAGAGTTTAGTTCCTTTGCTACATTAAGGAAATCTCTCAGGAATATTTCTCCCTTAAGCGACGCATAATTTACCGTGTAATGCTAATGATTACTTGTAACTTTATTTAAAAACGATCCATTTAACCATCCACATGCATGTCTTCATCTCTGAACTGATTTACTAAATCTTAAAACTTACCTTTTTGTGTCAAGTTCTCAGTTGCTTTACTGAAATGCTTCAAAGTATGGCAAATTCTACCATAAAGTTATCCATTAGAGAAGCCAGCTCTTTGACACCAAGTAAAAGTCCATTCAGGTAACACTAATTTCTCGTGTTCATTTGTAGCTCTGGCAGTTATAGAAGCATTATTGCACGAAAGGTTCCTCAGAATGCCTGGTTAAGATTAGGAATATGTTTTAGATTTTGGTATATTCGTTTACGACGTGTGCAAAATACCAACTGGCTCTTGAGGCTGAAATTCATTAGCATTCCAGTATATCGAGCGTCACGGCTGCCTTCGAGGAAAACATCAAAAGCACGTTGAGAAACGTAAACCTTTCTGGGCCGGAGATCTGTTCTTGTATAGTAAAATGGTTTTGCATAAAGTACCATAAGAATCTTCCCGAATATGTAAGTTAATCGTCGTCTTACCTGTCGTCTGCAACGTTCTAATGATCGGTGAGACGCTTTAACCTATCATCAGAGGGTTACTGGCTTGATTTATCTTTGGAGCTTAGAAACATTAACTGAGGATATGAACTTGATGTTCCTTCTTCACGTGACATCCTCGCACTCCACGCTCGCACATTAATGAACTGCTTTCATAGCCTAGTTGCCATTAACTTGGTATGATTTTGAAACTAGATGAAATCGGATTAAAAATAATAAAGTTGTTTAAACATTGAAAAAATAGATGAAGTTTATGGAACTTGGAAAGAATGCGTTTCAGCTATTCTAGTCGATTCAGACATAAAAAGGTTCGGGAAGAACACAGCCTTTATTTATATTGTTTTTCTGTAAGTCGTTCACACACCTGGACGATACCATGGCATATAGAGGCATTTTACTTGCCATTAGTGGAACTTGTCCAAACAACTACGTCACGTTTTTAAACTGGACTTAAAGATTATTACGATATTTTTTGATGTTGATTAATTGCAGTTCTACTTCCACTATTAAATTATTGTTTAGAGTATTTTTCAACATTTTTTGAATGACATTGTCATATATCTTTCAGACTCCCAGACTTGTGTTTTTAATTGTTTTCTCATATTCGATAGGAACATCTTCGAACCGCCTGATGTTTTCGAAATATTTAAGGCGTGTTCAAACGGGCAACGTTGTCTTTGGCAAAAGGGTCATTTTATCTCCCAAGTCTCCCTGAGCGAGACATCTTGTCCTAGACTTCTATTTGAATTTTAGAGAACCGTTAACAAGAGAAAACGTTAAGTAGTCTTGACGAAGACTGGGTGATCATGGGTGGAGGGTCTCTGGCTTTGCGAGATAGGGTTACGAAACAGCTTAGACAAATTTCTTCCCGAATGAACACTTTGACTGAACTATTGGAGACAACTCGTTTTTGAAATTTTGAGCTTAGTAAACCACGTACATGTATAGTTATCCGTTTCCAGCCGATAATTTAAGAAAATAAAGTAGAAAACATACTCTGAGTATCAGTTCCATCTTGAACTCAAAATTTGAGAAAAGCAAGTTGACACAGTGTTCAATAGTAATATTTCGAATTTATTACAAATTCATCATCAGACTAATTTACACAAGCTAGACCTAGGTCAATATATAGGCACAAGCGTGGTGACATCATACAGGAAGAATGTGTGACGAAAGAAATTGGAGTGTGAATGAGTGAAGTGTTATGTCAGGTCAATTAATGAGAATGTGTAGGAGGAAGAAATTAGAGTGTGAATGATTAATGTGTTATGTCAGGTCAAATAATGAGAGTTCTTTGCTGGCTTTGAGTCCTACGTTAAGTTCTGGTTTTAGAGATTTGATGAAGAGTGCTTCCATTAGTAAAAGTCGGTTTTTGTTAAGTGAATTGTTAGCATATAGTATTTTGTAGTTGTTAACGATGAGATTAGATAATTTGGAAACGCGTATCTGAGGAAGTGTTTTGTCAGTCAAGTCTGTTATGTTAAGTGTGACAGTATCTTGTGCGTTCTTGCATTCTAAAAAGTGTTGTCCTACTGCACTCGTGTCATGTTTAGTGGCATGTTCATGGAGTCTTGTTTTGAGGCATCTTTCGGTTTTTCCAATGTAAGAATAGCCGCAACCAGGACAGGTTATTTGGTAAATGGCGTTAGAACGGACTAAAGGAGGAATTTTGTCTTTGTTGGATGTGAAAAATGCGATCTTTTTAGTGTCATAAATTACTACAAATTTAACCGGTCTTATAAAACATCGGTGTAATTTCTTTAAACATGACTTAACAATATTTTCTCCTTGGGTTCCAAGATAAGGCAGGCGAATCCAAATTTTAGGCAAATTATCATCATTTGCCTAAAATTTGGATTCGCCTGCCTTATCTTGGAACCCAAGGAGAAAATATTGTTAAGTCATGTTTAAAGAAATTACACCGATGTTTTATAAGACCGGTTAAATTTGTAGTAATTTATGACACTAAAAAGATCGCATTTTTCACATCCAACAAAGACAAAATTCCTCCTTTAGTCCGTTCTAACGCCATTTACCAAATAACCTGTCCTGGTTGCGGCTATTCTTACATTGGAAAAACCGAAAGATGCCTCAAAACAAGACTCCATGAACATGCCACTAAACATGACACGAGTGCAGTAGGACAACACTTTTTAGAATGCAAGAACGCACAAGATACTGTCACACTTAACATAACAGACTTGACTGACAAAACACTTCCTCAGATACGCGTTTCCAAATTATCTAATCTCATCGTTAACAACTACAAAATACTATATGCTAACAATTCACTTAACAAAAACCGACTTTTACTAATGGAAGCACTCTTCATCAAATCTCTAAAACCAGAACTTAACGTAGGACTCAAAGCCAGCAAAGAACTCTCATTATTTGACCTGACATAACACATTAATCATTCACACTCTAATTTCTTCCTCCTACACATTCTCATTAATTGACCTGACATAACACTTCACTCATTCACACTCCAATTTCTTTCGTCACACATTCTTCCTGTATGATGTCACCACGCTTGTGCCTATATATTGACCTAGGTCTAGCTTGTGTAAATTAGTCTGATGATGAATTTGTAATAAATTCGAAATATTACTGTATAGTTATCGGCAGCGGTATTTTCCATGGATAGTTCCCGTGCAGCGTTACAGATAAACCAGATGGGAACTCAGTTTCTGTTTTGGCACCACTTTCAGAACTAGAACTAATACAAGTTATTTCGCCTTCAACTGTTTCGAATTTTGCAGCTATCTGACCGATTTATCAAAAAGTAAAACCTCGAAAAGACAGACCTCACAAGTATTGGAACAATTTATTGGATTTGTTGACAAAATGTGCGTCATGGCTTTACAGGTAATCTTTGGAATATGTTTTAACTTATAGAATCTTGCTTTCATCTATACATGGTATACTATAAATGAGCCCTGAAAATCCATTTTAAAACCCGACTTTTCCCCCATTATTTTCATCCATTGGACAGTCTCAGTGGCGCAAATAGCAGTAGTAGAATGCGAAAGTATAGCGAATATAATGCCTACAGTAGCAAAAACATGGTAAAGTAAACATTCGCTCTATTTTGAGCAAACAATCTCGCCCCTTAACTGTTGAGTCTCAATGACTTAGGGGTTGCAGTGAGCACTCAATTCATTAATTTTCTGTCCTTGAAACAGGTGGAGTCAGACCATGTTCTTCTGGAGCACTGGGTACTATGTTTCTTTGAACAAGTAAGCTTGAACCAGTCAATAACTTTGTGTATAAATTGTAACAAGCCTTTTACAGCCGAAGATTCATGGCTCTCTAACTAAACGAATAAATAGTTACAATAAATATCAATTAAATATTACAATGGTAAATAATAAGAAACAACAAAATATACTACATAGAAAAAGTTTAAAGCTAGTACTCTGTCAAAAAAAAAACACCAAAAAACGAGAGAACAATGTGCTGACGTTACGAGAAAAAGCCATTTATCCAAAAGAAAGAAAAAGAGGGGCAATAGCCCTCGCAGGTCTACATTTTTAAAATAAAACTACTGCAATATATCGAAATAAAACAGTAAAATGGGGTCCATTCCAGCAATCTTTGCTATGTTATATTCAAGAAAATCCTTTCGCAATTCCATTACGACACGGATTTTTCACGTAACGTAAAAGCTTAACGAAATCGAAATTTAAATGTAAGACCAACTCTATAAGGAGTAAGGAAGATTATGGTTGCGAAGACGATAACATCTAAAGCACGAACAACTACAGGGAGTGAGCAAAAAAAAGTGGCCATCCTAAATAATTATGGTTAACGTAACATAATCACAAGATTAACAGACGTGGTTAAGAATGATCGTTTTAGGATGCATGCGTCTAAATAATTTCAAATATCATCTCAAATCTTAATTTAATTTTTACCTATTTTTGAAATTGACAAACCTTACGCAGTTTTTAATTATATTATAGTTTACAAATTACTGGTACATCTCTGATGTCCTTCATTTTGACTCTGACAAATTTGTTCGCACAATCGCCAATAAAGTTTATTTACAAATTACAACAGGCAATAACAGTAACTCAAGTACATACCTACTGTATGTACCATTCAATACCTAGCTGGCACTCCCTTCAATTTGATCACAGTTTTGCATCAACGAGGCATGCTTTCAATAAGCTGATGCAAGTATTCTTTGGTGATTGATTGTAATCCATTTTTGATTACTGCAAAAAGTTCGTTTTCATTTTCCAACTTTTGGTTTTTTATTAATCAGTCCAACTCAGCCCATAAATTGTCAATGAGATTTAGGAGAACCCATCCCCGTTCATCAATATTCTCACTAATGTGCTCACGAGCAGATGATAATCGAGGTAAACGATTCTTCTCACTCCCAAATGGTTTCTCAGATTTTTTTCTCCATTTGAATTCTCTCTCTTTCAAGAGGTGATTTATGGTTTAGGCGAAAAATTTGACCCCTGTCTGGGCTTCTAATTTATCAGCTAGCTGATGTTTGGTTGGGGTGCCTGATTTGGAAGTTTTAATAATTAAACGGTCACTTCGATCGGTAGTTTCCATCCAGAACCAGGGTCACGACTGCAATCTCCACTCATTTTACCTAAATGCAAAGTTCTTTTTTTGGTTTTTTCCCCAGAATAGGTCAATGTGAATTTTTTTGAAACTATACATGTGGTAACTCCAGCTTAAAGCAATCCAAGAATTTCATGATTCCTTCTAATTTTTATCTAAGATTTCTCGGTGCCGATTGTTTTAAGTCCCTTACTAGCCACATCACTTTCACATAAAACCTCAACGAAAACGTTCAAAATTGCACATGTAACTGGCTTTTTGGCTAATAATGTTTGGTACTTAAGTTACCAACTAAATATTGTGGGATGCACAATATTTTGATAACTTTATGGACAAGTTCATATCATCCAATTTGTAAGAAATAGGAGAAAATGCACTATGTTTAGCAGAAGACTTTATCATAAAAAGTATTAAGAATTGATGTGTGTTCCATGCCAGCACTTAAAATTAGTGTGTCAAAAGCTTTTTAATCAGATCTCCAAGAAAGCATTCTAAAAATATACGGTTTTCTTTCATTTCTGTTCTTCCAGTGACAGTTACACAAAAATGACTATATTTTTGACAATGGCCACTTATTTTTGAACACCCCCTGTAGGAGAAAAGTAGTTTTATCCTGTGTCGAAGAAGTGCTGCATTATTTAAATAAAACTACAGCAGCTATAAGATTAATGTTACTGCGATTTTCGTTTGCACAGTTCGACCTAATAGGAGCCTTTGGAAAGGAACAAGAAAATTTTGGGAATTGGGACTCGTCGGGCCAGAAAATGTCGACCTAATTAGAGAGGAAGTCCATTCTAGCCGAATATCCTGGATAGAAAAAGAGTACGAATTGTCCCATTAGCTCGCATGCTAAATTTGAGTGAATGTTACCCATTCATTTAGAGTATCGCATGTTCTTAACGTCATTACTTGTCCTTTTTACCACTGTAAAGATGCAATTCAGCTGAACACCTGTAATGTAGGATACTAAGTTGTTCAGTCTATCGTAACCATTAGATTTCATTTTTCCGTTGTCTGATCAATTATAAATTTACTAATGATGTCACCACATAGTAAGAACAAACACTGGCTTAGCAGATGATAGTCGAGTGGGTCGCTGGCATTGTCTGTGACATTGTTTGCGCATTTAACACCGAGCAGACAATGGGAAAATGAAATCTATTTGTCTTAAAAAGGAATGAAGGAAAAAATTTTGATCGACTGTATAAAAGGAATTCTAGGGGCATAGAAAAATGTCAAAGCGAAGTCATTGGCTAGTTATATCACCAGAAAAGTTGAGAATGGTTCACTGTTTTACATGAAATTTAACGGATCATGGTTAACTACTAATAAAAATGTTTTAATTTTAATAAAATTAGAAAATGAATAATATTATACCTCATTTTGTTACAAATAATGTTTTTGTTTGATAGGTATCCATTCTCCGTCAGCAATATGACATCTATTTTGTTCGTATTCCATCACCTCCCATTGTTTACCGCTTGCTGTTTGCCACCAACCCCATGGTGTGCTCACGACTATGCAAGTTAATTGTCAAGTAAGATTTCTTTCCAGTAAGATTGTAACATTGACATACTGCTTTTGCTTTTTATAGCGGAACGAAAATAATCAAACAGCATTCTTAAATGAATAACGGGGAGTTCGAAGCTGTTGAGAGTAATAGTCAAAATGCTTGATATTACGTATGATCGACGATACGCCAATAGCGGTCCACCCAATGCAAATACATTGTAGATTAAGCCACCAGAAACCAAGCTTAAGTCTATAAGGTTTTGTGTATTGTAAGCTTTCCAGTATCAATGAAAAAGTAACAGTCAATTGAATATCTCCTTAACTAGAGGCTGTGAAGAAAAACTGTAAGGGCCAATCTTGATAGTTAAAAAGATTTTCGGGTATTGTCCATCAGAAGTTAGGCCGTGTCTTTACCTGTTACTCTGCATGGTTTTGGAATCCCTGTTCATCAGATGAGAATGCCATTTGATTTCTAGTCACTTAAAAACAAGCCACTCAGCGCACAGCCAAATACAAAGCAGCTGAAACTGATGAATACGCTATATGATGCATTTGAGCTCCCCATTTGGCATCTTTTTTAGCGAGGCAGAAATTTTTCATTGTCATGTTGGTTAAACAATGATTAGACACTGAAATGGATTTGAGAATTGCCCTTGCAATGAACTTTTTTTTTCAAGGATAGGAAGAAGGAGCTCCCAATCCTCGAAGAAAAAGAGGTGGGATCGTTTTAGGGTAATTTTAGTAGTGTCCATAAATGAGCAAGCTTGCCTGGAAAAATTATTAAACCTGCATTTTTAAAATATTTTCAAATCAGAAATATGGAAACATTTGAAGTTGCAATCAGGAACATAATTAGTGGGACATCTATCCCCCCAAACTGCCTCCCCTCCCCTCCCCCCCTTTTCAATGTTGACTGATCAACAAACGTCATTTTTGTGCAATTCTTGTCCTCAGACTGATTATTCCTTGTTACCAAACAACATTGAAGAGGGAAAAAGGAACTAATTTGTCACTGATTGTACAGTAATTTGTAAAAGCAAAGGTGTCAAATTGGAGGCTCGCGGGCCACAAATGGTCTGCTAATGTTCTTGAAATGGGCTGCTAGGGTTCTTGAAGGTTCTTGAAATTAACAGCGACGCATTGGAGGTTAATAATGACTGAATGAATTGTAGAGCTAAATATCTTCTTTGACTGATTTGAGGAAGGGTTATATTTCGTTCACTAAATTATAGATATTAATTATCATAAGGTTGTATTTGATGAAATTATGAGAATTTTTAGGTTATAACTATCGAGTGACCCAAAAATTACTCGTAGTACTTTGATATTTTTTCTTTAATTCTATTTTTTGGGGTAAATTCTCCGAAATTCAAATGACCGTGGACATGGCGGCCATTAACCCTTCAGAGTATGGTTATTTTCGAGGTCTTTGAGTTCTGTGCACTTAATGTGCGATATCTGCGTCATATCTTCATTGGGGACAGAGAGAGAGCTCCCACATGAAAGGCAATTGGACTACAACGCTTATATTGCAAAAAGTAAGATATCCACACCTGAAAAGCCCACGTGCGAGTAAATCGGTGTGTGTCAAGGACTGTACCCCGATGAACTCCCAGGTCCCTTTAGCGAGTAACGGGTTGTCTGGTCATTTTTGACAAGGTTATAACGAAAAAATTTAACATTGCGCTTGATATCCGGCATCATCTGTTCATTGCACATTCTGCAATATTCAAATAATGCTTGAAATTGTTAGAGATAATTTTGTCACTGTTGTGACCTTGGAGTAAAAATTCATGTACTTTAATTCCTGAGCTTTAAATGAAATGGTGATTGGTATTTAGTATGTTCAAAAGTTCCAAACCCATGAGAGGGACTGGGACTGTGTTTCTGATCCATGCCAAAGTTAAACTAAGTATAACGCTAACCAGTTGTAAAATGTCCACTTCATATTCAAATATGTTCCAAGAAAAGTTCCAGTTCACGAAAAGGAAAAGGAACCAGTACTTAGGTCCCGTTCCATGGTTAAGAAACTAAGTTCCTAAGTACCAGTTACATTTGGGGCACTGGTGGCACAGTGGTAGTGTACGTGTCTCTCACCACTGTGACTAGGGTTCGATTCTGGCTCCATGCAGTTATCAGACTAAAGTTTCCTTTGTCATATGTGAGAAGAGTGTTGTCCAGTTTAACTCTACCAAGTATCGCAGCTTTTCTCCGGGTACTCCGGTTTCTTTCTATAGTAACACTGGACCCATGACGGGTAGACCTTACTGGACCTCTAGGGAAGACAGTTCAGGTAGCTGATATGGTTATCCAGTATAAATAAAGGCACTATTAACAACCTATTATATTATTTATTATTCATTTTTTTACCATTATTTTGGATAAATATTAAATACAAAAAAAGGATCTAAAAGTTTGATGCTACCAGATATTACAGGTTATGAGGTTAACTTTACTCAATTGGAACAGAAATAATCGTATAACTGCAGTCACCAGTTGACAAAAATACGAATTCCAACAAAGAAGCTACTACTACTTAACCAAATTTTCATCATTAAGATGCTTATCTCTGAGTAAAAATTACACTGAAAAAATCAAACCACCGTGTGATGCAGGATTGTGATTTGAATAGTGGAAGATTAGGTAAGAGATGAGGTTTATTTTGTCTTTATCGCAATTACATATTCAACCACTTACATAACTGCAATGTGCTGTCAACAAAAGTAAAAATTGCAACGATGAAGCAATTGCTTTTGAAAATTTTGATCACTAAGTCTGCTTCATCTATGAGTAAAAATTAAAGCTGCAGAGCTAAATAGATGGTAGAGCAGAATTGTAACGAAGAAACAACTTTCTTAGTTTTGTTACTACAGCTCATCCGCAAAACAACTGAACGGAATTTTTCGTTTCGCAGTTCCCGTTCCTCGTTCCTTCTAAAAAATATACGTCATTCCAATTCCAGAAATACGAAATTAGTCCCAGGAACTTAGTCCCTTTCCAGTAGTTCCTTTACAAGATTGAGTCTTTAACCCTAACTTAAGCTCTAAACCTGATAAAAACCTTAACAAAACCTTAACCAACGAAAAATAGCAAAAGAACGGGGGTAGGAAACGAAACGAATGCTTTCAGTAGGTGACACACTTGAAATAAGTAGTTTTGACGTCGATTAGTTAACATTTCAAGGGTGTAGGTGACACACTTGAAATTTTAAATTCTCGACGGTACGGAAGTTTCTGACCTAAATCGTCAAGAGGGTAGTATTTAAGGACCTATTTACATGGAGGTAGGGTGACCCTTTCAGAAGGGTCACCCTATTCAATTGTCTTCCTGCGTTTCGTTTATATGCATGCCAGGATGACCCTACCAGGTTGTTAAGGTAACCCTGGCGGTGGGGATATCTTTTTGTTTACTAAAGCCATGTAAACGTATAGAGTAGGGTAACCTTCTTACACAGATCATGTTTCGTTGTAAATGCACGCAAAATATTGTCCGATGTATTGTCAGCAATGGCTTTGCTCGTGTATACGGCAAGCAATGATGTAATGAATGAAGAGAGAACTACCTCAGCATCAAACCATTCTCGCAATCAATGAATTTTGAAACAAGCAGAAAATGACATCTGTAACAAGGTCGAAACCTTGGTGAGCACGCAGAGGTAGGGTTATCCTACTTGCAAAGTTGCCCCTGCTAGAAAGGTCACCCTAAATCATGTGAACAAAGGCTATCTTTTGGCTCGCCTAGAAGGGTCACCCACATAGAAGGATCACTCTTTCGGCCTCCATCTAAACAGGGCCTACACTGTTTGTATACTAATTACTCTTGGCTCGGATAAAGACTATCCTTTGGATTTCGACTTTCTGAATATACTAAAGACCAATCAATGACTTGAAATGAAAGGTATACTAACTTCATGTTTGCCAACCTTTCGCTGCACTCCAGCAAGTCTAGGATAACCAATACTGTTCCACAAGTAACTTGAGTTTGAATTCGCTATATTGATTCCATATCTAGTGTAATTTCTTTTCAATATGTCGTTTTCTTTTTTATATTATTATCTATTTTCTTTAGCTTCAAAGAAGCGTTTGAATCACTGAAAGAGGCTAAACTCAACTATGATGTTGATAGTGCAGACTTTCTGGAAGGATTCGACAGCATCACCCAATTTAACCAATATATCCTCGATATTTCAGACAGTGTCTGGAGAAACAGAGCGTTCTCTGATAAGGAAAAATATTTTTGCTATAGCATTCCGAGGTAAGTTTCATTTTTCGCAGAAGAAATGCGTGATTTCCGGTTTTTTCGAGAAAACGATAGTTGAAGCCCTAATGCGATTTGTGTAAACAAATTTGCGTGTCTGATCGTTTATTAATTCAGTTGTTAGCTGCTAATGATCTTGGTGGCTATCTACTACCTGGAGAGCTCATCAAGTTCCTGATAATCTCTGTTTGGAGGCGAATATACAAAGGAATTATCTGGAAAATGTTTACAAAAGCCTTTCTGTTTCTTTGAAATAGTCAGGCTGGTTCAATTTATTATCATGACGTAATTACAATTTAAACAAGCTTAAATAATTTAGAGATTGTGTTTCACAAGAGACTATGTTACACAAGCTTGCTGTGTAATAATGTAAATTCACGTAATGACATTAATTAGTTTGTTATAACGAGTGAACAATACTATTCTAATAATTTTTATTTCCAGTCATTGCATGTTTCCATGTTTCATGCAACATAACCCGAGGAAAGTGCTATGTCGTTTAGGCCAAACGAACATCCTGTGCCTTGTGCCAAGATTTGGAAATCTTGGTGATTGTTGCTGATAAATGTAATAGCGTTCAGGGATCGGTTATAAATATTTCCAAGTTATTTTTCTTGGGTTAAGGATATATCTTTAACCCTTTTGCGGCCGATTAGTTTTAAGGTTTTTTGTAACCAATGCTCTTAGTATGCGATTCTGCGTCATCTACACTGAAGACAGAGACAGGGCTTCATCATGACAGGTATGCTACTGGACTATTTTGCAACTTTGGAGAAAAAAAAGTAACGCTTCCGCAATCTGAGAGTCCACTTGCGGGTGAACTAGTGCTGGTGGGACTCAACAGAGATTCTACCCTGATGAACTCGCTGCCTTCCTGTTGATTTGTTGCGGTTGAATCTCGAAGAACAAACTATGGATAGTATCAGATCCGATCGGTCACCTAAGGGCCCATTCACACGACGCTACTGTTGTATACGATTGTTCCTGTCGATATATCCGATTCAGTCATAAGAGTCTTCAGGACCAATTGCAACATTTGCGAGCAAACGGCAAACAGGAATTGTGCTTTTGTTACATAGTCGTATACGCCAACGTGAAGAATCGTATACGACAATCGTATCGTGTGGATAGGCCTTAAGAGTTACACAAAACAACTCATGCTTCCCTTGGACAGAACTCTGAAATGGTTTTAGCCATAACCCCTAATTTGTATAATTCTGAAAAAGAATTGAAACACTGCACATCCATCCTCGTGGATAGCGTTAAATTATCGCAAGAATATTTCGTGCACTTAAATTGGATAAAAACTTGCCTCCAATCCCTGTGGACTCGATTGCTCAAGAGATAGAGCGGCGGACTGGTATCCCGAAGGTACGAGTTCAAATCCTACTCAAGTCAACACTTTTCAGTTGACTTCGGCAGTGTTTGATTATGAAAAATTTCTGAGATTCCCAACACCCTGGCAAATTATGAGTTACGAGCTAAAACCATTCCGGAGTTATGACCAAGGGAAGCAAAACTGTGCTCAGCCATCTCAGCTATCTGTCAACATAGGTCCAACGAAGTTAGAACCAATGTCACAGGAAATTCGACCTCCTTTCAGCGTAGAGGGCCAATTTCCTAGGAATCTCGCCCGTCGGGGAAAGGATTCCTAGGAATCTCGCCCTACAAGAGGTCGAATTTCCGACGATATTCGCCCTCCTCTAGGAAATTTGTCTCAATCTTTAACAATTATAAAATTCTTTACTCGCGAAAAAGTCTATTAACTATATACTTGTCACTCGTATGTATAGACCTGTGCATATTAACGCACTCATTCTGTATGATAATAACTTTGAAATTAAGTCAAAATATAATTTCGCAACAGTCTCATCTTGCTGTTAACTCAAATCTTGAGTTTTAAGATGTCATTATTTGTCGGAATATATTTTAATGTATACTTTTTAAAGTTGTCTCCTGGTTATTGTTAACCTGTGTTTTAGAATTATCTCCATTTTTTTTCAGCAATTCAAGCGAGTTATCGTTTCCCAGGATATTTTCGTAATAGTTATTAATTAGAATTACAATGATATGATTCATCTAATGGCATGCGGATTGTGGCAAAAACAAGGTATAAAAATGCTAATTATACAGACGTTTCTGAGGATATGGAGAATAAAATTAGAAGCAGATAGAAAAGATGAAAACAGAGCTTAAAATAGATACGGCATCTTCACTGTATTTTTAAGTGAGAGGAAATACGAAAGCCAAAAATATATACATTTTGCGACATTAACGATCCCTCTGAAATTTTCCTTGTTTGAATTACTATAAATAAAAAATTAAGAATATTATATTTGCTTATAAAATTTCGCACAAATTTTAAAAAGAGGAAGGGGCGAAATTCCTGTGAGAGGGCGATATTCCCAGGAAATTTTCTCTCTAGGAAGACGGATTTCCTAGTAATATCGCCCGCCGGGGGACAAGTATTAGGGGAGGGCGGATTTCCTGTGACACCTGACCTTCATTGTTAGCATGGCTGAGCTGAAGAACCTAGTCAGCGGTTCTATATCCTTAGATTGTAGCCAAGAAACAGAAGTATAATATGGCAGCGCGCGGTTTGTTATACTCTTGAACAAGATTAGACGAATCGAAGAGGATTTTGTATAATTCCTTAAGCTATCAATAGACGCAGGTGAAACCAGTCATAACGAGCCTTCAGACACTTCAGAGTTGCAAACCTAAGTCAAATGTTGCAATCCCTCAGATATTCTGACTGACATTGCCCTGGACCTCAAAATAAACGAACAAATGAAATAGGGTAAACAGTTATAAGGTTGATAACTGCTGTAACTGATCTCAAAGAATATCAACGATTCGAGCAAAGGTCCTTCGTCAGAGGAAGAAACCATCCGAATCCTGACTAAGGTCCTTTGCTCGAAACGTTGATATTCTTTGAGATCAGTTACGGCAGTTATCAACCTTTTAACTTTTTACCTTATTTATCACTGTCTACGTAGTAATCTACTGTTATATCAATCAAGGCAGTTATCAACCTTTTAACTTTTTACCTTATTTATCACTGTCTACGTAGTAATCTACTGTTATATCAATCATGTCAGTTATCAACCTTTTAACTTTTTACCTTATTTATCACTGTCTACGTAGTAATCTACTGTTATATCAATCAAGGCAGTTATCAACCTTTTAACTTTTTACCTTATTTATCACTGTCTACGTAGTAATCTACTGTTATATCAATCAAGGCAGTTATCAACCTTTTAACTTTTTACCTTATTTATCATTGTCTACGTAGTAATCTACTGTTATATCAATCATGGCAGTTATCAACCTTTTAACTTTTTACCTTATTTATCACTGTCTACGTAGTAATCTACTGTTATATCAATCATGTCAGTTATCAGCCTTTTAACTTTTTACCTTATTTATCACTGTCTACACAGTATTCTCTTCTTGTACCTGCAAATAAAAGTCGTGCGGGTATTGTACACAGCCTGCTTACCGAAAAGTTTACCGAAACAGAAATCCAGGCCCAGCTGGGTATATTTCTTCGACTTGAAAAAGTCGCCAGCATTATTATGGTTACGTCCACACGTATATGTTTTCAAATTTATGCGTTTTTATTTAACTGAAAACGCGTCAAAATTGCGTCCACATAAGCGTTTTTGTGTCGTATTTGCTTGTCGACACGACAATACTGAAAGCGATGGGAGTGTTAATTAAATCATGTCTGGCCAATCAAAATCACTGATCTCGATTGTGGTCTTCGTGTTAGAGAACTGGGTCCAACACTGTTTCCAAAATCTCCGTTTTAGTTTGTCCACCCGAAAAAGAAGGGTTTTCAAAAGTCTACGTTTTGAAAAGTCTCCACTTTCAAAGGCGTTTTCGAAAGTCTTCGCTTTGAGTGGAAACGACTACACCCTTTCATTGTTTACGTGTGGACGAAGGCTAAAACGGATAAATTATGCGTTTTCCTAAGAATACGCATACGTGCGGACGGGGCCTATGACGCTACGAGTAAATCCATTGACGTGGATTAGCTCTCTTTGTAAATAAGGCATATGACTCCTAGATGCAAAAGACGCAGTTCCCTCGTGGCCGTGATTTTGGCTATGACTAAAGCTACAGATTTAGAGCAAAGACATTAACAGATTCCATCAAATTTTCCATTGAATTGGGCATGCATTTTCACTACGACAGGCAATGAAGAAAGACAAGCATTGGGACTAGGCTGCTCGTTGTCTCGACATTGCGTTCAATCTTCGATTATCGTTCCGAAGTTCTTTCCAAATTGACTAGGGACATTACTGACGCCTAATCCTCCATTCATAGAAAAGCCCGGTATCGCAAACCTCTGTGCGTGGAGAATCGTTTTCCTATTAATCCTCGGTACCAAAAAGCCTTAAATTTTTATTAAAGGGCACAATGGATCATAAATGCTTAAGCGCTGTCGGTATCTTTGCTTAGCTACACGCTAGTATTATACAGAATGTGGTGGTTTCGTGTGCAAACCTCAAATGTACATGCGCCTCAACCTGTAAACTTAAGAAAAATTTCTGAGCCTCTGACGAGAATCGAACCCGTGACTTTCTTGTTGGCTATAACCATTGCTCCTTAAAGGGGGATGACTGCTTAGGAAAGAGATAAAAGAATATTAAGTTCCTTGTCGAAATCGAATTTCCTTTGTGAAGCATTTCAAGGCAAGCAATGCATCTTCTTACTAATTGATTGTAAGTTAGTGTAACAGAGGTCATTGAAGGAATAAGACATGTTTGCACATGGGAAAACTGCAGATAAGTAATCAAATTATCTGAAACTGAGCAAATTCCTTAATTGAAAAACAGTTGACTTTTTTCCTGTTCTCCGTGCAGTCGAAAATACCTTGAGGTGGCATGATTTCTGGCTGTTCGTATGAGAGAGCCATGGCGGTAGAACTGAAAGTCTACGTTTTTAGAAGTATTTAAGGGTTAAAATATCACAGATGATATGTATCAATTAACTGATATTTTATAATTTCTTTTTATCGTTGCAGGCCAATAACTGATGCTTTAGAAGTACCCCACATCAACGAGCGATTCATGTGGCATTTGTTTACCTTGCAAGGAAATTCTTAGTGCAGGTTGAGTTAGAATCTTGTATGTTGATAAAACTGAATAGCTGCAAACAAAGTAATAGCAAACTGGTATCGAAAGGTGTTGCTTTATTAGTATTCAAAGGTGTTGGTTTATTATAGACCGTTTAAGCCAGCTAGTACGGTGACAGCATTTAACGAAGTAGGTTAAGTTTTGTCATCTGAACAAAACTGCACATTATTGGTGTTGTCTTGAGCTTTGGATTTTATATTTTAAACCCGTGAAACTCTCCTGAAAAATTCTTGTTAGCTGTTTTGGTTTAATTCACCAACGCCTTTCCATGTTAACTCGGAATACGCACGTTAGAGATGTTATTAAGAAGGCATCCAAAAGAATCTACTTTTTAATCCGATTAAAGAGGGCAAATGTTTCTCACGACGATTTAAAATTATTTTACATTACGTGTGTTAGGTCAATTCTGGATTATGCTGTACCTGCTTTCCATTATTCTCTACCAAAATATTTGATGAATGAAATAGAACGTATTCAAAAACGTGTAATGGAAGCCATTTTCCTGATCTTGAATATAGTAGACCATTAGAAAGACTATGTATAGATCATCTTGATGTCCATCATAAAACTCTTTGTCAATCCCTTGTGCTAATGGTTTCATAATTGAGGAACTAAGGAAAATTATACCTGTAATGAAAACACTGGGAGGCCTTCAAATGAAGCAGTTTCGAGTCAGATTGTAATTTCCACATGTAGTATAACCCCGTTTTTTCCCAGTGCGGCAATACGAAAACATGTATGCGTTTACCTGGGGCAATGATTTCAATTCAAGCAACTAATAAAAAAAAAAACCTATTTAAGAAAATGATGAGATCAAATATAAAAAAATGTTACTCTCATCAGTGGCATGGTGAAAAGGACCACTACCTTGAATTTTTATTCATGCTACTACAGTACAAAGTTACAAAATTCCACTCTCTTCTCAATTGAGAAATTTTCAACCTACATTCCTGACTCTTGGCTGGAAAATACATACTTTACTTTGGAATTTGCTAAATCATATACAGTAGCAGCTCAACTAATTTTATATTTTGATCACCTAGGTACCCATAGTATTGCTTTGCTAGCATGTTGTGATGCCAGATACTTCTTCACCATGGTTGACATTGGAAGTGCAAGACGTAACGGTGATGGAGGTGTACTGAGCCATTCAAAGTTTAGACAGTCCCTAGAACAGAATAAAGTAGCACTTCATTCGGCAGATGTACTTCCAAACACAACTGGAATGAAATGCCCATTTCTATTTGTTGCCGATGATGCATTCCTTCTCAAGACCTGGATGATGAAGCCACACAAAGGATCATTCTTGAGTGAAAGCCAACGAGTTTTCAATTATCGTCTCTCTAGAGCAAGGCGTATGATTGAAAATACTTTTGGAATTGCATCAGCAAGATGGAGAGTGTGGAGGCGACCAATATTAGCCTCTCCGGAAAAAGTCACAAGCATTCCCTTATGAAAATATTCTATAGAATATTCTATACAAAAATTCTACAGAATATTCTATAGAATATTTGAAAGGATTTTGGAACCTATTCTATAGAACATTTTAATAGAATATTCTATCGAATATTTTAACAGAATATTTTAACAGAATGTTTTAACAGAATATTCTATAGAATGCAGTAATTATATATATTTAACAATTTGGACAAGATAATTTGTTAAATAATTAAAAAAGCTAATTCTTCAAAATATTTTACAGGTTAATTTCAAGTTCATAAAAATATTTTAAAAAACTATTACAAATGTAGATATTATTGTTGTGAGTACATAATGTTTTTCAACGTTATGTAAGTGGCTCATCAGTCTTTTTGGAAGATTTTTCTTTTGCTTTCTCTACCTTGACCACATTATTTATACGGTTTATCATTAATTTCATGATCTCTTCTGGTGCACAGTTAAATTGCTTTGAACCATAATCTACACAATAGAAACCAAAATACAACAATACTTAGTCTCAGAATGAATACTGGAAGATGGTAAAAATTACATATACCACAAGTTGCTTGTTAGTTGAAGCAAAAATTTAAAAACAATGATGTTAAATTGTTAATAAGAAGTTATGATAAAAATTATGAAAGGTTTTTAAAAGAAGGGGGTGTACAACCCATATTCTTGTAGAATCAGGGCTATACATTTTTACCATAATTTATTTAGAAAACTGAGGCCGGTATCTACCTATATGAACAGACTTTGTGGTTGGTTCTACATATTGTAACAATAGAAGACAAAAAACAACTGAAATTATAATAAAAAAGAACCACTCATAAACCCTAATCACAATTTTTCCACGAACCCACTCAGAAAACCCCTTAATATTATCAGAAAAATTGTGATAGGGCTGCAATACTTACCTAACACACTTTGAACTTTTTGTATATCCAGTTGTGGCTTTGCCTCTTTGTCCTTAAAAGCATTAGACTGTTGTCCTGTCATTGAATGTGTCAGGAGAACACTACGGCTCCATAGAATTCCCATCACAGTATACACAATCCTTTAAGTTCCTCTTTGACTTTATCATGCGATACAGTGCTTTGGTTATCTATTCATTATCACCAAATAGCACCTGTAAATTAAAATTTTTAAATGATCATTTGATATTGATGAAGTTGTCAATTATTTTAATTAGTAACCATTAGCATGTCATGCTACATATTTTGGCTACTTTAAGTACTGTCACAAAACTTTATTAAAACCTAAAAAGCAAACATACTTCAAAAAGCATTGCTTATCATTTAGCAAAAGTGAATCTACTACAATTAACAAATAAACTTACCATGTCAGACTAATCACATTCATTTGTTGATGAGGAAGAGAAGGAGGCTGCACTTTGTCCAGATGGTGAAGACGGCCATTCTGCAGGAGAGCAATTGTTGATTCCTTTCTTCAGTTCTTCAACCTGGGATCTTAAATCTCTTACAATTTCTGGCAGCAATTGGACCTCTAAAATGTAATTAATATTTGATTTCATGAGTCCACATTTTTTTCTCCTGATAGTTGGTCCGAAGACTGGTTTTCACGTAAGATAATTTTCCTTGGATTGCAACAGACAGGAAAGTTTGCTTTGTAATAAAGTTGCTAGTGCAAAACTAACCACTTCATCAACACAGAATTTTTCCTGTCTGCTCCGATCAAAGGACAGCTATCATCAATGGAAATCAGCCTTTAGGTCATGTTTGTACAGAATACGTAAAGCCTCAGCTTAAAATGTCAAAACATTTGCCAGAACAACTTTTTAAAAAAAGAAAGTGACGCAACCAAACAGCACATTGTGTACACAAATAATGGACCATTAAAGGACATGAGACCAAACCAAAGCAGAATTATGATCTTCTATACCCAATTTTAATTATGCTTAATACCTTTTAGATTTCTTAAAGCACGATACAATCATGCAATTTCCTTATCTTTAATGAGGAGCTGCTGTTCTAGCTCTTGATTTCTTTGCAAAATGCTTTCTTCAGAGCCACTGCTACCCTGTAAAGAAGAGTATGGTAAAATACAATGCAACTAATGAATGGTTTTTGTAGAACATGTTAGACGAACTGTGCTGTATTTTATTCAGCAAGTCAACCACTATTCCATGTTAACACACACCATTTCCTCATTCTCGTTATCACTGTCATAAACTCCATCTTCACCCCACGCATCAAACTGAAAAGTAACAAATTTCAACTTGGTTGAATTTTTTGCTTACAAGTAACATATTGACTAAGGCTTAAAATAAATTATGTTTGAAAACACTCTTAACTGCTATGAACACAAAATTGATTCAGGAGAAAGAAATAAAAATCTTACTTTAGAATGTGCCTTTTTCTGGGTAAAGTTGTGTTTGCTCTTCAAAGCATCAACTGCTGCTAGGCTTTTCACAGCTGCCAAGCTCTTTTTTTGGCCTTTTTGGAGTCTAAAATATAGCAAAAGTGACTTTGTAGCTAATCTATAAAGCAATTTCTACATCTGGAACGCACATTGTTTCAACTTGGAAGTAAAATTCCACTATGCATTGTTTTTCGATATGGTTTGTGCTGTTGCCTGGATAGCAAAGTGAAAACTTTAAAGATTTGCATACAATGTAATGAAGTATTGAGTGATAAAACAGCGATTTTTTATCATTTTTTATCATCGCTGTTTTATCATTTGAAGAAACGTTATAGTGGTGGTCAAGTCAGTGACTTGAACAAATTGGTGAGGCTACGGGGGAAAATGCGTTGTTGTAAATTACCATTCACCATGGTATCTACGTATTTAAGACGTATTGAGTGTTATATAGGGCTTTTCTAAACTCCAGCATTAGACATGAGCTACATATAGAAAGCCCTTACTTTGCTAATAATACATGACAAAACTGATAGGTGAAAAATGACAGCTTCTACCTTCTCTTGTATGCCATCTTCTTCATCTGAGGAAGCATATCTTCCATTTCTTTTGGATGTTCTCTGTCCTCGTCCACGACACGGAGTGGTTGTTGACCCAGTTTCAATAAATATGTTCATGTGCTGCCGGATATCATCGTAGTTGTTTTAACAAATAATGTTTAAATGCGTTTCATACATAATTCTGAATTATAACTGTTAACGCTAGAAAAACTTTTAACAATAATTTAAAACAATGTTTTAATAGAAATGGCGACATCAATTTTTTATAATTCAGTTGCTATAGGTCCAAAACCAGATCATCTTTTTCTAATAGGGTACAAGGGTACAAGCCGTTGCAATGCTGGGAAACCATGCTAGATTGACCATGGGTTTGCAGTGAGAAGTGCATAAACAAAGTAAACATTAAAATGTTTTTATTCAAAAACATTAGCTGTTGAAAAGTCGGCCAAGATTCTGAACAATGTACAGATCATGAGATCAAATCGAAATATTAAACATTAAACATTAAACATACTTAGCAACTTGCATATAAATATTTTGAAAGTCAGCCATGGATTGACCAGGTGGAAAACGTAATCTCAAAAGGAATATCAAAGCCCAGCAAAATATCTTTACAAAAGCCATCGAGTCGGACACAGAAGTAAAATCGTAATATTTAATAAAGTTCTAACGTTTCGTCGTATTAATCACAACATCATCAGAGAATAATTTACATAACTGCCTAAAGCCTAAGTATATAGTTACAGGGTGTAATAATATTCATGCATTAACCAATCAGAGGACGTACTAAAAATAAAAGTTACAGGTATGAGTAACACAAACAACATGGAAGAGTAAGGAAGAAATTATAAAAGGAAAAGTGGTGCTGAGCCAATATTGGCATTTAAAGAGGGTTTAAGATTGCGAATGAGTAGACTTTCTCGTAAGAGAAGTTCGAACTCAAAAGGACAGGAAGAAAGGATTTTAAAATCATCAAAGGAGACTGGGTGACCCGTGTCACGGTGGTGTGAAAGAATACTGGTGAGGGGAGGGTTAGTGCTCTTTTTACCTGTGTGAGGTGAGATTCCCATATGGTCAGATACTCGTGTATGGAGGTGCCGGATGGTTTCTCCGACATACGAAGCTCCGCAGCTTCGACACGTAAAATGATAAACTACATGCGATCTTAAGCGTAGAGGAATCTTGTCTTTTAAACAGAAGAAATGTAAAAGTCTAAGCGACGTGTGAGCAACACACCTGATGTTGATGTGAGGAAAAACCGTCTCTCTGATTGGTTAATGCATGAATATTATTACACCCTGTAACTATATACTTAGGCTTTAGGCAGTTATGTAAATTATTCTCTGATGATGTTGTGATTAATACGACGAAACGTTAGAACTTTATTAAATATTACGATTTTACTTCTGTGTCCGACTCGATGGCTTTCGTAAAGATATTTTGCTGGGCTTTGATACTCCTTTTGAAAGTCAGCCAAAACACACCAGTAGGTCAGAAATAACCATAAGTACCAAACCGTATACATCCCATTGTTAGCCTGGGGTTATATAATTGCACAAGCAGTTCTTTTACATGTGAGCGTTAGTCATATATCATGGTCTTACAAAGGGAAGGTCTTATATATGCTATATGGGTGGCTTAAAATCGGAAGTTTACGATATACAGCTTTGAGTATTAAGTAGCAGTTAGCTCTTGAAGGATTGTATGGGCAAGTACAGCAAAACATTTATAAAAGGTTACAATTTTCCCTGATGTTGAGAGGGATTGCCCAGTCGGTTCATCAACAGTCAACACAATTTGCAATTGGCAACAAACATACGGTAAACGTAGTCTGAACTAAAACATGAATATCTGTTTACTTATCACTGAATTTTAGTATTCTAGCAACACAAGTCATTGTTGCTACAGCATCTGGGTCAATAGATCCTTTGACGATCTTCTTTGATAGTTTTGCAAACTCTATCGGCCATGCTACCATCACTTCTTTGTTTCTATCCCAACAGTCATTCTGAAAGCTTTCTGGATCTTCGCGAACAATCCACCGCGTTTCCCCAACTTCACAAGATTTTTCCGAAATAAATTCAAATAACGCATATTTCATCACGAATGCCGTAAAATTGGAAAATTAAACGAAACTTACGTGTAAGTTGAAGTTTGATTGGAATTCTATCTTGTCAGCAGTCCGGAACGAAGGAGTCACATGAGATGCGCATGCGCATTGCTGGTCAGTTTTCAACGTGAGTAGTGCATGAGGAAGAGGAACGAAGGATCCGGGAAGGGTGGGATAATACGGGCATGTGACTCCTTCGTTCCGGACGGCTGACAAGATAGAATTCCAATCAAACTTCAACTTACAGGTAAGTTTCGTTTAATTTTCCAATTCTATCATGTCATCAGTCCATGTCACGAAGAAGTCCCATGAGATTTCAAAGTCATGTACTACGAATTATCGGCATACTAAAACCCAATTTAATAATTGTAACAATAAATACAACCTTTAACAAATTAAATAACAACAGTTACATTTGTAACAGTGTTTTGCCAAAATTGTGTTGTCCACTCTTTAAAGGTTTCCCATAAAATCTTGCAAATGTTCCCGCATTTGTCCAACCTGCTGTTTTCATGATCTCATCCATTGGTAGGCCTTTGCTTTTGCATTTAGATGTTGATGCAGCTCGAGTGCTGTGTGGGGAATACTGGTCCATATCAATTCCCGCTGCCTTTAACACCGTCTTTACCCACCTTGATAGAGTTTCTTTGGACACAGGTTTAAATGGCTTTACATAACTTAATAACAATTGAGCATGATGTCCTCTATATGAACTTGTTCTTTTTAAGTATTCCTGAAGATGGCGGGTTACGCTAATTCTTGGCTCATCCGGAAAATCCATAAGTTCTAATGGTTTTAAATGTTTTCCTGGTCTAGTTTGTTTTAACTTGTCCTGGATTGTAATCCTGTATCCATTTGGTAACTCTTGTATGTAGTTAATATCCATTGTATGAATTGTTTGCCCTGTCTGTCCGGTGGTAAGGAAAAGTAGTATATTGAGTTTCAATGTGAGGTCCTTTATTGACAATAATGCTGCCTCTGCAAATGTTTTTAAGTAGGTTAACACAACATTCACATCCCATATGTGGGTGTACTTTGGTAACGCCGGTCTAAGTTGGAATATTCCTTTCATATATCTGCATACCAAAGGATGTTCTCCAAATTTAACCCCATTTTCCATGACTAATACTGTTGAGAGAGCTGAACGTGATGTGTTGATGGCGCTGTAACCTAATCCCGAGTTATATAATGAGACCAAAAATTCTATGGCATTCTTCATTCCTGGTGCAAATTTGTCTAACCTGTGTTCCTCGCAATATTCTTGCCATTTACTTAGGTATGTCTGGTATTGTTTGGTTGTTCCTGACCTCCATGAAGCTACCAATATGTCTTTGGCTGTGGACTATAGTTCATATCTGTCTAAGCTTTCCCAGATAAGTGACAAACCATGAGGCTTATTTTCTGCCACATCGAGTGAATCTCGTTCAGGTGTGATGGTAGGCTTATTAAAGTCTTGCTCGCCTTCAGGTGTACTGGTTTTTGCTTCAGTAGTCTGGAGGCTTTTGCATACCAACTTTGTATTGGCCAATCTGGTAATACTGCTATTCCCTCTGCCCCTTCCTTTTGGATTTTGGCTAATATATCTGGTATTACACTGAATGGAGGAAAAGCATAGAAATTTAACTTCTCCTAATTTAATGAGAACGCATTTGTTGCTTCCGCATCGGGGTCCGGGCGATATGAAACATATCTTTGAAATTGTTTGTTTATGCGAGAGGCAAATAAATCTATAGTTGGTGTGACTCTTAGACTTTTCAGAGCCCCAAAGAGTGATTCCTTATTGAGCATCCACTCTGACTCCCTTTGATTCCTTCGTGATTCAATATCTGCAACTATATTTTTCTTGCCTGGGATATGCGTAGCGCTCAACCATATATTTCTAATTATGCACCATTCCCAGATTACTTTTGCGAGCTCATTGCATTGGTCGGAATGATTGGTACCCATATGGTTGAGAATGTTGACTGCGCTGGTATTGTCACACATTATTCTAATGTGCATTTGTTGTTTTTTAGCTACAAAGGTCTTTAGGCCCAAATAAATCGCAAGCATTTCCAAATAATTGATGTGTTTTTTGGATTCTGCCTCTGTCCAGTGCCCCCCGGTTGGGTTCCCTTGAAATTCTGCACCCCAACCTGAGAGGGAAGCATCAGTGAACATTTTACTATGGGGAACTTCCCGTTCGAGACTCTGGTAGGCCACTTCTACATTGCCCACCCACCAGTTTAATTCAGATTTTGCTTTTGGTGACAGTACCATATACGCGTCAAAATTTCCTTTCTCGTATTTTAAGGCTTGACTTTTATCCCGTTCTAAATAACGGCAGTATAAGGGTCCATACATGACCCCTGGAAAATTTGTCACTATCTTTCCAATAACTCTGGCAACTTCCCTGATCAATTTTGGTTTATCTTATTTAAGCAGTGTTTCACAATCTCGTTTAAGGCCGACAGCCTTTTCTCTAGTGAGTTGTATTGTCATTTTGACTGAGTTTATAAGAAATCCTAAGGTAACTATCTCTTGTGAAGGGACTAGAGTAGATTTTGATGGGTGCACCACAAACCCCAAGGAATCGAACAGTATGATAGAATCAATCACATTTGCTATGCACTGATTATAAGTTTTGCCTTGTAAGTAGCAATCATCAATGTGCACCGTTGAAATGTGTCCCACTTTGTGCAAAGTAGCCAAAACTGGTTTTAATATTTTTGTAAACGTTCTGGGTGCACTAGACAGACCATTTGGTAAGCAAGTGAACTGGTACCTAGACCCTTTCCATTCAAATTGGAGAAATTTTTGATCATGTCCTTTAATAGGTATTGAATAATATGCATCTTTCAGATCTAATGCCGACATATAACAATTTTTCTCAAGTAATTTTGCGATTGTTTGTATTGAGTCCATTTTGAAATGTTTAAACACAACTGACTCATTGAACTTTTTTAGGGGCTGATTACATGGACCGGGCTAGCCCGGGTAACCGGGCTAGCCTGGTAACCCGGGCTAGCCCGCTTGCTATATAAATCGAATGTTGTTTCGACATTTCAATTACATGACAACCGGGCCAGCCCGGTTAGCCGGGATCCCGCTTACCGTAACCGGGCTAGCCCGGCTAGCCGGGCTGAAAATGTCCAAGTAATCGTTTCATCCCGGCAAACCGGGCTGGGAAATCATTTACTAATGCGTGTTGTCACCCACGTGCATTGCATGTCGAACAAAGATGGCTGCTACAACTCGACAGGTCAAGAAAGGCAAAGTTCTTTCAAAACCTACTGATTCAGAAAATGAGATTAAACGATTTAAATGGGACACAGAAATTGTTGGTCATTTGCTTCAATCATTGCTGGATTATAAGTGCCAAATGGAGTACAGAAACAGCGACTTTAATGCCGATAAATCAAAGCAGTATGAAGCCGTGAGAACATCTTTGGCAGAAAGGTATCATGACACAGAAGTTTCTTTCTTTGGACCGAAAGATTTGGATACAGTGGATGAAGATGATCGAGAGAACTGCATCAAGAAAATTGAAGTCCAGAAAAGGCAAATACGAAAAGGGTACGGTCGTGTCATGGAGAAAGTAAAAGAGCTTCGACAAGGTTTCAGCAGTGCTGTCACTGCAGGAACTCGAAGTGGATCGGGTAAGCTTATCATGGAGTTTTACGATCTAATGGTGCAGATCTGGGGGGGATCTCCCGCTACTGAGCCTCTTCCATTTGGAATCGAGTCTTCGAAAACAAATACCAGTTTGTTGGACGAAGATACTTCTGTCGATGCGGGAGAAAATCCTTGTTTACCACTGTCAGTAGATACGTCAGACGAAGAACTTGGAGAGAGAAAAAATGATGTTGTTAATGGTTTGGTCGGAAGTGAAGCTAATGTTTCAAATCGTAAACGCACAATTCATCAAAATCAAGTTCCTAAGTTTATAGATGGTAAACGTAAGAAAATGGAAAGACAGCTTTCTGCTGCACAACGAGACAAACTTTTTTGGCAAGATGAGAAGGAAGAAAAAGTATTCAGACGTGAATTGTGTAAATCCATCCAAGAATCTAATTCCATTTTTGCAGAGTCATTGAAAGCCATGAGTTCCTCTATGACGGCTCTAGCATCTTCCATGCAACGGTCAGTTGATGCATCTATTGCGGGGTCTAGAACACCCATTCAACAACCAAGCATGGCTCAACCATTTAACATGATGCCCACTGTGTTTCAGCATGGTAACTACATTGAGAACCAGGATATGAGGGTGAGGTATCCATCTGGACAGTACCCATTTACTACAGAGGATAAAACTTATCATCAGCTGTAACAACTTATTGTGTTTATGTGTTTATATTTTGCTTTGTAACTTGGAAATTTAACACAAACAATATTTACATTAGTTACATGTTTGAGCTACAGCTTAACAGCTTTGTAAGATTGTGATATCTTTGTAAGTTTATGGTATTTTAAGCCAGTTACACATGCTATGATTTTAGTTGGCCAACACATGGTTTAGATGCATGCTAGATGAAAAACATTTAGTGCCTTGATCTGTGGGTTTATTTATTATGCTTCCTCCATTATTCTTCACTACTCAACATGCATCTAAACCATAAATTTGCCAACTAAAATTGTAGCATATGCATCTGGCTTTACATACTTTGTTCAAGTTTATCTTTTAAATTTCATCTTAACAAACATGAACTGGTGATTTTACTCATTCAAAGGCAAGTGTGACTATTGGTCTTTAATCTGCAGAATATGATATTTTGGCATGTACTGTGAGAAATTACTAACATTTGACTCCATGCTTATTCAAAATGTAAAGTGCTCAAGGATATGTTATTTTGGTTGTAACATTAAATCTTAATTCTTCAATTCAAAGCATCAAGAGGCAGAAATCATATTCAGGGTGCCAAAATTAAACCTTGTCTGAAATTAATCATAAACTTTGCAGTCTGTGTTGTTATTTACTGGTAATTATTTGGCATGTTTATCTGGATATACTTTGTAATAGTTTCCCTTACTGCTGCTCCTTCTCCAGTAGTACCTGAATAAATGGGGTCAGGTATATTTTTGTGTTCATTATCTTCAGAACTGTTCCAGTCCACTTGTGCTTTAATAATCTCCAAGTCTATATTGTCATTATGAAATTCACAAAAGTTGTGCAGAACAAAGCATGCCAATACAACAACTGGAATATTTTCCAATTTTAAATCCATCTTCCTTTTTAAAATAGACCATTGAGCTTTCAAACGTCCAAATGCACATTCAATTGGGTTGCGTGCTTCCCGTAACATGTTATTAAAAAGTACTTCACTGTTGGTCTTGCAACTCTGGTACTCTTTCATACAGTTGGGTGTCAAGGGATATGCTGGGTCACCTATTAAATAATTTGGAATTTTGTCATAGCCTGGGACTAGATTGTTGAATGTTGGTGGTAAATTGCCTGACTTCAATTTATTGTGTACATTAGAATTTGCAAAAACTTTTGCATCATGTACACAACCAGGCCATCTGCAATCGACATCCATGAAAATCCCCTGCGAATCACAAACAGCTTGAACATTAAGTGAAAAGTATTGTTTATAGTTAAAGTAGTCCTGAGAATCTACATAAGGTCTTCTGATGGGAATGTGAGTTCCATCAACACATCCAAATGCTTGGACCATACCAAATTTTGTCTCAAATTCTGCAACTTTTGTCTTCATTTCATCTTCTGTTCTGGGAAGGTGTATGTAATCTGGTCCAATATTCCTAGAAATTGCATTGCAGACTTGAACTATCACTTTGGATACAGTACACTGATGTATTCCAAATGTATTTCCTGTCATCCAGTGTGATCCCATATCTTTTAAATAGTACAATGTGATAGCCACCTATTTTAATGAAAAACAAATTATTTTTTTACAGTGATAAGTTCTTTCAAGAAATCATATATTCAATAGGATCAAGCCCTGAAAACAATCAGTTTCAGTTGATAAGCAAAATTATCCGGAAATTCCAAACAGCAGCCCTGGCATATAAACTTACCTTTTTTTCGACTGATAAGTAACGAAAATTTGGAGTATCCTTCGGTGAAATGTGAGGCCTCAGTTTTTCACATAAGTCTTGAAACACCTCTTTCGACATCCTAAAATTTCTTTTCCACTCGTGTTCTGGAGACAAACCATTAATCATATTTTTCCACCAAGCATCAGTTCTCCCGCTTTCTACCCATTTTGAGCGTTTTTTCCTACGCAGCTTTCTCAGTCGTATATACCTCACTCTCCTTCGAGCTTTAGTTTGTTTTATCACATAATAAGCCAACAATTTGTCATTGATGTGCTTTCGGTACAATGTAAGAATAAAAGTAATGCCATAGAAATGAAGTAGAGTTGAGAAAAGTATGGTTAAGTGAAACAACATTTTATGGTTGTAAACTCATTGACACTAAATTCAATGTTCGAAAGTTGGCGCCAAAATTTTTGCACCCGCCACCGGGCTGAAATCACCCATGTAATCGCTTCAAAATCACAGCCCGCTTTGCCGGGCTAGCCCGGTTAGCCGGGCCAGCCCGGTCCATGTAATCAGCCCCTTAGATTGAGTATAAGTCTGTAAGACCCATCTGCCTTTGGCCGTAAGAATATTTTTGAAACATATTGACCTTTGTCTGGAGGTACTTTTCCAATGACCTCTCTCCCGACCAACATGCTTATAGCTTCATCGACTAAATGGAGTTCATGAGGTTGGAATTTCGATACTGGTACTGTGGTTTGGTTTGGCACCTCAGTCAGGTCTATCTCCACACCCCGAACATAATCTAAAGTTTCTTTGTCCTGTGTGATGCCTGACCAGGCAGCCACATGTTTGGCTACCTGTCCAGCTTTGAATGCTCTGCATGAATAATTAAGATAATCTAAAAGCAATGGGATAGTTTGCTGATAACCACTTACATCTTTAATTTGTATAAGTTTACATATTATTTATTCTCGGGAAATAGTTTCTGTGGTTTTTTCCTTTTGAATGCCTGTGTTTGTGTGGGCCCTTTGGTAGCCCCTCCACTGAAAATCCTTCTGCTGGCTTCTGGTCTGATGTTCCCCTCTGCCTAACGGTCTCTTGTACATTTTTGATTGGTGTTTAACAGCTGAGCTGATGTTACTTGATTCTTTTGCCTCCTTCAGGACTTTGGGTAAGTCATCACCAAATAAAAACTGACTCTCTTGGTTTTCATCCAGAGAGCATATAGCTGAATACTTTGGCTTTAGTGCAGGCCTGATTTGGTTTTTCCATAGCTTTGTCAGCTGTGCATAAGCATGTGTCAGCATAGCAAGGGAATCAATGGATTGTCCCGGTAATTGTGTATGGTCTGTACTCAAATCTTTGAGGACATTGGCTAAGACACTGGTTGTTTGTAAGGAAGCAAACACTGCTTTTATAATGGTTTCTTGAAGGTTGTATAGATGAACATCGGCCTTTTTTGTTCCTTGGCTTAATGTGTTCCATATTTGGGGGTTGACTTTGGCAAATCAAGGAAGGACAATTGCCCGGTGTATTATACTTTTCAATCAGCCCTTTCAACTTTTCAGGCGGTAGTTTCTTGCCCCATCGTTTTGTGACAATTTCAGCCAGCTTGGGCTGTATATCTGGGCTCTTTTCGCCATTGTCGTCCCCAAAGGACTTGGCTAGATCATCTAGTACTTGGGATACACCGTCGGTGTTTTCCCGCGCATTATCGGTCGCGACCCGTGAGGTCTGCATAGGTGATGTTAGACTGGCTAAGTCGTCTTCACTATCGTCAGCATGAAGGCTGAGTTCATCCTCTGAATCTGTGCGACGTCGTAGCTTTCTGTCGGACTGTGAGCTCGACATTTCTGACTGTGATTGACCGTCTCGTTCGGAGACGTCAGAGACCACGAGGGGTCTCTTGTTGCACGTTGGGCGTTTGTCTCGTAAAGGCTGGCTTTGCTGTTCAGCACATTCTCCCTGAGTGTAGATTTTTTCAAGAATACCGGCCATCGTACTCATATTTTTGTTGATGCTTACCAAAGTATCGTCGATACTCGGTTTTCCACCCTCCGTAACCATTGGATTGCCAACTACTGTACTAGTCGTAAGCGTACGAATCTCCACTGGTGTGTCGTGTTGATTTTCGTCCATAATTCTGAATGTCTACCCTAACTTGTTTCAAAATACACAACACTGTTTTACTTACGTGTATTTTACTGCCTTCCCATGTGCTATTTGAGGATAGATTTCGACCGGATTGGTTATATAATCAAGGATTTTTGGAGATTACTCACTTTTGTTGTTTTGACTTTCCAGCTCAATGCTAACACTGACCAGCAATGCGCATGCGCATCTCATGGGACTTCTTCATGACATGGACTGATGACATGATAGAAATATCAGTAATAAACACAAAATATCGGGGATATTCGACTGCAAAACGGTGATCACAAAATAATATATCACCACACGTGGACGCCGTGTACGCGGTTCAGATTTGACACATTTGTTACAGTTGATCGTGGGCTCAAAACTGTATTTCCAAAAAAGGAAGCCAACGCATTTTACACCGATCTTCCATCAGAGTGCGAGCGTGCTTCGTGCAAGCCGGAATAATCGTTACTCAACAATTCGTAGTAACTGGTTGAGACAGAAACACACTTTCAGGAAAGAGAACTACCCAGAGATTATTGCATAGATTGCGAGTAATGATATGAACGATGCACGTGGTTAGAAATGCCTCGAGGACCTTATAAAATTTATGAGCATGATCCAGCCGCTTCTGTTCCAAAAACCACGTGCTTTAACAGAAAAAACCGTAAGCACGAAGAAGGTGAACATGGTGCTGAATGTAGGGATTCGGGAGAAACTGACAACAACACGGTATGTATATATACGAACTAGGATATGAATTCTTTATTTTATTTCTGTTTTGGCATGGTATTTGTTGCTGTAAGTGTTAGGCGGCAGTCGATTTAAAACACATATCACAGATAATAGCTCTGACAATTTCTTCAAAGGATGTTTAGGGATAAAATTTGGGATATTTAGCGTTGTCTTAATTGAGCCGTTTCTCAACATATTATTTAGCCGGGGAGAGTGTCTGCTCTTTAATAATATTACAGCAATATGTTTCCTGTCAGTTGAGTTTTTTGTGATCATTTTCTGATTACCTGTCTGCTTGTTTACAGAACATTGGGGCAAGGTTATCTGGTATTTATAGTCCAGAATTGTTGGACTTAGAAGATGACATTCAGGTAATGTGTCTTGCAAACATTTAAGAGGATTTACCTTTAGAGTTCACTTACAATCGTGGAGAGTTTCAAAAATGTTAAGAGATTAATCTCCTGAGTTTTGAATTGATGTGGCATGCAGGATTTGCCGATTTCTAACACAAAGTTATGATTAACCTATTATTGAAGTTACGATTGCAGTTTTTCAAGAAGTTTGCCTAATGAACTGATAAATGCAACATTTATCATGCTCAACATTTTTTTGAATTTTGGATTTTGTGTTATGGAATTTCGGATGTATTGCCACAACTGCAAACAATTTAGATTTTCTGTTGCATAGTATTGTAATTTATCTAGTTTATTGCTTGCGTGGCCTGAAGCAGGTCAATTTACAGACTGGTTGACAATATCTGCCAAAAAGATTAGCTGGCAAAAAGCATGTTATATCAATATCAGTGCCCTGCAAGAACATACTGTTGTTAGAATAACATAATGTTAGAATTTTTTTTCAGTTTATTATATAATGCACATATTATTATCTTGTTTGTGTCAAACGTTTTCTTGAAAAAGTTTTATGCTAGACACTCATATTTACTGTAAGACAAACAAAACCACCATTCTGTGTGAAAAGAATTAACTCAGTGACCGTATTAGCAATTTCAAAGATATATTGACATAATCCTTGCCCCTCCACCCCATTGTTTTATTGACAAAGACTCAATTTATCCTGGAAACTCAACTTCCCTTTCATACTTTTTAGGATCCTGCAGACATAGATGATGAGTTTGCTCATAGGGTGGAAAGTGATGACAAGTCTATTCAAGGTGATAATAGACCTATAGGAGATGTTAATGGCAGTGGTGAAAAGGTAATAAATTTCAGTTTAGATTATTCCTTCAATAACATTCATATGAAGATGTATGTTTAACAATGAGCAATCAAAAGTGTGATTAACCAATATTTAACTGAAAGCAAGGTCATCATGATGAAATATTGAACTGAGGTTTCGCCATAATGACTGAGCAATAGGAATGCAACAAACTCAAGGTTTTACAAAAACATGTAGAGATATTTTGCCAATAAATAGTTTAGCTTGTTTGTTGGTAAGTTCAGTATATTTATAAGTGACTGCTCCTTGCTTATTTTGTCAAAGTCTCCTTTGAAGATGTCCATATTGCTTGTATTCTTATGCTTTTGAGGTTGTTAGAAATGCCTACACCTTTCTAAATCACAATTGATTCCAAAGTAATTTAAATATGTGTAGACATGTGCTCATTTGTTGAACAAATTATAAAACACGTATTTTTTAGAATGTGAGTGCAGAAGATGAGCCATTTTATCCTGGTGCCAGTGTGACAAAAACACAAAGCCTTCTCCTTCTCCTTTGTTTTACGACAAGGCATAAATTTACAGACGTGGCTTTAGGAGATCTGCTGCTGTTGCTGAATGCCCTTCTACCAAACATTGTTCCAGCCACTAAGTGTCGTTTTTACAAATCATTGCAGCTAGAGCAATCTGAGGTAATGTACATGAGTCAATTGTTAGTTTAGGGAGTCATGATTGGGGATATGTATAGTCTTTGTATTTAAAATAATGGAGTCTTATGTTCCAGTAAAAATATGCAGACTTGAATATCAAAAATCATGCACCATCAGATTGTGCTTGGCATTGGCAAATATGGCTTGTTGTGTTGTTTGAAATCCTTAATTTCTAGTATCCCTTGTTTTATTAGGAATATCTCTGGTATTATTAATAGCATATATGAATAATTTTACTGAGCAAAAAGGTGTATCCTATATTTTAAATGTGTTAAGATGATATATGTAGTCACTGTTGGTGTAGTATTGCCACTGATATTTTATTATGTACTAAGAAATTGCCTACTTATAATATATTAATTATGGGGTTGTGAACTCATCCTGTTGAATTTACTATTTCAGAGACACTTCTACTGCACCACCTGCTCTTCCTACTTGGGCAAAGATCCAGTGATTACTTGTTGCAAGGATTGTGACACATTATTTAATTAAGCTGATAATATCAAGATGGGACATTATTTTCTCTATATTCCTCTGCAGAAACAGGTAGAAACTCTACTTTCCAATGTCACATTGTACAAGCATCTCAGTAACAGAAATCTTGAAGTCAATCGAAGGTCCACAACAGTAACAGATGTTACAACTTCAAAGCTTTACAAGGAACTTAAAACTAAGCATGGTTTTAGCAGTAATGATATCTCTTTAACTTGGAATACTGATGGTATATCAGTATTTAATTCATCTAACTTTTCAATATGGCCTTTACATGCCTCGGTAAATGAACTTCCCCCTCACTTTAGGTATGAAAACATTTTATTGCTGGGTTTGTGGTTTGGTGGAAAACCTGATATGAATGTGTTTTTGGTGCCTTTTGTTGAGGAATGTAAGAGCTTAGAAAATGAGGGCTTTGTCTTTGGCAATGAAATTGTTCCAAGGAAGGTATTTGCGTTACTCTTGTCAGCTGACTCTCCTGCTCGGGCTATTGTCCGGAATGTAAAGCAGTTTAATGGCGAGTTTGGGTGTGATTGGTGCGAGTTAGCTGGAGTGCCTGTGTTTACTGGCAATGGACCTCCTGTTCGTTACTACCCACACAGATCTCCGGTTGTTATGCGAAGTGCATGAAAGCAAGCAGCTTATGCTTTGCAAGCCACTCCTGAAAAACCTATAAAAGGGGTAAAGGGTATGACGGTTGCAGATTTGCTGCCTTCTTTTGACACTGTTAGAGGCACAGTTACTGAACATATGCATTCAGTCTGCCAAGGTGTCATGAGGCATATGGTACAATTCTGGTTTGACTCAAAGTATCATGGTGAAAGGTATTATATTGGTCGACAAGAAAGCTTAGTTGATGAGCGCTTGCAACTCGTTAGTCTTCCAAACGAGATACACAGAAGCCCACGTAGTCTTTCTCAACGGCATTACTGGAAAGCATCCGAATGGAGAGCTTTTATCTTTTATAGCCTTGTCATTCTTCATGGAATTCTTCCTAGAAGGTTCTTAAGTCACTACTTTCTCTTTGTTTTTGGTGTATATACACTGCTAGGTGACTCAATTTCTGCTGCTTCAATTTCTCTTTCTGAACTCTGCCTTACAAAATTTGTGATAGAGCTGGAGGAGTTATATGGTCTGTCCAGTTGTAAATTTAACGCCCACTGCTTAAACACGGAGCAACGCTATAAAAGGGTAAGCTCCTCCCACATTTCTGGCTTCGTATGGCGGTTGCATGTTTCCAAATGGCGGACACTTTGAAGCGTGACTGAACTGGACAGCGTAGAGCTCCACAAGCGTGTCCTAGCGCCTAAAGCTTACGGAAATACTTTTAAAATGTGTTTTTAAAATACAGCTAAACAATATATAAAGCAATAAATGGCTGAACATGCCACATTTACTGATTTTTCTGGTTGTTATACGTCGTATTATAATCATTCGAGACGTCCTGCGCATCTTCATTCACTTATAGTCATCCTACCCGCGTAGTGTTTGGGCACGATCCACATTTTATTACGTCCGCGATGCGTCATAGCCATCTGTATTCTTTTTGGCGCATACTTGAAGCTTGTAATATTATAAATATAAACAAAAACTGGCGCCACTTTCAAATTCATTTGTGGCAAATATGCTCGGTTGCTCTCATCCAACAGCTCGGACTTCTACCTCGGCGCAAAGCACAACTCCGCGTTCTGCGGGGATTAGCAAGTATGATCGCAATAAAGTCTACTACCAGAAGAATAAAAGTGCAATTAAAGAGAGCAAGGCCTACTACGGCTTCAAAATGGAAATGAAACGCGATGAGGAAGGGCGCTTGGTAGAAGTACGTAAAAAGATCAACACCGTGAGGAATCAGTTACTGTCCAACGGAAAACCGGCAGGAAATGTTGAAGTGATGGAATTGCTCATGGATTGTTGGCTCAGTCAAAACAGTTCAAATGGCCAACAGGCGCAAAATACTATCCAGGCAGCAACGTCGTAGGAAACAAATTCATCTCCTATATTCTCCTCAATTGAACGTGATATTCGTCCACCGGAAATTAGTCTGAACTCAATTGACCAATAACATGCGACCTTTCCTTAATCATAATTGACAGGCTGAGAAACTCATGTTCGCCTCTTCTTATGCGATCGCTCCGTGTTTAACACACTTGGGTCAGTGTGTCAAAGACTGTGGGCCATTGTGGGTAACTTCTGCATTTACCTTTGAATCCCACAACCATGTTCTTATAAACACGTTTAAAGGTACACAATATGTGCCCCAGCAAATAGTTGATACCGTTTTATTGAAAAACAAGGTTTCATTTCTGGCAAGAACCTGTGTTGGTGATAATTCATCTGTCTCTGTAAAGGACATACTTGCTAAGCTGACTGATAATGTTCGATTTCAGTACAGCCATGATACTGCTAACTGTGATGGGCTTATTTCACTTGGGTCAGAAAAGTTTGTGACTTTGGATGCGCAGAAAATAGTTGCTTTGCAAGAACTTCTCGGTAGGGTAATAGATAACCACAGTGGAAATCTGTATGATAGGTTTGTTTATAACCACCAGCTATACTCCTCTATAAACTACACCAGATCCAAATGACATGCAAACCTTCATATATCAATTAATCATCCAGTTTTTAAATATGGGATGATCTTAGGCCTTGTAAACGTAAAGCCATTATGCAATTGTACTTTAGAAGTAGCTCAGTATTGTAAGTGTGCATTCTACAACATAGTATTTGTGAAACTATTCCATTCCACTCAAAGGGTCTTATTCAGAGATACAGATTTCAAAGCTACAAGTAGTTTTATTGTGGAAGTTGAGGAAACTGATTCTGTTATTGCAATATACCCTGTTCAAATTCTACGCAAATGTATTTGTATTAGGTTGCCCAACAAAACATACTACATCCCATTGCCATATAGAATTCATGATGATTAAATTAGCATTATTTAAAGATGTTTTGCTAACAACTGCGAAAGAGACTGGTCATAATTTAAAGGGTATACAAAGTCGATATGAAATTCCTTATCACCCACCCAGCTACTGTAATCAGCCCAAAAGTTCAAATCCCACCCAAACAGGCATCCCAAACTTTTCATGGCCCTGTTATTGAGTCAGTGTGGCCAATTTAACTATTTACATCTCAAAGAATGTGGTTGCTGTTTGTGTAATATTATGTAACTTGCAAAAACGGCAATGTAGACCCTGACCAAATTCTAGGACCGTCTTTTGAAGGTGAAAAATTTAAAGGTGATATGCAATAAAACCAAAGTCATCGGACCTATTTAAAAAATTTATATTCAATGTGGTATATTTTGTCCATAAAGTGATTCTATAGCCCAAGTGCTTCTTTTTTAGAGTATTTTGTTATAAGGCTGTCACGGTTAAACGTTTAAACGTTTAGAATGATCAATATCCGTTTAGTAAATGACTAAACGTTTAACCGTTTAACTTTAGAACGCTCAGTATTTCAGTAATCTACCCGCAAGAATAGTGTGAAACCATCAGTAAATGCTAGCCTCTTTTGCTGCGGTATAGAACTGTTTAGTCTGCGTCACAAACGTGCGGTACATAAAAAATAGGCGCAGGTTTTAATCGGTTAAAGCTATTGTGCGATATAGCATCTTACCATCTATTGTGTCGTTTAAAAAACCAACCTCGATCTGAAGCGCAGGTTCTGCACTGACGGGCACTGACGACCAAGAAAGCAGAGCAGCTCCCTTCGAAGCCATCAGGGAAGAAATAAAACAAATCACACTAGTGATTGTCAAAGAAGGGCCAGTTGCAAAAAAGTCCAAACCTGCACCCGGAATGGACTTTTTGCTTGCAGGTTCTTAGAGAAATACTGCGAGCGAAAATGCAGACACAACTAAGGACTCTGTCAACGAGTTCGCGGCGTACTTGCAAACTGCTCAAGCGGAGAACGGAACCGACCCTCTGCAGTGGTGGAAAGAAAATGCTTCCCGTTTCCCAGCAATTTCAAAAGTAGCGCAGAAATACCTAGCAATACCTGCCACGTCTGTTCCGTTGGAGAGAGTGTATTCGACGGGCTGGCAATATTGTAAATCACAAGCGAAGTTGCTTGCTGCCAGATAACTTAAACATGTTGAATTTTTTTTGAACAAAAATGCTAAATTGTGAAGTTATTTAATGTTCATTGTATATTGACCAAAAAAGTTAACTTTGCGTTCCTTCAAAATTTCGTGCCCAATTTTGCGCTTTTACATCCTTGCCACTTCCGGTCTTTAACCCCCCAGGAGGTAATTGCTAGTTGGAAACAAACGTTTAAACGTTTATGAAACATCCGTTTAAACGGATACTAAATTAAACGTAAACTGACAGCCTTATTTTGTTATTTATTGTAGTGTATTTCTTCTCTCCATTTACTGTGTTTAAACTCATGACCACTGTAAGGTGCGTATCACATTTGAATTTGAGGACTTATAGTTTGCAAAGTATGACCTGTAATCTTAGATCCTGTACAATAATGTTGCCATTTTATTTGTAATTTAGTATTACTTTGTGGCTGATGAGTACTGATATGTTTATATATATTTGACATGTTAAATGAAATTTTTGTACAAATATTTGGATGTTTCACATGGTTCTTCAATAATGAAAAAATATTGAAAATTGAATAAAAAGTTGAAATTGTTGCTGGACTATCTTAGAATTTTTTCACTATTTTGTAAATTTTTTATACTTGGGTACATGCAAAATTCTGTAGAATATCCCAAGAATTTATAGAATATTGTATGGGATATTCTATTGAATATATGGTAGTGTATTCCATAAAAATCATATGGAATATTCAATAGAGCATGATCAAGAATATTCCATAAAATATAAAGTAATATGAAATAAATGTTGTGATGAAGCATAGGCAGTGAAAAATACAAATTCAAAATTAAGATGGTGGTCATATGGTAAACATGGAATATTTATATGTTTTTCACTAGAGGCATGGTATTTAATAGAATATCAACTGTATATTCTATTGAATATTCTAATGAATATCCTATTCAGAAATCCAATTAATGGAACATTGCATTATGTATGACAAGCATGGCAATGTTATTTAAGCATATACCATGTGAGAATATGCCATAACTATAAAATATCATATGAAATTCCACAGAATATTCCATAGAACATCCTATAGAATCCTTTGTCAGATAAAATGGCCTATAGAATATTCTATAGGACACAAAAAGTGCAATAGAATATTCTATACGATCCTATAGAACATTTTCATAAGGGTTGCCAAAGCAGTTTGTGTTTTGCACAACTACCTTATGATTGAAGAGAGTGGTCACCCCCATGAAGCAAGGAATTACTGCCCAACTGGGTTTACTGACTCAGAGGATAGGTATTTGCAATACATTCATTTTCAGCAGAAATGTTAATTATGGTATTGCCGTTTGCTGTTATGCCAAAATTGTAGAAATTGGAAATGTAAAATCAGTGCATGCATGCATGCTTTGCTGTGATGATATCTATTGAATTTTACTTGACATAAAATTGAAAAAATTACTTTCCCTGCACAGAGCACTCCATAATTTTACAAACCTCCACTACATCTACAAGAAGATGAGTGAAAAGGACAATCATCCATGCATCCCTCATTCAGAACTTCAGATTGCCCTAATCTCATTTTCCTGTTGGAAACCTTTGTCCTGCAAATCTCCACTGCTTCCTCTGATTACTTCTCAATTTGCTAATTAATAACATTCAATTTAGCATTTTCTATACATTAAAAGTGTACATATATTTGAAACAATCATGTCTAAATAACTATATACTTTTTCCAGGCACGGAAACAATTGTCCTGGGAATGGAGATCTATAACTGATGGTGACACCGATCTGGTTCCTGTAAGGAGGCAAGGAAGTAACAACTACAGCAAAGATGCCAAATCTTTTCAACTGATGCTTACAGAGTATTTCAGAACAAAAGAAGGAGAGGTCCCGTGGCAATATAAACATGTTAGAAATACTGGCAACTGAGATTCAACTACAAAACAAAATTTATGAAACAAGAGACCTCTTTACCATGGTTATTTGTTTCCACATTACAGATCAAGCTTTATGACTGTAATCATAAAGAATGAAAGTTTAACCTGGCCTGAAATGGATAGTTTTCCTATCAAGCTCAAGAGGGCTATTATAAAAATTTAGCATTAAAAGTTTCATTAGTTTTTCATTACATAATTTTATTTTTAGCTGTAAGCAAGTCATATGACTCAAGTGTCAAAAATTTTGTTGTTTGACAAATCAAATATGACCAACAGAAGAGAATTATATATAACTCATAGTTTTGAATGTTGTCAGCATATGGTCATTGTAAACTAACTAGTTCTGCACTTGTAATAAGATATTACTGTTCAACACATATAAGAAAGTAATTTGATGAAAATTTGAACAGTGTACTAGATACAAAAAAAATTTTGCTTCTTTAATGCAACATAAAAATAATACTGGTGGGTTCTTTTTTATTTATTTGTATATTTATAATATGGAGTTTGGAAAAATGGTGTTTTGGGAGCTGTGTCAGCATTTTGATCAGGGACATAGAACCTTGCTTGACCAAGATTTGGATAACTGCAATTATCATAGCTACCTGCCATCATGAATGGAGAGGGATTAGCATGGTCTAGAAACTGAACATCCAAAAGCACCATTTGTATTTTGGCTTTAGCCAATGCATTTTGTTTTTTGTCCATTTTACTAAGTTGGGCAGCTACACTCTGTCCAAAACTTGCATCTCCATCTGAATCAGCCAAAATGTTCTTTGATGATTCCCTGCTACTACTGCTACTCAGATAATCCAATATCTTAACATCCAAAACTTTATCAATGCATTTCAGATTCATTTGTGCATATGACCTTTTTGCACCCTTCTTCGATGCAATTTCTTTTTGAGACATTGTTTTTGCCTCAATTGGACCAAGCCTGTCTCTACCAAAATAGCTAAAACCATCCAACGAATGAAAAGATTGAATGTCACTGTTATCCTCAGAACCTTCTTCAACTCATTAACATAGGGACTTTCCTCGCTATCCAGTGAGACAGTTTCGGCAATATTTGTGGCTGCATTTGATGATCTCGAGTTTACGAATGGCTTTAGAAACGACATTGTTGCAAGATGTGGATACTTAGGGAGTTCATCTGTACCTGATCAAGATTTCTTCCAGTTACCACTTAAAACACGTACATATGTATCCCTCAGATTTTTTCATACTTTGTCTCTGTAATCAGCAGCTGCATGAATTGAGAAATCATACACATGAATACCCGGCACGAAAAAACCCCAACAGGGAATATCGATTAAAGGTATTCCTATACACTCTCTTTCAACTGTATTTATAATTATTCGCATATATATGAGGAGAGGAATTATACAAAAATAAACAAAAGTGGGTAGGTTTTATTAATAACCGAATGCGTTTAAGCAACGCAAAATTTTATAATTTATGCACAGTACCTGAAAAAGTTTTGCCTGCCGCTTTGTTCACGGTGTCAGCCACTGCACTCCAAGTATTTTCTTTCACAACTTTATTTTTGTAGTTAAGATCTGTAGTATTCCATAAGGCTGGAAATTGTCAAACTTGCTCGATTAACAATTCTTCAACGTCAGAATACATCTCATCAAAATCAAATACATTAATTAAAGTGACCTACAATTGACCATTGCTAAATGGACCTCGTCAATATAGCAGAGCACAGGCATAATCACATGAGAGAATCCAAACGTGTTATTGGCTAACTGCTAACTGAAACGTAGGCGGACGCCAAAATAGTTGAACCCTTTTCAGCTTTGCGAAACCACTTGTAATTGCTACGTACGTATAGCGTACGTAAATTAAGCTTCAAATCCGGAAAACAAACACGGCAGTGGAAAATAGGCAAGGTAAATTTGGGGTAGGATTTAGGTGCGTAAAATTTATTCACGTACGTAAAATTTATTGAACGTGCGGAGACAAAAACGCAACAGTGGAAATCCACCTTTAGACGAACCAAAATAAACGAAAAGGCGTGCTTTGTTTCGTTTCCGGTGAAGTTATTAGATTTCTTCAGTTGTCTTCTTTCAAAGTGACCTTTGATATAATTCCGCCTGGAAATAGACGCTTTTGATAATCGAACAGATTAGAAATTGAGCAAAGGATTCTAAGTGAACAATTGGAATACACAATATCGTCCATTTCACGAAACAAAGAGGTATCTCGTGCCTGTGGGAATTGGTCAGTTGAATGCCGTTGCATTAATAACCTTCGTTGTTGCATTTTCTCTTCTGCGTTTGCTAGTTCATTCTGTAGAATCGATGCAAATGAAGAACCAGGCGGAAAACGTATTCGAATGATGAAAATCAATGCCCAGCAAAAAATTCTTAACACAGGCATATTTGTGTCAAAAGGTTTATTGAGATCTAACGTTTCGTTGCTTAAGACGCAACATCATCAGAGAATGAGAAAAAGACGATGAGACAATCATTAAAATATTATTACAAAGCTAATTAGCATAAATTTGGCGTTTGAGAGGAAATAGGAAGTGATGAGATGTCAGAGGTGGCGAAGAGGGTACAGGCAATCAGAATAAGGAAAGAGGAATTGAGCTTGATTGTGAGTTGAGGGTAGGATTAAGTTTGTGGATGAGTAAGCTTTCCCTGATGAGGAGTTCATGAGTGATTGATGAAGAGGAGTGAGAGAGGATGGTGAAATCGTCTGATGTAGTGGGATGGCCAGTGTCGTGGTGATGTGATAGAATGTTTGTTGTGGAGGGGTTAGCACGCTCTTTGCCAGTAATGGCTGAGATACCCAAGTGATCGGCAATCCGTGTGTGGAGAAGTCGGCTTGTTTGGCCTACATACGACGCATTACAGCATCGACACTTAAAAAGATACACAACACGGGATTTTAAACCATTGGGCATCCTGTCCTTAAAAGAAAAGAAGTGTGCTAGGCGGAGCGACGGACGGAAAACAAAACGAATAGAAATATGAGGGAAGGCCTGTGAGCAAAGCTTACGGATTTGTGTTCGAATCTGGAGGCTGTGTTGTCCAGTGAAGGGAAGGCAGAAGTATATAATCTTTTTAGGTGCAAGGGGAACTTTGGGTACGGGCGAAAATTTGTTGTCTAAAAAACGGCGAATACAATTGTCTAGAAAATTTCGGGGGTAGCCGTTGAGAGAAAATAGTTTCTTAAAATTATCAAGTTCGGAGTGAAAAGTAATGTAGGTCGAACAAACGTTAAAATAGCGATTTAAAAGAGACATAACTAGACCTTTTTTGTAGGTAAACGGAATAAAGCTATCAAAATTTGTATATAGGCCGGTAAAGGTGGATTTGCGAAAGACGGAGGTGGTGAAAGAGCCATTGTCTCGTTTGATTTTAACATCAAGAAATGATAATGATTTGTTAATTTCATTTTCAACAGTAAAAACAATATTAGGGTGCTGACGGTTTAAAAAGTTAAGAAAAGCGTTTATGTGGTTATTGGAACGAAACAATAAGAAGCAGTCGTCAACATATCTACGATACAAAACAGGTTTAAAGTCAGACGGACAGAGTTCAAGCCAATTTTGTTCATGCCATGAGAGAAAAATATCCGCAAAAAGCGGTCCCAACGGAGACCCCATGGCTACACCATCTATTTGTTCGTAGATAACACCGTTAAATAAAAAATGACAATTTTTAACAGATAATTGTAAAAGTTTTGTAAAATCAACTCTATTGAAACCATGAAAATGTGTGCAGTTGGAGAATAATTTGGTAACAATGATGTCAATCGTTTCATCCAAAGGGATGTTGGTAAAGAGGGACTTAATATCAAAGCTTGCCATGATTAAATTATCAGAATTAAAGTTGGAAGAAAGTAGATCATTGACGAAAGAAAAGGAGTCACTAACCAAATAATTACCTGAAGAGAACGGACGAAGGAGAGGGACGAGAAACTTGGCCAGAGCATAAGCATGAGTGCCGATAGATGAGAGGATGGGTCTAAGGGGAACGCCAGCTTTGTGAACTTTAGGTAATCCATAGAGAATGCCCGGTCGAGAGCCGGAAGGAAAAAGTTTGTTGTAAATGAGTTCGGATATCGTTCCATTTTTCTTGAGCATGCGAAGAAAAGTCTTAACTTTATTTTCCCGTTTAATTGAGAGGGACGCTGGATCTCCATCTAGTTGTAGAAATTTTTCTTTATTTGAGAGAATATCTTCCATCTTCTTTGTGTAATCATCTCGGTCAATGACCACAACCCCGTTTCCTTTATCGGGTTTCATTATGTAAATTGAGGAGTCGTTCTTTAAGTCTTTAATGATTTGGAGGTCTTCATCGGAGAAGAGGAAGCTAGGACGTGAATAACAACGGTAACTTGTTAGTGCGATGTCTTTAAGTTTGGTTTTGATGGAATCTACAGTATGGCCAGAGTGGTGAGAAATGCGTTCGGTTTTCAGTTGTCGATGGAATAATTCAAACGGCGTGAGGAAGTTGCAGTAATTAAGACGCTGTAGTGGAAGAGCAAAGTCCAGTCCTTTTCCCAGTCCTTTCACCACCTCCGTCTTTCGCAAATCCACCTTTACCGGCCTATATACAAATTTTGATAGCTTTATTCCGTTTACCTACAAAAAAGGTCTAGTTATGTCTCTTTTAAATCGCTATTTTAACGTTTGTTCGACCTACATTACTTTTCACTCCGAACTTGATAATTTTAAGAAACTATTTTCTCTCAACGGCTACCCCCGAAATTTTCTAGACAATTGTATTCGCCGTTTTTTAGACAACAAATTTTCGCCCGTACCCAAAGTTCCCCTTGCACCTAAAAAGATTATATACTTCTGCCTTCCCTTCACTGGACAACACAGCCTCCAGATTCGAACACAAATCCGTAAGCTTTGCTCACAGGCCTTCCCTCATATTTCTATTCGTTTTGTTTTCCGTCCGTCGCTCCGCCTAGCACACTTCTTTTCTTTTAAGGACAGGATGCCCAATGGTTTAAAATCCCGTGTTGTGTATCTTTTTAAGTGTCGATGCTGTAATGCGTCGTATGTAGGCCAAACAAGCCGACTTCTCCACACACGGATTGCCGATCACTTGGGTATCTCAGCCATTACTGGCAAAGAGCGTGCTAACCCCTCCACAACAAACATTCTATCACATCACCACGACACTGGCCATCCCACTACATCAGACGATTTCACCATCCTCTCTCACTCCTCTTCATCAATCACTCATGAACTCCTCATCAGGGAAAGCTTACTCATCCACAAACTTAATCCTACCCTCAACTCACAATCAAGCTCAATTCCTCTTTCCTTATTCTGATTGCCTGTACCCTCTTCGCCACCTCTGACATCTCATCACTTCCTATTTCCTCTCAAACGCCAAATTTATGCTAATTAGCTTTGTAATAATATTTTAATGATTGTCTCATCGTCTTTTTCTCATTCTCTGATGATGTTGCGTCTTAAGCAACGAAACGTTAGATCTCAATAAACCTTTTGACACAAATATGCCTGTGTCAAGAATTTTTTGCTGGGCATTGATTTTCATCATTCGAATAGTTCATTCTGGTCGTTTTGTAAAGACGCCGAAAAAGTTTGTTTACGTAAACATGGACTTGCACTTAATGCAATAATAGTCAGTTTCAAGGGTTTTATATGTCTCGAGCAATTCTGATTCACCGTTTGCTGTTGAATCGAGAAGACCTAAGACATCTGGTTGAACTTTCTGGTTTCAAAAATGTCGAACGTGAAATTTGGCCAAAGGTCAGTTGAAGAAAAACACATTCTTGAAGAACTTCCAGAGAAGTGGTGCACTTTGACAGGTAACACTGACGGCACTCCAGTTTTTTTGGCAGGACAGATTTGCAAAATACTTCAAGATAGCAAGAGGTATTCTGAATTAGACATGTTTCTCAAGGCACTTCCATTGGAAGATATTTACATGAAGAATGAGCTCATTGTTCGGGCAAGAATTGCTGTGTCCTTTGAAGAACGAAATTTTCCTCTTATCTATTAACTAATTGAGGTAAGAAATACATTTGTGTTGTATTTTTAAAAGAACTGAAAAATAAAGCCTGGGAACTGACGTTAGTGTTTTTGTTGACAGAAGTTGAAATACACCCTTTGTCTGCCATGTATCAACTTTGGGATGTTGTCTTTTACGGTTTTATTGACATTTGGGTATTGTTATTATAATCGTACCCTTTGTCTTTAGAGAAATAAATTCCAAAATGGAGAAGACTTAATCGAAATTTGGGATAAGGCTCATTACACCGAGGAAGAACAGCGAACACAGAAACCTTTCACTCCGCTATCGCGCTACAGAATTCGTCTGAGGTAGGGAATGAAAACGCTATTGAAATATGTATCATACCCTTGCTTGTTAACGACCGACGCCGTTTGAAGAATTGGCTGAAACTTTCTTTAAAGCTCATTGCACACATCCTTAGTTGTAAAAAATTTAGTTCGAATTTTCTCGGTACACGTTACTGTATACAGGAGCATTTGCATTGAGTTTTCTTTAGTTTATTAAAAAAATTTAAGACCGCTTTTACGGTGAATGGGACGTTAGAGTTGTAGTATGTACCTTTATGTTTTACTCGATTAAAGCATAAAACTCAAGAGCGAGTAATTGTCAGTAGTTTTGGTTCTATCTCAGGTGAATTCATCGACGGCGTCATATTCGTGGAACGCAGGATATAAATTCGTGAAATATTCTCGGAAGACTCTTGGCTCGAACGAACCGTGCACGAAAGAAAACGATTGCGATAGTCAACGCATACTGTTCCTTACAGTATCAGTAGAACCGACATGATGTAATGCACGAAAAAAACCAACTTTTATCTGCGAATTTAAATTTTAAATTGGAGGGAAAAGAAACTATTTCTCTTCCATCAAATGTGAACCACAGTTCGGGAGGCTGTCAATACCAGACTTTATACCTTTCGTATAATTTAAATCTTTTCTCCAACTGCACTTTCCAGTTTCACAAATCTTTTTCCACGGAAAATTTTTCTTTTCCATAAAGACGTTTGTTATTATCCCTTGGTACTCTTAGTTTATTTGTTGTTGGTTTATCATTCACTTCTTCCGCAACTCTTTTTTTCACTTCGTTTCTCTTGTTACTGACGTGTAACAAGAAACGAAAAGATTTATTCACAAAAACGAAAAGAAACTAAAGAGTTAATCGACAAACGAGAAAAGAAACTAAAGAGTTCAGGCAATAACTAAAATGTTCAAGGCTTATCTGTCTTCTCGGCGCTTTTAAGCTTGCGACTCTGACGACCCAACGGTGACGAATAGTAAAAAGTTCCAGTAGCAAAGCATTCCAACCAACTGTTAACTTCTTGTATAACGATCTTGAGCACGTAACAGCATGAAACAGCACACAATAACACACAATAACACACACCGAGGGTCGGAGCGAGTCGCGCTTATATAGCCTGTCCGCAAACTATGACGTCAACTTACGTCATTTCTTAAATGATCAAATGTTCTATTTTTACAAGCAATCATGACAATGCTCATGACTCAAGTAACCTAAAAAGCATGACAATGTTCATGACTCAAATAACTTAAAAAGTACTTACTCTAGCATGAGTCAGCAAAATTACTATCTCAGTATTGATAAGCGGTATGACTAAGTAAAAACTAGGAAATTCGAATGTTCGAGAATGTTCTCGGCTCGTGACGACTGTCACGTAACACTCTTCTGAAAAGTCTCCAGGATTCCTGATTGGTTTTTTTTCTTACTTTCAGACAAATCTTCCCCTTCTTCCTTTCCTTTCTTTTCTTCTTTTCTGGAAAAATCTTTTTTCGTTGTAGTAAAAGCCCTTACTGTTATTTTCTTTTTTTTTTAAATGACGTCTTCATTTCTTATGTTATTAGCGTCATTCACACCCCCCCCCCCCCCCCCCCACACACACAACGAAGTAGAGTTTTTCCCGTTACTTTCTCACCAAATCTTTCCTTCTCATGAAGTTCTTTGGCTGTTTTCTGCATACTCATTCGATTTTCCAGCGCTGAATGCTCCATTTTCCCATTCATGCAACGATGAATTCCTCCCCTTCTTTATGGCAAAGTTCTTCGTTACTTTCCCGTAAGGTTGGTCATTTCGCGATTTCGTATAATCATTCGTTTCCCGTCACAAAGTCATTTAAAATCTTTCAGTTGAATTTCAACTCATGGAATCTTTGCATTCTAGATGTTCCACAGGTGATTGCAGTTGATTTTGATCCTTTTCATAGTACGCCGCGAGTAAATTGATATTACCACAGTATGATTTTGATCCAGAGTCATAAAGCCAAATTTTTACATCTTCCTTTAGTAATTACTCAAATTGTTTTCAAACTTCAGGTTCATACCGCCAGAAAGTATTTGCCCAACTCGTGAGAGGAAGAAGGCCACACTGCCCAGAAGATCCAAAGATATATTACAAGGATGGTTGGATGAGAATATTGATAGTCCATATCCCACCAGAGACACCAAGGAACATCTTTCACAAAAGGCAAACCTCACCACAGAGCAGGTGCAAACATTAGAGCCAAACTTTCCCTTGCTAAATTTGGAAAATATGAACACTATATTACGCTCATGTAAAGTGCCGAAAAAGACGTCAACTTATGCACAGACTCTTTAACTCGAAATGGGATCAGTCTTCGATTGTTTTACCCCGGCTAATGCAAGATCATTTTACTTGTCAAAGAGAGACACGAACAGAAGGTTTTTCATGATAATCTGACACTACCAAAGTCAACAAAATGAAAATTTCTGTTCATGTATATCTCTGAGGATGATTCTGAAAAAGAGGGATGTCCTTCCAGGAAGGAGTCAAATCATAAACCTTTGCATATAGTAAACATGAAATTTTACGAAATATCCTAAACCCAACAAAATAACCCAAGGTTAATCGCATCAATTACAATATTCCTAAAACTTATTAATATTTCATGACTAAAACACCAAGGAAAATTATAACTTTGTCGTATCAATATAACTGGTATAGACCCCGCACAGTTTTGTCGTCAAATTTTTGCAGTTCATTGTCAAACTTCCTCCGTAAATTATCGGATGAAGGGATTCGTTCAGTAGTCATTTGAAAATCTGATAAAATATGCTTTATGGGATCTAAATCACTGAGCCATTGCCTCGTATTTCATATGCTATTAATTTCTCTTCCCCGATGTTTAGATAGTTCATTACCAATAAAAATTATAACTTAATGCCTTATCACATGGCTACGAACAAAAGAAATTCGGCCTGATTTCTGAGGACATTTTATCAAATGGATATTGTTCGCTTCTTCTGACCCAGGTAAAAACGTGGTTCGCCAACGCGCGGTGGCGCATGCACAGTGCAAGATACAAACGTATGTGTTGCCAAAGCAAAGAGATGACTGGGAACGAGGGACGTAAGCGTGTGTCTGATGAAAACTCGAATCACTTGGTCAGCAGCAGCATGCCATCGTGCCTGAATAACGAGGTATATAATATTTAGCTTAGTTAAGGTAATAGTTTCGTGCCCTAAATACAACAGTTATGATAGTTCTCGGGTAGTAAATGGTCTATAAATCAACCTCGTGAACATGGACCATGTTTTCCATCACGACCGACCTGGATGTTTGCGCCAGTCAGCGGACAATGTCAGGTCGTCGTCCTTTATATCGCAACAGCTGTCTTTGATCCTCAACAACCATCATCTGTCGTCAACAGCCGTCACCTATCGTTGACCGCCGTCCCATGCAAATACTTTGTCAAAGTCCCTGGGGTTTTGTGTTTTTTGTTTTTTTTGTAGACCAGTCATGAGAATGGAGACGTTGAGCAAAACGTACCATCTTACCAAGATGTCAATGTTGAATATGTGAATGAATTTTCAAACTACAAAGACAACACAAGTTTGCATCCTGTGATCAGTACAGCTGTGGAGACGCAATATTCGGAGTTAATTTCTTGCAGACCATCTGGACGTCATAATTCAAATTCATCGTCAACCAGCTGCGACCGTAGTGAAATGAGGTAAGATACATATCATTTCAAGTGCGCTAAGCCGCTAACTACTTCGTCACTTAACCAAATTCGCTCCAATCTCTAACCTAAAACAATCGAAGAATATGATGTGGTAACTCTTTCTTATACAGAACAATGTAAAATATCACGCGTCCTACGGATGCTCTGATTGGACTAGCCTCATTTTGCTCACGGTACAGAGACACGGATGACGTCATCTTTATTTTGCATTAGAGTACAGAGACATGGAGGACGTCACGAAAACTCGAAAAAGCCTTGGCTATTTTATGAACGAATAGAAAATAGCTTTCGTGTCTCTGTACTGTAATACAAATAAGAATGATGCCATTTCAACCGGAAAAATACCAGAAAACACTCGGCTACGCCTCTTGTTTTCACTAGGCATTTTTCCGCTTGAAACGACGTCGTTCATGTTTCTATCACAGCTCAGAGATACCCAAGCAATTTTCTATTTGTTAAATAGATATTTTCAATGCACTGTCAGCCAGTGGAAGACGCTGGGGCTTAATCTGTCAGCTATGCAGTTTGAATTGTGATTGCCGAAAAAACAAAAGACTTGAACGCACGCTGCAAAGGCCCTTTGATTATTTTTTCTTTGATAACCCTTTTGTCGTTTGCCAGGTTTCCAGAGCTTGCATGTCAGTCAGTCAGTGCCTCACTTGACTATATCCCAACACATTTCTTAAGAAGCATGTAAAGCTTTTTTGGTTTGCAGGGATGAGATAATATACCTCGTCCTTCATTACCAACACCGTCGGCTACCCTTTGGAAATACACGTAACCATGAATTTATTGCTGGTTTCTTCTGTAGCTTTCTGTCTTCTCGTTTGTCCGAGACGTCGACAACCGCGCCCCAGCTGGAGCTGGTTCACCCTCCTGTTGGTTCAAGTCATCTGTATGGATCAACTTGCCTACCTCAATTCCGCAAATGTTTTTCCTCCTTTTACTCTAATGCTACCTCCGCACCGTGCGACTTGGTGCAATCCAACGATATCCCACGTTAGTATAGAATTGATTACTTCTTAATATTGAAGGCTATCCCACTCGTATAAAACATTAGATTGATTGATTGATTGATTTAAAATAGTTTTTCAACAGTTGTCCTTGTGTTAAACAGTAAAACATGGTTTCTTTTAATTTTTTTAATTGTTTAATAACTTTTCGCAATCTTCCGAAGTTGGCTTTTGGAAAAGTAATTTACAAAATTCGTGTCCCCCCAATTTCGGAATATGAAGATACTCTGCCTCGCCTCGTGTCTGTATACCCCGATAGAGAACGGCCATTTATTTTGGAAATAGTACGTATAGATTAACTGTAAATCATAAGCCACTGGTTTTATATTGACGTTTTCAATGTTCTGTTCTTTTCATTTTGAAGGGTTTGAAATACCACACCTCTGGAACAGTTTGGTTCTGGTCAAAACGGATTTCAACAAAATACTGCCCAAAAATGTTTCGGAACAGAGCAACAGGTCATGTCCATTTTTCAAGTGCCGTATGAACAGTTGTAAGTTATTAGCTGTTGACATATTTAAAACCTTAGCATTGGAGAAACAGGGAGGAATGGCTGCAGTCGCATGTACCAGTCTTATTTAGATCGTTATTGTCTGTGGCAATGCTTACCATAGAAACAGATCGTGCTATGCGGATTTAAAATTATCTGTGCATGACAAAAGGTCATTCAATGCAAATGCAAAATCAAGTACGATATTTAGATATCAATCAAAGCATATCCATCCAGACGTATTGTTGCAGGAATTTCTAGTCATGCCGAGCAAAACCGCTGGCTTGACAGCCAAAAATTCTAAATTGATGCATATGGATAATAACCGTTGGGTTGGTGGATGTATACGGTTTGATCCCTGACTATCACAGGTAATTTTACGTTTGCATAGCACGACATGATGCTATGCTTTTGTAGTGTTAAATTTGCACAGCATCACCGGTTGCTGTGCATAGCTTCGACACTGGTTATTGGTTTTTTCAATCGTGACAAAACAAATTAGGCCACAAATGAAGTCTAATATATGCTTAGTTCAGTTAGTTGTCATTACAATTTTTCTTAAAATAACATATCTCTTTCTTCCACCTTTCTGCCCAAAGCTGACTAGGACGACAGAAACACGCTAAACATAAAATGGGGTCACCTACATTGTGTTAGGTGACGGGTGGTACTAAGAAGATGATTATATTTTGTGCTTGAGGTAGAAGTTGTAGCACATAACCAGTCAAGTTCAATCTGCTATAATTTCAATCTGCACGTATTAAACGTTGCTGTTCTCTAAAGTGCAGTCATTTCTTGCAGGTTTTCGGCGATGGTTGTATCCCCTTCTGACAAAGAACCACTTAGTTGCCACCGACAAACGTACTCCATCAGTCAAGGTCCTCCGAGACCACAATACCCTGGTGCTATCGCCACTAATGGGGTAGTTTGTGGATCACCTGGACAAACGATGCGTTCTAATGCTGCTACAGCCCTCTTAGATATGTCTGTGAAACTGCGTAGTTCCTCTAGCGTTCTTGATTAATAGGCAGTGGGACAGTATCTACGACCAGTTCAGTGATACGTTGATGTCTAGCGACGGTTTAGTGAAGTTGGGGGGAAGTGTTTTGTGGAGATACGTGGCCAATGGAACAACGGGTCGTCTTTGTTTTCAATCTTGAATTGATTTTGAAATGGGAATGATATTTCAGTGGCTTTGAGTGGAGCGGAAGTGACGGGTTTGGCTCTCGTGCAGTTTGTAACGGATATGATCGCCGGTCGGGAAAGGCCTCGGAAAGTTCATAATATGTTTTTGAAAATGACCTCCAAGTATCAATCAAGGAACAAGTTCTTGAAACTAGTGAACTTGTCTGTTTCCAAAATACGCTAGTGCCATTGTCAAAAGTGTTTCTTTGTCTGTCAAACAATATCGATTTTCTATAAACTTACATATCCCAGCAACAGTGTTGATCAGATTTTGGGTGGCGTTTACGAATTGGAAAGTGCAAGTAAAGTATGTGGGGGTTGGCGCCAATATCACCTCGACAAAATCGGCTTTTGTGAAATTTTATATGGTTTACTAATACCTATTTATGAAGTTTAAATTTAGGATTGGATTGTTCTGTTTGAAACAATTTTCAAACACGACTTTAACGCCACCAATGTTCAGCTAAAAATCGACGCAATTCCCGAGCTACTTATTGCAGCTACATCTTGGTTGTGTATGCTTCGTAAAATGTCTTCCTTGTTCTCTGAAACTCTTTTATATGCCGAAGGGTTATCGGAGGCAAGCCGTTGTGTGAAAGCCAGAAAGTCAGAGACGATATGTTGATGCTAACGACCGATGCTTGCACTTTAAAATATGTTGCTGTACAAGACATAGTGACAAATCACAATTCACCATTCATCATGGAAAGTGCTGCTTTAACGATTTAAATACCTTATTAATGTTGTGTTGCATAATTCTAACCAGTGACAATTGGTAATGTTTGTTTTCCATAGTCATCCAATCTAGCAGTCGAAATAATTAAAAAATAGTTCATCATATCGCTTATCTCGTGCAGTAGTTTATTAGCATGAATACCTAATCATACACCCCGTTTCCTTGGTCCTTATCTCCAAATTTCAGAGGCAGATGTCGTGAATATTTTAATCACGGTTCGATTAGTTTCATCATGATGGCAAGCAGTTTGATTAAATGTTTAGGGTATCGCACTTCAACCAGTTCCAAGATGTGGTGAAAATCGGGTATTTTGTTTCAACATATTGCGCAATTTTCTTAAATTTAGAGATTGTGGTCCGGAAAAATTTTAAAAGGCCGCGTTGATAACGAATTAATTCAGGAAAATGCGACATCTAGACGTCATGGTGTCTGGGGAAACGGCTCGCTCCATGCTTCCGTTTCAGTGACGGCCGAGTGCCACCGTCCAGTCGGCTTTGTCTGCTTTGACCTTTGGAAAACGTTAGGTGACTTCCTTTCGATTTGTCGTATTCCTCTGAACTGGTTAAAGAGAAAATGGAAGAACAAGAACCAACAGAAGATGGACCTGAAACCAACATAGACCAAACGTCGGACGAGCGGGGCAACGGCACGGAAAATGCCGACATGAATTTACAACCTAGACGATCAAGCATTATGAAGAAAGCTGGTGACCGGCCTGTTCCTAAGTCTGTGTCGTTCAGCTCCACTCCAGGAGAAAAAAAGGTCACAAATGGTAAGTAATTTGTGTGCCATTTTGGGATAAATTATTGGAATATAATAACATCTCATCGTGCGAGTGTATTCGGATTTTGTGATCGCCAGTTCTAAAACTGGTATTTCCTTCTCTTGTCATTTTTCAGCGGGCAACTGTTTGCTCTTTATGCAAAATGGAAGTGAACTGCACAAATTTCGGTCGTCCTCAAGGCAGTATTCAAGATTTTTCTACGTCGACGAAAACCTGTCTTGTTTACGGTGGAGTCCGTCAACTAAGAAGGCAGATAAAGCGAAAAGTGAGTGATTATGTATTCAAATTGCTTGCGCTTTAACCAAAAAATATCGGAGAAAAACCCTCAGGTGATACGGCCGTGCACTTATGTCGAAGACAATCCAAACAGAGGTGTAGCGCTGAGCAAATTGTTCATCTTTTAACAACCGAAGTCTCATGGCCAAGGTGCACGTTTACAGCCAGAGAGGATTAATAATGTTTAAGGAAGTCTTGTTTGACAACCGTCTGTTCTTTCATTTCGGCCGAAAACCTGAAAATTTCGCTGCACAAACATAAATAATCAACGAAGTAATTGTTCTTCATAAGTTCTTAAACTGTTTAAACGCGGTCGAGAAAGAATAATCCACCAAGAAAGCAGTTATATTTCTTGAACACAGTGGTACTGGTACCCTCAAAATATTCCCCTTTTTTTTACCGGTTCGCTCTAGGACGTTTTAGTATTTTCGTTTTAAATACCAGCTGTATTTACATGCGGATATCAACAATTAAGACCAATAATTGAAATACTGGGTTATCATTAGAACATGAAATAATGTGCTTGTCAATAAGATAAGATCGATTCTGTATTGTCAACAACAACGCAGAATCTTCATTACAGGTTTTCTAATGGATGCAGTGATCACAAGGAATGATCTTTGATCGCCCTTGTTTATTGATTTAAATTTTGGTGGAGAATTGTTGCTCTCCATTCGTAAATTAACATCAATGAAAAACGTCATACACCCCTGTATGCGGTTTTTGGGTCAAGTATCAAAATAGGATTGCCAAAACAAAAGTACTTAACATATAAGGTACATACTATATTACATGTACGTGCGTTAGCGCATTCGGATTAACAGACGTGAAATTAACGGTATTTTTGGTTGTAGAACAGCTCAGGGGGGATTTTCCAATTCGCTGAAAATCTGTGGCTCTACTTTTATTTATATTTTTACAAGTGTGAATTTGTGGTGATGTAAATTATGTACATAATCTGATTGTCCCTAAACAAACCACTTGACTACAGATGAAAGCTTAAATGGCCAATGGCTGTATGTTGATACCACTATGGCATAAGAGTACCAGTTTTGGAGATTCAAATGAATAACTTCTCTAACTTCCCACTTCTTCACATTTTAAATGTTTATGCGCAGTTTGCTATGAGGCGCCATACTGGACATTATTATGAATCTTTTTGATCTATGCTTAACATAAAATATTCGTGCTGAACTCTTCACGCTCTATTTGCTAAACTTTAAATATACGTGCCGAACTTTAAGGACACATGCCAAATTTCAAGTATATGTGCAAAACTTTCAATATGTTTATGCTAAAGTTCAGATATACATGCCAAACTTCAGATATACATGCCAAACTTACACATGGTAAACTTCGAATACACATGGCGAACTTTAAATATACATGGTAAACTTTGATATGCATGCCGAACTTTATTTTGTATGACATGATGCACCGCGTGCTTAGACATTTTCCCACCAATGACAAAAAGACAGGCGGTGAAAGCTGAGTAATGGCGGTGTTGGGAGGTCCTGGAGGTTCTGAATACAGTCTCATGTCATTTTTTCAGCGAACAAAAGCAGTTCTTGCTGATGCAGAACATTTTATTTCTTCTCCCGCATCAAATGAAGACATCGACAGACTTGAAAGTTTTCACGAAAGGCTTGCAAATGCTGGAGAAACCGTCTTTATTTTAAAGCAGAGAACAGCCGAACTTGTTCCAGCTACTCGTAGTTCAGAAGCGATCTGGAAATAGAACACATTTTGGAGAGCATGAATGAATTGTTGGCTTCATTGACCAGACTTACACTATTCTTGGAGAATCTGGCCGATGAGTTGAGTGATAATATGGTAGACCGTTCATTTAATGAATGTGAGAGAATGTACACTGGGATGAAAGGCCAGCCGAAATTTCAAGTATCTAAGAGGCAGATAGAATTCCTAAGAGAGTTGCATTTTTCCTGGACTAGGATAGCGGAACTGCTTGGAATCTCTCCCCGAACTTTGAGCAGAAGGCGTAAAGAATTTGAAATAAATGACCAGCACTGGTCTTCTCTTTCTGATGAGGAGCAGAAAGAAATCGTGCAGCAAATTATGACCGTAACCTCAGGAATTGTGTATTGATACACACACTTTGGCAGATTAATCTTCCCTAATTCCATTGTTTTGTGTTGGGTTTTTTTTGGTGGGGGTTAATTTTTTTATCATAACTAATAAATTCCAAACCGGTATTTCAGTTCCCAAAATAGTACACACCCAATCTTTTACCAGTTTTCTCCCTACTCTGATACTTTCTCTCAGTTTTATTAGCTGCTTAGTTATATTATATTTAAACACTGTAGCATCTTTAATATATTTTTGGGATGAACTAACAGCCATGTCAACAGGCAGGCATTTTGCACTGATTAAGGGCAAGATAATTTATGGATTCTGATACACATACTTTGGCAGATTAATCTTCCCCAATTCCATTGTTTTGTGTTGGGGTTTTTTTGGGGGGGAGGGGGTTAATTTTTTTATCATAACTAACAAATTCCAAACAGGTATTTCAGTTCCCAAGCAGCTTTTATGACAATGTTGACTCTTACCGGTAATACTTCAATAGATTCTGATACACACAAATATGCCATCACAAACAGCATCTGTATTAAGTCATCATTAAAGTTACAATACATTCTGGGAGGGGGTTATATGTCTTTTGCTGCATCTTGTCTGTTTTTGTTGATTATATGCATAAACTTGTTGGGGCAAACCGGTAACTAGGTGTGGGGTGAACTTGTAATGGGGCAAAACTGATTGTTACCATTACTTGTATGGACATTAAAAAAGGATAATCATCTTCTAAGTCAAAAGGTATAAAAAGTGCTAGAGCACACTTTTCCTTTTGTGAAATTTGGCCATAATATTCATTGTTCTAATGTTTTGCTTGCTGTACTGCAGCTGGACAAACAAGCTCAAAGACATGTGTTTAATCTTCTTGATGCAAGTTTCCATGATTTTGTTGGACAATGCAACACTTTGAAACCTTTCTTGCAATGTGTTGGAAGACAGGTTTAATGTGTTGTTACCTCATGTAACACTACCTTCAATTGAACTATCATGAACTCTCATTTTTTGAGAATTTGGAGACTGTAAGGTGTTTCATGAATATGATAAATAGCGATTTATTTATTTCTTTTGCAGCAAAGTGAAGCAAAACATTTGATATCTACAGAAAATCAATAAGCAGTCCTACTAAGATTAAACATGTTACAGGTACATTATCCCTTATCTGAAACCCTTGGGACCAGACACTTTCCTGAATTGGGAATTTTTTTGATTTCAGAATGATAATATTTACATACCATATACAGTATAAGGTAGACAATTAAGTCGATTATTAGGGAATGGCAATATTTCTGCAGTAGACCTCATAAATATTCACGCATTGAGTGGGGTAAAATTGTACAGTGTCAAACTAAGCTAAACAACCGAAAATACATGTACATGCCGTAAAAACACTTCTTTTTTCCATGGAAAAAATGTTTGGTTTTTGGAACTTTTTGGTTTTGAGAATTTCGGATAAAAGATTGTGTACCTGTATAAACTGACAGGACAAGAATTGAAAGATTAGCATTCTTAACCCAACCAAGTGCTAACTATTTAAGATTTCTAAGAGTGACCATAATCCTCCCAATTCAAGCCATTTGAGTACTGATTTTCAAGCAAAGTATTTAGTTGATTCATTCCTGCTTGGGAAGGCCTTTTTATTTTCTTTTGGCTAAAGAAAGGCATTTCAGTTCAGGCAAGGACAAAGGCAGGCTGTGGGTAATTGAGAAAGGTGATCCACTGTTGTTATGGGATGCAAACACAATTAAGAAATGGTTCATAGTTTGGCATACTCCATTGAGTTATGGTGTGCACAGGAAGTTGGAAGAGCATGAGTAAGAGTAAGTGTAAGGGTTGCTTGAAGCAATAGTTGAGAGCACTGTAGATGTTTGAGTCTTGTCAGTCTTCCCAAAAGTGGGCAAAGTAGATAATGAATGCGTTTTTAGAGCTTGAAAAATTGATGTTGTAATGACACCGACTTCTGGATTGTCAGTTTATGTTAGTGTGCAAAATTTGAGCAATGGGTGCCAGTGTAGGTAGTCGAGGATAACAAGATGCGATAACTTTGGGTGAAGCAACTACCTGAAATATACGAAAAGAAACTTCGACGTTTCGAGCAAATGCCCTTCGTCGGGAAGTTAGTAGGGTGTGTCGGGAAAACAACATGAGCTTTTATATTGTTGAATACAAAAGCGATCACGTGATTAAAAATAGACCAATAAGATGGATTTGGTAAAAACAAAGAATAAACAAAAAATGTAAATCACTTAACAGAATATATTAAGGAGGAAACTAGGTTATAATTGCATAATATGCGAATAAACAAGGACAAAATGGAAAAGGTTAGTAATGCAGATACAATAAACTAACATCGGGCCTAGACAAATAGACTTAAACATAAGAAAAACGCTCATTAATACCATGGGGGTGGACGGTGCCGAGATTGGAAACGAGACGCCTTTTATGTCTTTTGGTCTATTTTTATATCGCGTGATCGCTTTTGTATTTAACAATATAAAAGCTCATGTTGTTTTCCCGACACCCCCTACTAACGTCCTTACTAGGGGCCTTCGCTCGAAACGTCGAAGTTTCTTTTCGTATATTTCAGGTAGTTGCTTCACCCAAAGTTATCGCATCTTGCAAACTTTGATTATACAAATTAGCTTGTTTTGTATGATACTGGTACGCTAACATTCTTCATCTTAATCACTGGGAATTGAGTGGATATGATCTACGTCTATTTTTATGTTAATCAATGATGTGTTTTCGGTAGCTTGGTAATTATGTTCTTGATACGCACGCTACCATCTATACGCACCAGTACACAAATTTAACCTTCGCTCACCATCTGAGTCTTTGTAGCTCAATGGTTAGAGTGTCTCACCGGCGATCAGAAGGTTACGGGTTCGATTCCCGTCAGGGACTCAGAAAGTTTTTCTGAGAGAACAGCTTGATAGCGTGCGTATCAAGAAAATAATACAATACGTCTACCCCAGTTCTTCTGTGCCATAAAGGACTTGGCGACAAGAGGATCTCAAATTTGTTTGACGGGAAAAATTTGGCATGAGAACGCAATTACAGTCATGTGTTGTCTCTCTGACTGGATAATGATTGTTCATCAGCACCCCCTATGAATTTTCTCCCTCTCAGCCAATGTCAACGTCGTCAAAGAAAGCTCTCCATGGGAAGAAGCTTCGCATTGCAACGTCAATGTGACATCAGTAATGCAATGTTTTCATTGTGGACGCAAAATTGTTGCAGTGCTTCCATATAGATGCACATAGGACGCACAAACCTTGGGCGAGGTTTCTTTCGTTACTCTGGACCATGTTGCTTGTGTGGTTTTACCTGTTAGCTCATTGCCCAGGCTCAATTTTGAATCATCCGAAGTCATGAGGGCTGAGTGGCGTACATCTTTTTATCTGGTTCCAATAAGAACAAATGAGATCTCTGGTTTTAGAAATAGTTTAGTACTTTTGGCCCACATGAGTTGAAAAACTGAGAAACGAATTTCAAATAAAGCCAAAACAAAAAGCTGTTCATGCATATAAGTCAGGACCCAAGATTTGGCAGATAGACCCCAATTTTGAGCAATAAGGGGTCCAAATGGAAATGTCCATTAGAAAATGGCTTAAAATGGCTGTTGTATTACCATTCAAATTTCTCACTCCGTCACACCCTATTCCATCATTATCACTTTTGCTTTTCTATTTACAATCTAAATTAAATCAGGTGTATATGTCAAATACATACCGTTCTTTCAGAAAACGAAAAGATGGACTAATTTGATTATCAGTATTTATGCTGACAGCAAAGTATACGAATTGATTATTTTTAATCATTAATTTAGTTTTGTACACCACTATTTAACAAAAGATTGCAGAGTCCTCAAAGTTATGTTGATTTTAGATCCAGTTTCTGGCATTTATTGGTATCTGTATTGTCTAAATATTCTCAAGGGTGCATATCACTGATGCATGCATCATTTCACTTTCTTTAGGAGCAATTCCTCCATACAATTTTTAGTAGGAACATACCCTTCAAGTCCAACTTTGCCACTAATCTGGGGCATTAATTTTTGAGATACCATTCTCGGGCCATCTGCTTTGCTTCCTAATTTCCCATAAAGAAAAATCCTCTACATTTTATTATATCGTCCGTGGGAGGCTATAAATTAACCATTTCCTGGCAGGATTAGTCTTCCATTAACCCCAGAAGATTGCACTTGTCCAAGGAAAACATCTGTTTTCTAGCTTTTTCCTTCATCTTACAGGCCACAAGGTAACAGCTTTGGTTCAAATGCATTTCCTGGTCAAAGGTGATGGGCAAGGAAATAAGTCGAATTGTAACTTTCCATTATATATTGTTAACATACCACTGGATATCGATGAGGTATGAAACATTTTGTAATTCAAAGTTAATGCATGTAAGTTCTCTGCAATAAACTTCAAAATATGTATACTAAACCATTAAGAGTTTTCATGATTATCATTGGTGATAGTGGTAAGTGGTAAGTGAATTTCCCTACTGAGAAAGATCATTTATTCAGCTTGTGGTATAAGCGAGATAGAATCTTGCATCAATCAATCAGTCAAAAGCTTTAAAGAGGCTTTAATCAAACTTTAAAAAAAGAGTTTGGTAAGGGGCTAGCATACAGGCACGAGGCCCCACCTAGGTGAGCCCCATGTGACAGGACTAGTGACCTATAACTAGCTTGCGTGGCTCCGTTTCATTTGAGTTGCTGGGTGTATTACCTCGTAGGAGACGTGGTGTCTTACTGTAATTGCACCTACCCTTTGGGTAAATTTTTTAAATAAATAGATAAAATAAAAATAAATTGTCCCCCAAAGATGGCGTCAGCAAAGAAATTTATGGGCCATTCTGCCAACGTTAACCGCCACTGACCTGTGTTAACAGAAGTGAGGGAGCGTTATGGGTCCTTTTGGTGAATATGTTTTCGACGTCTATGTACTTACAAAGTGTTTCCCTTTCTTCCCACCTTTAGTTATCATTAATTATAGAATCTGGGTTTAAGAAGAATATCCTTAAGAGTGTCCATAGAAAGTGAACGAGCCATTAGTTCATTGCTCTAGTATCCGGGGATTATCCTAACATGGCTTCGTACCGTAAAATGAGCCGTTCCGGATAATATTATCCGACATTTGATTGGTCGTTCATAATAACCCGAGCTGGTAATTTCGGTCAGTGGTCGGTACCATGAATGGACCCTTAAATGACGATATAATTTGGGAGCACTTTAAAGGGGTCGTCCGGCGGTCCACCCATTTATCGGTGGTCGGCAATTAGAAACAGTTTTGGCGAACGTTCACGCATCGTCATGATACAGTCTTAACAGTTGGTGGCCTGTCCGCAACCAAGTTGAGCGTATGAAAGCCAGGCATTGCACGCTATACTATAAGTAACATGCTTGAATGCATACGACGAAAGATTGTGCACATCAGGGTTCACTTACATCGACCCACTGGAGTAATTGCATGAGGGGCAAAGGAAGCAGCTGCTCCCATAAGAAAGTTTGATCGGCAGATTTCATCAGCTAAATACCGATTTTTACTTTGTTTTTTTCCCTTTTTTTCCTTTGCATTAGCTAATTCAATAACTTAACTCAATAACTAAACCCAATAACTTAATAAGGACGTGATTATGAACTATCACACCTGTACAGGGGGTTTTGGGTGAGTCGTCGTCACATCGGCACATTCCCGTGCATTTATTTTATCAACTCGGCTCCACAGAACTCCATATAACTTGTAGGTGACCTCGGTCCGTGACTTTCCCCAGAAAGTGAAGCGAACATTGGACCTTTATTGCCCATCAGTTTTTCTGGCCTACTGACACAGGATTTCATTAGTCCTCATTTTTATGCATTTCAGCTTTCTTTGTTGACATTGTTTCATGCTGAATCTGAAATACCAGCAAAAAAGATAACTTTTAGGAAAACGAGTCAATTTAGAACATCAGATCTTTCAAGAAACGCAAATGGATGTATCCGGAAGGAATAGGAGTGGTGAAAACGAACAAAAAAAAAAATCAGAAATACCTGATTTAGATGTTTCTGATTAAAATCAAGAAGTGGAATATCTTTTTTAACTCGTTAAAATAATATTTTCGACAGTTATCGGCAAGTTGCATAAGTTATCTTACTCTCTGTAAAGTATCTCTTCCTTACCTTCGTCAACCTTTTGTGGCTGAGTCGAATTTCCCAAGCAACATCGCCCAAGATTTAACATTTTGTCACCGAAATAGGTTGATGTTGAAGAGGACCGCGTAAGAGATCAGAAAGAGAAGGGCGAGAGAAAGCCAACACGTGAGCTGTCCAGTCATAACAGAGCTCAATGATTTTAAGCAGATTTCGCATAACTTAACAGCTAAAGGATGCGCTGTCCTTGTCCCACCTGAGCATGGGCAGCGGAAAGCAATGACTCCTTACTCTTCGTACATTTTAGGCCGAATGTTCAAAAATAAAATTTAATGCGATGACAACATTTTTCTCGGATTCTCAACCTGAAAAATAAAGCAGTTGCGCCCGCAATTTTTCGTTGTTTGTTTTCAAATTTAAAGTATATATATTGGCGGGAAGTTACAGTTTAGCTCTATTGCCTTAAAAACAAACTTGAGTTTTCATGGGGTAGCGCAACGTCATTAGGGGTCTCTCCTTCGAAAGAAAGTTAAAGATGTCTCAGATGCCTTTCGCTGCAATTTTATTCAGACGCAGCTGTTAGTACCTTTCGTATTAACCTCGTTCAAAGAGGAGCAGCGGAATTTCAACGTTTTACAAAACAAGTAATTTTGCCTTATTTCAATTCTATATTAGGATCAACTGAGAAAAATGTTCAGCGAAGCTGGTGATGTGACTTACTCAAAATGTCTTCCTCCAAAAGAAGGAAGAAATTCATGTGTCGAGTAAGAAATTGAAATTTCCGTAGCTATTATTATTGGCACGATACTGTTGTAGATTAATATATTTACTATAGCTACATGGATTTTCTGTAGCACATATTCAATGAAATACCAGTGAGTAGCCTGCATACAAGATGTTTTCGTTTGGGAAAACGTCAGTATTACCAGCCATGCTACCTGCTAACCAGAAGACTAATCGGTAATTTATAGCGCTCGGTAAGCAGTATTGTATGCAATAGTAAGGTTTGCTGGTTGTATATAGTCGAAAATACGAAGACGATGAACAAAACGTTTCTAGTGAAGGTCCTTCATCGGAATGAAAAGTGCAGTGATTAGTGGCTAACGTGGGCTGTTAGTAACCATTTAGTTGTGTGTAGTGGCTGTTCCTTCATACCCGAAAGAAACTCCTCAGATGTGAGTTTTTCATAGCAGTTTATGATAACGGTGATAGGACATCACCATTACAGTACATACGTTAGAACATGTCATTCAATCATGCAGATACTTCATTAAAACAAAAATAATGTGCGAAATCAACACATGCAGTAATGTCAACATAATTAATCAAAGCATGGTCTGCAAGCTTTAGAGCGGTTAATAAAGAAAGACAATGAAGCAGGGATTTATGTTAGAAGCGCCCTCGTTGTGCACAAATATTTGGTTTGATGGCAATTAACATTGAAACGGTGCAGTTGACTGGCTGAACCGGAACATTTCTGTTAGCTGATTGCTTTTTATTCCGTTTACTGTGCTCGATGATTCTGCATAGTAATGAACAAAGACATGGAGCAAAAGGTTTTCTAGACGTGGCTTTCTATTGATTGTGATGTAAAGCATAGAAAAGTCAATATGTTTGTGTTTTCGGCTGGAAGTTTTGTAGTACCAACAATTTCTGTTTAAATTCTTTCAGGTAATTCCGGCCCCATCATTTGGTATTTTTATCTATAAAAGAATTGTTTGATTACTGTAATATCAAGTGTATCAAAACTGCAGAAGAATTAACTTAGATGTAAGATACCCGTCGCCATTAGTTGTTACCATGGTGGTAATAGTCAGCTCTCATTTAGAAGGGCCACCAGTGTTCTTAACATAAAATGCAAGGAACTTTAACCCAAGAAAATTGATTACAGGATAATGTTTTAAGAAACAATCGAGATGATTGTTTGTTTTTTTTGCCCCTGAGCTGCCCCTGGACGTTCGTCTAGCTCGTTTAGTCAGAAAAACGAAATCGTATTTTGAGTTAACGAGGTGGACAAACTTCCATTTATCATCAGTAATAACGCCATTCTCCCAAATGCACACTGTTGGTGCGTAACATTTTGGTCATTCATTCAAATTATCATATCTGGGCTACAGCAATGACAGCACATATGTCATAGTAACACCCAGCTCCCCATCTGATTCCTGGGCGCTCAGTATTCAGAGTGCTTCAATGGTCAGCAGAAGTTTCTGTGTTCGATCAGCGTCTGGGTCTCAGGAATCGTGGTGTGGACAGAATAAAACATGTGGGGTCCTGGGGGGTCGAAGTCACGTAAATACAGTGAGATGTGGGAAAATTCGTGGTCTTACACGCTTTAATTTGACTCTAACGTTTCTCCGGAGAGCTTTATTGCCACTTCCAGACGATGATAGGACTTTACCGTTTCTAGGAAAACTGCACTGTTCCTACCTGGATATATAATGATAATTTAATGATAATTTGATAACAATAATGATAATTTAGCGCTAACAAAGGTACATTTGTTTTTTCCGCTATGTATGTTATCCAAGGTGGCGACCAAAAGCAAAGCCTACTTTTTACCAGGCAGAGCGTTCATAATTCCAGCCAAAATTTATCATCATCAACATCAAAATGTGTTGTTTCTTCGGGTTTGAGTGCGAAATCTGGATCTTAATGGCTTTCCTGCGGATGAAGAAATCCATTTTGTTCACATGACCGACCACCTGCAAATTTAATCCATTTCTCAAATCCCGAATTTTTTTCAAGTCACTTCCATGACCTATGCACTTCAATGTCTGTTATTTTTAAGAGGATTAAGGTCACATTACATGCTGGCGTAAGTGACCGATTATGTTAGGACTTTGGGTTTCGTATGAAAGTAATTTTTTTGTTCAAATTTACTCAGTTGGCTGCCAAGGGTGGGAGAGCCCTCAAGCATTAGTTCTGTTTGCTTTAGTTCCCAAATTTTAAGGAAATTCACCGTGATTCGGCGCCGAAAAATTTGCTATTTGTTTTGCCGCGGACGATTACTATCTTGGCAGAATGACAACTTGACATGTAAACATGTGTGGGATCTAAGCATATTACTAATCTCCCTGAAATAAATTACCCTTGGGAGCCAGCTAAAGTACTGTCGATGCAATTATAAAATATAAGTGTTCTCCTATTACCAGTTTAATATGTCAGCTCATTGGCTCTCAATGATTGTTGATTCTCAACAATTTTTGTTGGTTCTCAATGACTGCAAACAAATTGTTCATTCATCACTCTCGCCAGCTTCCCCAAGAAATTTCCACTGGGACTCATGTATTTTAGAAGCGTTTTCAAAATGATGTTCCAAATAGATAATATTTTGCATACCTCCTTTTGTGCACCCTTCTGTACGTCTGGGCACCACTCTGTACGTCTGTACGTCTGGGCAATATATGACCACTATAGTAGTTGTTACTATGGAAACAATTTAATCTACAGTGAATTGATTTAATTTTTAGGTTTATCAGTTATAACACTGAAGAAGAGGCACAAAAAGCTATTTCACTGTTCAACAACGTTCTGATAAATCGTATGGCTCTTCGAGTAGACTACACAAAGTCTTTCAAAGAAGGTAGATCGCTAAAGCTAGGTGCTGTTGTAATTATATTTTTCATCGCTTTTGATTCAGGACGTGCTTTAGTAAATAAATGGTTCTTGGAAATTTTCCCTTTTGTCTGCTTCAGATAAGGCAAAGTCACCATTTCCTCCTGGGCAGCAGGATGACCAGGGCTCCTATTCATCTCACAATGGATATAGTCAACGGCAAGACTCACCTGGCCTTAATTCTCGAGAATCTCAACCAGTTGACGTCCACATTATTGGTAGAGGTATTCACTTCGACTATGATGACAGTGGAAACCAGTCCCGTAACATTGGTAGAGGAATTCACCCCGAACTTCTAAAGTCAGTCCCAAATGATTCTGGTCAAGGTTCATACAACCCAGGCAGTTTACCAGCAACTCATGATTTTCAGCACAACTATTCTGAAACTTCAAATTTGAAAATTCCTTCATCTAATCTGATCGGTCGACTAGAGCCATCAGCCATACAATATGGTAGCTCATTTTACATTCACGTTTACCAAGAAAAAAGCCATCGTGCATTCATTCATATCATATGCAGTCAAAGATTGTATTTATGTCATACCAACCGTCAAGTACAGGAGGCAAGTACCGTACAAGGTGATCCCTCATTTGGCACCTATAACTGCCACAACGTCATTCTTCAAGAGGTGCTGTCATCGTATTCCGAACAAACTATGCAGTCAATATATACCAGTAGACCTAAGGCAGCAATGTCCACGCAAAGCAATTCATCGTTTAGGAATTATAACTGCCAAGAAAATTTAACCGAGAACCCGCAGTCAGGTGTTAATAGTCCCCAAATTCCTTCATACTCCACAGTGCAAGGTGGTCACTCCACAGAAAGGACCAGTGAAGTTAAAATGGATAGTTTGGTTAATGGTTTTGCTGGCATAGAGGTAACACAACCTGTAAACTGTCATCCATCTGGTTCAAATCAATATCAGGTGTCCAGTCGACTGCCTAGATCCCAGACTGGTGGTAGTTTTGGAGAGAGGATTTGTCACTAGTGTGGAGAACCTGGAGATTTCGCCAGAAAATGTCCTAAAAGCTCACCTGGTCACAGGAATAGTAATTGTTACCAATGTGACCAACCTGGCCATTTCTCAAGAAAATGTCCAAACCGATCTGTAAGAGGGCAAGGAGGTGGTTGCCATAGGTGTGGTGAACAGGACCACTTTGCCAGAGAATGCCCAAACAGCGGACAAAAAACAAGAAGGTAGGACAGATTTCAATGTGGTGTTTGATGGACGTTAAAAGCATGAATTTGTGAGACGTACAGTCCGATGAATTGATGTTAGAAATTGAATCTTATTTCCTATTTAAGTCCAAATAGGTAAGCTTCTATCGCACCTCCTTGTGGGATTTTACCATTAGATTACACTAAATGTGTCCCCCTAATGAAAGTTTTCCTTTGTGAAATTGAATAAGAACAGATGAGTGACAAGTAGATGAAGCAGAGCAAGTCTGGCTGAAACCATAGTGCTCTAAAATTTACCGTTATTTACTAAACATTTCCCGTACTAATTCGTCAGTCGTAAAAGTATAAGTCTCGAAATTTTTATCTAAACTTCTATAAACACGGTTACTTTCAGTTCCCTGATTTTCAAAGGGTCAACCAATAACTAAGCAAATATATTATGCATGAATTATATGGTAAAAATAATTGCATACTAATATTCACACTAATTCTCTTAGTAATATATCAAGAGAGAAGAAAATAACTATTACACGATCTGACTGACAATATTTATGAATTACATACACATTTGTTAACCTTTCCCATGAAAGTAATGAGAGTTGATATGACAAGTAGATATTATAAAATTTCCTAACATTGATATCTGAAGTCATACGCATTGTTACGGGTAATAATGAGTAGGTCTGGTATATAAAATTAAGTAAAACAAGCAGTAGTTAAAGGTCAATAAAACCTTTGGGAGTTGATGGATTTTTTTTTGCGGTACCATTCCATTCTTGTGATCATGTAAAAAATTTGTTTATTTTTGTCAGGGCGTATGGCGAACTGGAATCTGGCTTTAACCGTTTGCCGTTAAAAAAGTATTTTTCCAAATGGCCCTTGTTACGTATGAGTAATAGATATTCTATGTTTATGTGAATATAAACAAAGAACACATACACAAACTTTACAGAATACAGATAACAATTGATCAATAGACGTAGAATTATAGCAACGACAAACTGCAGAATATTTACAATTAACAGATGAAAATTGTTCTAGATGGTCAACATGAAAATTTAGTGCGAGGAAGAGTGATTTACTTCGATGTTTAAAAAAGGAGAGACTATAACTGTTGATGATCTTTATGTCGGTTGGTAGTGAGTTAAAGAGCATTGCTCCCGCTATAAGATAACTTGGATTTCCCAAATTCTGATCTGACAGACGATAATTTTAGATCTGTTAATTTGTTTAGATCTATAAAGATCTCGTGTTTGAACTATCATGCATTAAGCACCTGGAAAATGATCGAAAAAACTCGATTGTCTTCTCGGTTTTCAACTCACTTCTCTGTGTTTGAAAATCAGATCAGGCATTCGTTCTTCTTAGGGCTGTTCTGATGCTAAAACTCTTAATCGCGATTAATGGCGATTAAGATATAATTAATCTTGTTTCAATTGCTAGGGTGAGTAAAGTAATGGAATTGCTTTACACTCCCTCTATAAAAAATACAAGTCAGCAGTTTTTAGCGAATGTATAATTATATAAATAATCTATTTTCTTTACAATGTTTCTTTGTAATTTTTATGTATTTAAAATTATTCTACAAAATTTTAATTGCGTTAATCTTGCAGTTAATCGCATTGTCAAAACGGCCCTAGTTCTTCTGTATGGGCAATTGCTTAAAACGTTTTCTACATTTCTGTGTAGATCTTGTTCAAAATAATGCTGTTCATGGCTGTTTTCTTTCTAGATTTTGATCGTCATCCAGTTTGTTGTTGTGATCACTCGTTCGACGAGCTGTCTGAGAATGAAGTTAATCCGAGCAGCTCATCAAGTGATGTTTCGTGTGTGTTTTCTGACGGGGAGGAGGATTTCAGCGTTTCGTTGTCTGGTACGAAATGTCTTTTATGGTTTGTCGTCCACGTTCTCATGCATTTTATTTTCTTGTTCTTCCTCCTCATCCTGTACTTCATTTTCCTCTTTGTATTTTTTCATTATTTTTATGGCTGTTGTTTGTGCTGTAGCTGTTGTTCCTGCTTGTGCTGTTGTTGTTATTGTTCTTTATTCTGTCTTCCACTCCTTCTTGTTCTTCCTGTTCTTCCTCCTTTCTCTTTTCCTGTCTTAAACTTCTTTTCTTCTTCTTCTTCTTCTTCTCCTTCTTCCTCTTCTTCTTCTCCTTCTTCTCCTTCTTCTTTCTCTTCTTTTTCTTCTCCCTCATCTTCTTTTTCTCCTTCTTCTTCTGTCTTCTTGTCCTCCCTCTTCTTTTCCTTCTCTCTCTTTCTCTTCATTTTCTTCTTCTTCTTCTCATTTTTCTTCCACTTCTTCTCCTCCTACTTCTCGTCCTCCTTTTCCTTTTCCTTTTTCTTCTTCTTTTTCTTCTTCCATTTCTTCTCCTGTTTCTTCTTCTTCATATAACCAATTAGAGTCTTTAAACAACTCATGATTTTCTTTACGGCATTTATAATACCTAGATATAGTCTTACAAGAAATCCGCTACGAGTCGGACGGTGAAGAAGAACACCATGACAGTGGCGAAGTTGACGGGTAAGCAATAATGTAAAATGTAGAAAGACCGTAGTTTACAGATACCCACGAAAAGACACACAAGTTGATACGAACCTGAGTCAGTGATGTTATAGAACAGTAAGCCAGTGAGTGCGAATAAGGATTGCGTTCACCTCAACAGTCTTGGCCACACAGATTTAAGATTTGCGATTCAAATGTTTCTCCAAATCCTAAACTTTTCAAACTTTCTATTTAATTAAGCACCCACAATTTTAGCTTCGAATCAAAATACCACAAAAATCGTTGTATTTGACCGGTAGCTGAACAGCTGTATGACGGAATTTTTCTCTCTTTCCCTCTCCATATATCTCTCGCTCTCTTTCACTTTCTCTTTCACCTTCTCTTTCCCTTTCTCTTTCTCCTTCTCTTTCTCCTCTTTCTCCTTCTCTTTCTCCTTCTATCTCTATCTGGCAAATTGTTTCGTGTATTAATAATTTCTGTTATAATTTTAACTTCGTTGCCAAGATAACTTCATGAATGCGCTAAAGAAAAACGGCCGAATGCCGGTCTCACAGGGATGAGTGACCACAGTTCATTTATCGCTTGAGATGATTGATCTGTCAAGGGATAGATCAACCTTTTGGAAAGTTAAAAATTACACTAACCCTTATTTTGGACTCAGAATGTTCTATTACGGTTCCATGATCTTCCTCAGAAGAGGTCCCTCTCCTGCCTGCAGAGCTCTGATGGTTGGGAAACTTTGGAAATTTAATAACAGTATTTTTTTATTTAAAGTAGGAAATCATTACATGTATCTGATGACGTTTTAGAACTTGTTCCCATGCCTACTGAGGAGATTTGCCTAAAGTTCAACGAACTAAGGTAGGAATGTTAAGCCCAACTTTTGACACATTTAGGAACCATGTGATTTTAACCTGCTTCAAACTTAGACTACAAAGTGTATATTTTTTAACTCTTCAACCACTTCACCCAACTTACATTAAAACTTACGGTACTTTATCACCTTCTTTAAATATACCGCTAATGTACGAGGAAAATGGAATAGTTTTTGCATAGGGAATAATTTTGCAAGACTTTAGTTCATAACAGTCTCCGTTAACACGTAATCATACAGACCACAACAGGCTAATTAGTCAAACAATCATATTCAGCACTAAAAAGTATGTCGTTTGTTTAATCGTATTTGTTTTGCGGTGTTCAGTTGATTTACGTTTAGACTCTTAAGCTTTGCGCATAATTTTAAAACGGCAATTTATGTGAGATTAACACGAAGGTTTTACTGTAATTAAGACTTGAAGGTGTAGTCACGAAAAGGTGTAGTCACAGAAACGTTTAAAAGGAGTTCAGGTTCACCTCTTGAAAGGCTTTCGAATACTCTGGGAATACTCTGGGAATGTCTGGGAATACTCGCTCTTGTTCTCTTTGTTTAGCTTTTTGATGCCTAAAAATGCTCAGAAATGTTTCACTTCCTTATTTTAGAAATGACATAATCCTTCTCGACGATCTGAAGCAAGCTTCTACCAATTGCAAATTTGAATTACAAAGCCTAAGGTAGATTTAACAGTATTACATGATTTCCTTACTCAACTCTCGATACTTCCAGTTTATCTGTGGTTCATGTTAACGATAACTTCCTTATTCTCGTAGACATAGGCATGAGTCATTAGTACCAGGAAAAGACACAGCCGAAGCAGGTAGATGAACATTCATAACTGATTTTGTTTGTTTTATTGTGTTAAAACAGGGAATGCACTGAAACTTAAACCCGCTATGATACTAATCGTATTGTACAGAATGATACTGTAATGTGAATCTATAGCAGTACAGCATCTGCTGTGAAGTGCATTGATATGAATGGCTGTACAGTGTAAGCTGTTCTTCAAGTAATGAATCGAAAAGTCGTTTGATTGTTTGTGGTAATAAAATACCAAATAGTTAGTGAATCCAGGGGAACAATAATCCAAGAGATTTATTCACTTTCCAGTGTTTTGTTACCACGACCAAACATGATGACGAGTTCGGATGATGATGCATGTAGCCAAAGCCTTGCTAGATTTTATCGCATTTAAAATTGATAAAAATTAAATATTTATCGATATTTGAGACGTCACTCGATCAGTAATTTTGATGGTTCTTTGGAGAAAATGAGATCCAAAATATCATAATTTTATAAATAAGGAATTGCGTGTCTCGTCATTTGTCGGCGTGTCTTAACACACGAAAACAGATGATAAATGGGAAGATGTATCAAGATCCCTAAAGATTTTGATACCACATCTGACTGATACACCTCGTTTTTGAACATAAGTATTTATCTCTCGTTCTACTAGTGATCAAGGTTTGACTCCCATGCTTAAACGCGCTTCTTCAGGGCTTTACTTGATATTTAGTATCACGTACGTGACAAAATTCTTGGCTTCAATTTGCTACTTAGCTCGTGTATTAAGGAGTTTGATAAGGTAGTATACAGTCTCGGCTTAACAATTCAGTTATCCTGAGACCTTTTTACGAAGATCGTTTGTCTTTATTTCAGTTCCCTCTTCTGTCGCTGCTCTTACTGGAGTGAGTATTTTCATTTTTCTTCAGCATTATAATGAAGTAGATTTTACATCAGCCAGGACTGAAAAGACTAAAGGCTGGTTTCCACATGATTGTTGATGATCGTTCGCGACCACTGGATCGCTTGAAGAGGAGAAGGCGATCGTGAACGATCATATTAAAACAATTCTTAGCGATCCAGCGACCGTGAGAAATCGCAATCGTTCACGATCGCTAGAATAGAACTTGTTCTATATCAACGATTGAGAGCGATCCATAACGATCCCCAGCGATCGTGAGCGGTTGTGTCGAAACACTTCACAACAACCAACCGGCTCAAATGCATCCCACAACGCATTGTTCTTACAAATGCCATGGTAATATGACTCGTTTACATCTTCTTCAATGAGAGCAACCAACAGGGTTTTTGGTGTTTAACATCGGATATTGGTGTTTATCTTACCTCGTAACCTGTTCGTTTTCCTTCTCGTTTCTACCAGTTAAACATCATTTATTGCACTTTTATAAACGAACTGTAATGTACTTATACTTCGGTATTTGTAAATCTTGGAGGCCAGCTCTGTAAGAGATTTTTGCTTGGAACGTCAGCTAGATCTAAACACAACGGTTATTTAAACACTTTCTTTTTTCATTATAGATCACGTCAACTAGTACAGGAACGTCAACCCCATTGATTGACAACGTTATTGCTCCGTTAGCAGCAGCCAACGCAGTACGTATAGTAACTATAAGATATTAGAAATGCGATGATGGTCCGCAGTACTGATGTGAACCTCTTATGCATGAATCAATTCTTAACATTACAGTTTAACTTTGACAGCTACAATGTCCCGTAACGACTGCACCTTGTCTACTGCAATTCCTTCATGGAACAAAATCCTCTGAAGAAGAAAAAAACATGAAGTTTCGCCAGGACACGCTAGAGAAGGAAACCCACGAATTCATGTTATCAATCGTAAGAACGTC